>JAPDFW010000076.1:0-12500 GCA_028826165.1 Anaeramoeba ignava | reverse complement strand
AAATCCTTTTAATCAAAGTGGAACAATCTCAGTAAATAATTTAAAAATTAAAATTAAAATTCATTTAAAAATTAAAATTAAAATTCATTTAAAAATTAAAATTAAAATTCATTTATAATTAAAAATTAAAATTAAAATTAAAATTATAATTCTCTTTATCTTTTTAGACTTTCAAACTCCCATTAAAAGATAAACCTCTTCCACTTGGAGATAATCTTGAATTAAATCCTGATCAAATTCTTGGAACTTACAATAATATTGTTTCCAAAAAGAAAATTGAAGCAGGAAAAACTGAAGTTACTCCATTGATTGAATATGCAGTTAATTATCTTCATGGATTAAGAAACAGAAACACTTATGCAGTAAATTAAAATTCTATCAAAATTTTATAAATTAAAAAAACAAACGGAAAAATTTTTCTTTTCTTAATTTTAAAAAAAAAATTTATTTAATTAGACTTTATTAATCCTTCTTGAAAGTGATCCTTCAGATTATAATAATGCTATAGATGCATTAGTTCGTGCTTCACAAAAACCTCTTTCAGTTGTTTTTGTTGGGTAAAAATAACTTTTCTTTTTCTGTTAAAAACAAATTTTTTATTTCTTTTTATTTCTTTTTATTTTATTAGAATTGGAGAAAATTTCACTCATAAATTCGAACAAAAAGATTTTGATAACAAAGATTTAAAGAGAAAATGTTTTTCTGTAATTAAAATTTGACTTTTTAAAAAAAAAAGCAAAAAATTTTTCACTCATTTTTTTGACACTTTTTTTTTCTCACTTTTTTTTTTTCAACTTTTTTAGTTTTTCCAAATTTCTAAACATCAAAGTTCTTTAGGATCTGAAATTCAAAATTATATTAAACAATCAACTGGTAAACCAATTATTAAAGAAGATGTTCCTTATATTCATTTCCTTTCTTCTCTTTCTGATCAAATTATTGAATTTATGAGAATGTTTAGAAAAGATTGAAAAAAAGAAACAAAAAAACATTTTCTTTTTCATTTTTTCATTTTTTCATTTTTTCTTTTTTTCCTTTTTTTCCTTTTTTTTGATCTTGATCTTGATCCGCCAGAAAACAATAAAAAATCTTAATTAAAAAAAAAAATTTCAAAATTTATTTTTCATTTTTCATTAATGTTAAAAAAAGAACAAAATCTTATTGTAATAATTAATTCTTCTTTAGAAAATTCTCCAATTACAAATTTAATGAAAGAAAAACATTTTCAAATTAAATTTTCAAATCAAATTTCAGCTGATTATATTTTTCCTCAAGCAGAATCTCTTTCAATAAAAATTATAAAATTTAATCAATCAAAATTTGATTTAGAAAAAGAAAAAGAAAAAGAAAATTTTAAAGAATTTTGGAATAAAAATAATCTTGATAAATTTCTTAATATTTTTACAAATGGAATAATTTTAGCAGGAATTTCTCAAAATTCAATTAAAATGTTTCTTAAATTTGAATTAATTTTACAAAAAAAACATCCAATTTTTCTTTTTGATGAAAATGATTTTCAAGATTGTTTTAAAATTATATTTTCTCTTTTAAAATCAAGATTTGAAATGGTTTTATCAAGAAAACATGAATTAAGTGAAAAAGAATTTGAAAAAGAATTTGAAAAAAAATTTGATTTTGGAAAATTAAGGAAAATTTTAGGAAGAAAAAAAACAAATCAAAATCAAAATCAAAATCAAAATCAAAATCTAAAAATTAGTGATTGGATTATTTTAAATTTAAAAAAAGAAAAGATCACAAAATGAAGAAATTTAGATTTATTTTTGTATTAAGAATTTTTGGATAATTTCAAATTTTGATTTTTTTGTTAATCTTTAACCATTGATAAAAAGTTTTAAAAGCTTCATAATGATCAAAAGCAATTGGAAGAAAAGATTCTTTGTTTGGAGGATTTTGAGGAGGATTTTCCAAATCATTTCCAAGAATTTTTGTAAGAGGAACAAAAAGAGCTTTTGCAGCATCATCTCCTCCTTGAGGTTCTTGTGAAGGATCTTTTAATTCAACATGATAAAAAATTGATACATAATGACCTCTAGGATCTCTATTTAAATCACCTCTAGCATCAAAAACAATAGGATTTATTCCATCTAAATTTGTTTCTTCTTTCAATTCTCTAATTACAGCATCTTTTGGATCTTCATTTTTTTCTACATGACCTCCACAAAAAGCAAATGAACCAATGAAAGGGTTTTTTTTTCTTTGAATAACAAGAACTTCGAGTTCATTTTGTTTATTGAATCGAAATACTCCAGCATCCTTTAATAAATATAAAATTAATATAAAATTAATATAAAATTAATATAAAATTAATATAAAATTAATATAAAATTGATTTAAAATTGATATAAAATTGATTTAAAATTGATTTAAAATTGAATTAAAATTGATTTAAAATTGATTTAAAATTGATTTAAAATTGATTTAAAATTGATTTAAAATTGATATAAAATTAATTTAAAATTGATTTAAAATTGATTTAAAATTGATTTAAAATTGATATAAAATTGATTTAAAATTGATTTAAAATTGATTTAAAATTGATTTAAAATTGATTTAAAATTGATTTAAAATTGATTTAAAATTGATTTAAAATTGATTTAAAATTGATTTAAAATTGATTTAAAATTGATATAAAATTGATATAAAATTGATTTAAAATTGATTTAAAATTAATATAAAATTTATATAAAATTAATATAAAATTAATATAAAATTGATATAAAATTAATATAAAATTGATTTAAAATTGATTTAAAATTGATATAAAATTAATATAAAATTAATATAAAATTGATTTAAAAATTGATTTAAAATTAATATAAAATTGATATAAAATTGATATAAAATTAATATAAAATTGATTTAAAATTGATTTAAAATTGATTTAAAATTGATTTAAAATTGATATAAAATTAATATAAAATTGATATAAAAATTGATTTAAAATTGATTTAAAATTGATATAAAATTGATATAAAATTGATTTAAAATTGATTTAAAATTGATATAAAATTAATATAAAATTGATATAAAATTGATTTAAAATTGATTTAAAAATTAATATAAAATTGATATAAAATTGATTTAAAATTGATATAAAATTGATTTAAAATTGATTTAAAATTGATTTAAAATTGATTTAAAATTGATATAAAATTGATTTAAAATTGATTTAAAATTGATTTAAAATTGATTTAAAATTGATTTAAAATTGATTTAAAATTGATTTAAAATTGATTTAAAATTGATATAAAATTGATTTAAAATTGATTTAAAATTGATTTAAAAATTGATTTAAAAAATTGATTTAAAATTGATTTAAAATTAATTTAAAATTGATATAAAATTGATATAAAATTGATTTAAAATTGATATAAAAAATTAATATTTAAAATTGATTTAAAATTGATATAAAATTGATTTAAAATTGATTTAAAATTGATTTAAAATTAAAATTGATATAAAATTGATTTAAAATTGATATAAAATTGATTTAAAATTGATATAAAATTGATATAAAATTGATTTAAAATTGATTTAAAATTGATTTAAAATTGATATAAAATTGATTTAAAATTGATTTAAAATTGATTTAAAATTGATTTAAAAATTGATTTAAAATTGATTTAAAAATTAATATAAAATTGATAAAATTGATTTAAAATTGATTTAAAATTGATTTAAAATTGATTTTAAATTAATATAAAATTAATTTAAAATTGATATAAAAATTGATATAAAATTGATTTAAAATTGATTTAAAATTGATTTAAAAATTGATTTAAAATTGATTTAAAATTAATATAAAATTGATATAAAATTGATATAAAATTGATATAAAATTAAGATTTTTAAAATTGATATAAAATTGATTTAAAAATTGATAAAAAATTAATATAAAAAATTGATTTAAAATTAATTTAAAATTGATATAAAATTGATTTAAAATTGATTTAAAATTGATATAAAATTAATATAAAATTAATATAAAATTGATATAAAATTAATATAAAATTAATATAAAATTGATATAAAATTGATTTAAAATTAATATAAAATTTATTTAAAATTGATATAAAATTGATATAAAATTAATATAAAATTGATATAAAATTGATATAAAATTAATTTAAAATTTGAATTTGTGTTATTTACAACAGTCAAAACAATATTATTCATTAAAAAGAAAGAAATGAAAAATGAAAAAAAAAAATCAAAAATTCATTTTTTTCTTCTTTCAAAATGATTTGGAAATCTTTAAATGCAATAATTGTAGCAATTTTAATTAGAATTTTTATTGCAACTTATCCGTATTTCGATGAATCAAATAAATCTTCTTTTGAATTTTTTGATGCAAACAAACAATGGATGAAAATTACAACATCAAAAAACATTTCAATAAATGAATGGTATTCAAAATTTCAATTACCTCAAAATTCAAAAGAAAATATTGTCAAATATTGTCCTCCTTTAAAAGCATATTTTTCATGGATTAATGGGAAAATGGCTCAAAATATAAATCCAAAAATATTTGAAGGAAAAAGAAACTCAAATGTTAAAATTTTTATGAGATGGACAATTTTAATTGCAGATTTTGTTTTTTACTTTCCAACTTTTGCTTTAGCAGTTGAAGAAGAATTAAATGATCAAAAAAAAGTTATCCAATGGCTATCAATGTGTATTCAACCTGTTTTTTTGTTAATTGAACACGCTCATTTTAAAGACGATTCCGTTTCTTTATCTTTATCTCTTTTATCTTTTATTATGCTGATGGAAAATCATCATAAATTGAGTTCTTTTATTTTCGCTTTGGCTTTAGGTTTTGATTCAAGAATTTGGGTTTTTGCTCTTCCTTATTTTTCTATTGTTATTGGAAACGCCTTTTTTGTGAAAACAACAAATTTAAATCAAAAAGGTTGACCAGTTCAAAAAAATGAGAACTTTTTTTTTGATCAAACCAATTTAATTAATATTTTTATTTATTTTTATTTTTATTTATTTATTTAATTTTAGGGAAAGAAATCGCCAAAAAAGAAGCAATTAAATATGTTTTTTTTGTAATTTCTATATTTATTTTAACACTTATTATTTTATGGATTCCTTTTATTCGATCTTTCAAAGACTTTTTGCAAATAATTCTTAATTTATTCTCATTTCAAAAAGAACCCCAAGTTTGCATAAAAGGAACACCAAATCTATGGTTTATTTTAAACGATCATTTCAAATCAAGCCTCATTCCATTGAAGAAAATCTCTTTTGCAATTACACTTCTAATTACAATTCCGATTAATTATAATGTGATAAAAAAACCTTCTAGAAGATCTTTTATTCTCTCCCTTTTTAACACTTCATTTGCTTTCTTTCTTTTTGCTTTTCCAAATCATTGCCAAATTGATATTGTTATTCCGTTATTAATTTCCACATTCTTAATTCAAGACCAAGCAATCGGTTTTTTTATGTTTTGGTTTATTATTGTTTCTGCTTATTCAATTTTCCCTTTGGTTTTAATTGAGAATCTTGTTATCCCTTATTATTTTTCTTTAATTGTTTTTGCTCTTCTTTCAGCAAAAATTGTTGTTTTTAATTTCCATTTTCCACTTTCTAAATTTTTATTTGCTAGTTCAATTTTGTTTTTGTTTTTTAATCAAGTCATTTATTTTTTAGTTTTTTCTCATCAACTTAAAACTTTTTTGATCTCTTTGATTCAATTTGTTTCTTTTATTCATTTTGTTTTATTTTGGATTTTTTTTGTTTTTCATCAATTTAAAAAAGAAGATTTTTGGTTTTTAATGATAAAAAGAGAAGAAAAAAATGGAAAAGAAAAGAAAGATTTAATAAAAAAAAAGAATGATTAATTTGATTTTGAATTTTGAATTTGATTTTGAATTTGAATTTGAATTTAAATTTAAATTTTAATTTTGATTTTGAATTTGATTTTGAATTTGATTTTGATTTTGATTTTAATTTTGATTTTGAATTTGAATTTGATTTTGATTTTGGACTTAATTTTGATTTTGAATTTGATTTTAAATTTTAATTTGATTTTGAATTTGATTTTAATTTTTATTTTGATTTTGATTTTGATTTTGATTTTGATTTTGATTTTGATTTTGATTTTGATTTTCAATTTGATTTTCAATTTGAATTTGATTTTGATTTTGATTTTGATTTTGAATTTGATTTTAAATTTTAATTTAAATTTGAATTTTAATTTGAATTTTGATTTGAATTTGAATTTGATTTTGAATTTGATTTTAAATTTGAATTTGAATTTGTATTTTGAATTTGAATTTGAATTTTAAATTGAATTTGAATTTGAATTTGAAATTGAAATTGAAATTGAAATTGAATTTAAATTTGATTTTAATTTTAATTTGAATTTGAATTTGAATTTGATTTTGAATTTGAATTTGAATTTGAATTTGAATTTGAATTTGAATTTGATTTTGATTTTGATTTTGATTTTGAATTTGATTTTGAATTTGATTTTGATTTTGATTTTGATTTTGATTTTGATTTTGATTTTGAATTTGATTTTGAATTTGAATTTGAATTTGAATTTGAATTTGATTTTGAATTTGAATTTGAATTTGAATTTGAGTTTAATTTAATTTGAATTTAAATTGTTTTCATTTTTAAAAAAAAGATAAAATTTTGATTTCTCCATTTTCAAATCCAATAATAACTAAAAATAATTTTTCAATCAATGAAATTGAATAAATTGTTTTTTCGAAATTAAAATTAAAAATTGATTGTAAATCAAACATATTCCTAATTTCAAAAATTCCTTTTTCTCCTCCTAAAAATATAAATTTTGAATCTTGAGTAATTGAAATTGAATAAATATTTTGAGAATAATCAATTTCTTTTAGTAAATAACCATTAATTGTAAATAATCTTAATATTTTGGAATTTTCTGAAAATGTAATAATATTTCCTTCTTTTGTTATTTTTGATAATTGAAATTGGTTTTTGATCTGATAAAATTATTGATTGAATAAGTTTTCCTTTGTTTAATGAATGAAATATTAATTTCCCATCAATAGATCCACTTAAAACAATATCATATTCAGCTGAAATTGCGACACTTTTAACCTCTTTTTCATGTTCAAAAAAAATATGTTTTGGTTTTTCTTTGACTTGAATCTTATTTTTTTTTCTTTGTTCTTCAATATCCCAAACAATTACTGTTGTATCTTTTGATCCTGTAACAAGATATTTTTTATTCATTTTTAAACAAGTTACAATATCTTTATGTTTTGAAATATTTTGAATTATTTCGCAATTTTCAATTTTAATTATTTTAAAAGTATTATCATCAAATCCACAAGAAATTAAATATCTGGATTTTTTATCAATTTCTAAACATTCTTCAAAATTATCAAAATCTTGTGAAAATGGAACTGGAATTTGAATTTGAATTTTATTTTGATTTTCATTTTGATTTTCATTTTTAATTTGATTTTGATTTTGATTTTGATTTTGAATTTGAATTTGAATTTGATTTTGAAATTGAATTTGATTTTGATTTTGATTTTTATTTCCTTTTTGGATTAAGAATTTTTTATCAATAGTAAAATGGAATTGTGGATTTAAAGGATCAAAACCAAGTATATGAAATTGATGACTTCCAATAATTCCTTCTTTATCAAGTGTAATAATTTTATCGGGAACTGATGTAAATGAACTTACAAAAAGTTGTGGAACAAATTTTGTAAATATTATTGGATTTGAACTTATTTTGAAGCTTAAATGCTTGAGATTCAAAGTTTCATTTAGTAATAAAATATCTTTCCATTCATAATATTTTTGTTTTTGAATTTCTTCTTTTGTTAATCTTTTTGGATGATTTTTTGTAAATAATTGAATTGGAATTTGTCCTTTTCTTTTCATTTCTTTTTAATTTTTCAATTTTCTTCTTCTTTCAATTTTGAAAAATTGGTATTTTCTTGATATAAATTTGAACAAAATAAATTATCTGTTTTTAGCTTCTTTCCTTTTTGTTTATATCCAAATATTAAATCAATCCATTCATTAAGATGTTGTGAAACATATTCTGATTCAAGTGCTTCTTTTTGTATTTGAATAAAATGTTCCGGTGTTTTAGCCCATTTTGGAAGTTCAATATCTTCAATTTTATTTAAGTTTAGATTTGAATTAGAATTTAAATTTGAATTTGAATTTAAATTTAAATTATTTTTATGTTTAAATATTTTTGGTTTTCTTAAGAAATCTGGTAAATGGAAAAATTCTGGAATAAGTTCCCCAATAAAATCATTATCATTTTCATTTTCATTATTATTATTGTTATTATTTATTTCTTTAATTGCTTTCCATGTTTTTGGAATTGATTTGAAAATTGAATATTTTTCTTTTAAACAAATTGAAGTAAATGGTTCTAATCTAATCAAATAAGATGAAACAATTTCTTTATTTGAATAATATTTTTCTTTTTCTTTTTCTTTTTCTTTTTCTTTTTCTTTTTCTTTTTCTTTTTCTTTTGTATGTGTTCCTTTAGGAATTATTCTTTTGTTTAACATATCAATAGGTCTTGATAAATCTCTAAATGTTTTTGGATTTTTAAGATTTAATTTTTAGATTCATAATCTGAAATAATCCATGGAAAAATTGGATATTGAGAAAGATCTTGATATGTTCTTCCTGATATTGTATTTAAATACATAATATATTCAAAAATTAGATATTTTTCTTTCTTGCCATTTTGTAGTTTCTGTTTTATTAACCCATTTTGTTGTTTGATTTCCTGAATAATTATATTTTTGTTAAATCAATATTTACTAATTTATGATTTTTGAATTTTTCATAAATTTCATTTCTTTTTCTGTTGTTTCAAAAATTGAAAAATAAACATTTTCTATCATTTTCAAAAATATTTCTAAAGCTGAATGTTTTTAAATTATATCTTCTTTTATGAATTGATTGAATTATTTCGATTTTCCATGAATAATTCTTTTCTTTTTCTTTTTCTTTTTCTTTTTCTAAATCAAAATTAGTAAAAATTGATTGAATTTTTAGTAAATTCAAATATTCCATTTGTTAATTTGGTTTTTGAAATTAATTCACATTTTTGTTGAAAATGAATAATTATTTTTGATTTTGGTATTTTTGATTTTCATTTTGGTTTGCATTTTCAGATACATTTTTGTGATAATTCCTTTTGAAATTTTTAATTATTTTTCTTTTAATTTTTGATTTAATCTTTTTAAATTCTTTCTTTGATTTTGATTTTGATTTTTGATTTTGATTTTTGAATAAAATTTTAATTTTTGTCTTCTCATTTCATCTTCAATTTCTGAAAAGTTTAATATAAAATTTTGTTTTTCAAATTTAAAATCGAAAATACTTATTAAATTTGAACTCCATGGATATTTTCTTGAAATTGAATTTTCAATTATTTTTTTGAATTTTTGTAAATTAATTAATTTTCTTCTTTGTTTAGTTTCTGATTTGAAAATTTTTTCTTTTTGTTTTAAAATAAGAATTTGTTTTTGTTTTTCAAATTCTTCTGAAATTGGTTCAATTTGTTTTTTTTTGTTTTGAATTTCTTTATCAATTAAATGTTTCAAAAAGTAACTATTATTTGATTGTATTTTAATAAATTCTTTTTCATTTTCTTGTATATCTTCTATAATTTTTTGATTTGTTTGAAAGAAAACATCTTTTATTGCTTTTTTCCATTTTTCTTTCATTATTTCTTCTTCAAAATTTTCAAAATTTCATGAATTTTGAAGTGAAAATATAAATGAATTTGCATATTCTTTAGGAAGTAATGAATTCTTTTTGTTTTGACTTGAAAATAATTGAAAGAGAAAATTATAATTTTCTTGCATTAATACTTGTAAAAATGATAATAAAGTATTCCTTTTTACTTTTCTTTCATTTTCAATTTGATTTTGAATTTGATTTTGAATTTGATTTTGATTTTGATTTTGATTTTGATTTTGAATTTGATTTTGATTTTGATTTTGAATATAAGAAAATAAAAAAGAAGAACATATTTTAATTAATTCTTTTGAATATTTAAATAATTTGTTTCTGGAATTGAGTTGTTTGATTAAATAATTTAATTTTGAAACAAGAAATTTTGTTAATTCAACATCTGATTTTGGAATTGTAAATAAAATTAAGAAAACGATAATTTTGTAAGTTATTTTTTTTTCATCTTTTTTTTCAAATTGAATTCCTTTTTTTTCAAAAAATTCATATTCTTTTAATAAAATAATTAAATTTTTCACAATTTCTTTTTCAAATATTTCTATTTTTTTTCCAAATTCAAAAAAATTCTCCATAATATTGCTATTTTGTTGTTTTTGATTGTTTTTTGTAATTGTTGAAAATTGTTTTGAAACTGTTGTTTGAATAAATTTATTTTCTTTTTTTTCTGGGTTGTAAAATTGAAATTGATCATTTGATGGATTAAAAATAACTACATTTAATACTTGAATTAAATAAAATAAATTATTTAGAGTTTTTTCTTTTGAAATATTTTGAATATTTGATAGTATGGTAAATGATTGATCAAATATTTGTTGTTGTTGTTTTTGTTGAATCATTTTATCATTTTGATTTGTATTTTTAATAATATTCAAAATTATATCATTCAATACTTTTTGAATTATTTTGGGAATTTTTTCTTTTGATGAAAAATTAATTAAATAAACTGATGAAATAAATTGTTCAAATATTTCTGGAAAATTATAAAATGAATTGAGGAAAGAATAAGTAAGTAATATATTCAAAATTTTGAAAATAATTTCATTCAAATCATTTTTATTTTGAATTTCTTTTTGATTTTCATTTTCTGAAATAATTGAATTTAAATCATCTTGTTCAGAATTTTGATTTTGATTTTGATTATTATTTCCAAAATTATTTTCTTGATTAATTGAATATTTTTTTGATTCTTGAATATCGATATGTAGTAAAGAAATTAACCATTGTTGCCATCCAAATTGTGAAATAATTTGTTCTTTATTGGAATTATTTTCTTTTAATAAATTAAATAAATTGTCCAAAATTTGAATATCAATTAATTTTGGTATTTGAATGAAAAGTTGAGAAATTGTTTCGAAAATAAATGGATTTTTAATAATTTTTGATTTAGATGTATCAGTTCTATTTTCATAATCATCATCATTTTGAAAAGAATATCAATAATATCTTTTGAAATATTTTCTTTTTCATCAATTATTATATTATGAATTAAAGGATAAATATCTTTAAATTTATCAATTTCGAAAATTTTTTCTTTTTCAATTTCTTTTTCCAATTTTTCCAATTTTTCAATTATTGTTTTATTTTTCATTCAAAGAGATATCAATATAATAAATAATTTCAAGACATAATTGAATTATTTTGTTGTTTCAGCTTCTTTCATTATTTGAATAAATGAATTGAATAAATTAACTGAAAATAATTGTTTCCAAAATTCTTTATAATTTTTGTTTATCATTTTTGTAATAATTTCAAGTATACTTTCAATAAAAAATTGATTTTCGAAAATGAAAGATGTATTAATTAAATAATAAATATATTTGGTTTGTAAATTAAATTTGTATAATATCCAAATTAATTTCAATTAGTGAAAATATTTTTGGGTATTATCATAATTTGTTCTTGATAATTTGAAGATTTCTTTTGCTCCCTTTTTGTTTTTATTTTATATAAAAAATTTTATCATAATAATTCAATGAAATAAGTAAATCAATAAATGTAATATTTGATGAATTATTTTTTGATAATTGTTCATTTCATATTTTTATTTCATTTATAATATAGAAATAATTTTTAATATTTCATCCTTTTCCCTTAATTTTAATATTAAGATTTTTAGATTTTCATTTTGAATTTTGAATTTGATTTTCAGTATTAATTTGATTTTTAATAAAATTTGGACAATTTCAAAATAATTTATATTGAATTTCGAACTTAAAACGATTCCATATTCAAAATCCAAAAATTAAGTAAGTTTTCAAATATCCATTAAATTGATCATTTTTTGATTTGCTTTTTTAAATTATTAATGAAATCTAAAAATTTGAATTGAAAGATATTTTGGATTTATTTGCTTGATTAAATTATTGAATAATTGAAATCCTTGTTTTTGAACCATTTCTTTTTGAAAATCAGAACTAATTAATAAAATATCTTGAATTATTATTAAAAATTCTTCCAAAATTCTTTTATATTAATTTTGTTTTCTTTTTTCAATTTTGTTTTCTTCTTCAAATAACTCATCAATTTCAAGAATTAAATAAAAATGATTGAATTCCTCTAAGCAATGAATAATATCTTCGAAATTAGTTTTTAGTAAACGAATAAATATTTGTTATTTGTGATGATTGATTTATGATTTTTGCTGGACTTTGATTTAAACATAAATTTTCTTTAACTGTTTGTGGATTATTATAAATTATTAATTTTTCATTAAAAAGTTCTTTTAATTTGGTTTTTCTAAAAAG
>JAPDFW010000075.1:72500-419631 GCA_028826165.1 Anaeramoeba ignava | reverse complement strand
ATAAGTTCTTTTGACTATATTTCTCTTTTAAATTTTCTAAATTTTCTTTAAATTTTCTTTTTACTTCCTTTTTGGTTTGATAATGAAGAAATGAAACTACAAACCAATAACAAGGTGTGTAAAGCATAAAAAATCCTCCAATAGCCATTAAAGCTATAGATGGAATTATCGTTCCTAAAATAATTAAAACAACTGCAATCTATTTTTTTTTTAATTTTTTATTTAATTTTTCATTTATTCAATAAAAAAAAATTATGTCAAAAAAATTTTACAGAAAAAGTTATAAAAGAACACACAAAAAAATGAAAATTTGTTGTTCCCATAAGAGTTTTTAAAACTTGTATCAGGAAACATTTTAATTGAAAAAAAGAAAGAAAAAATGAAAAAAAAATGAAATTTCGAAATGAATTTTTTCCTTTATTTTAATTTTTTTGGATCAAAAAAGAATTTAAAATAATTTGGAAATAATTTAATTTTGAAATAATAATTTGGGAATAAAATAATTTAGAAATAATTTAATTTAGAAATTAAATAATTTTGAAATTCAATAATTTTGAAATAATTTAGAAATAATTTAATTTAGAAATAAAATAATTTAGAAATAAAATAATTTGGAAATAATAATTTGGGAATAAAATAATTTGGAAGTAAAATAATTTAGAAATAATTTAGAAATAATTTGGAAATAATTTAATTTAGAAATAAAATAATTTGGAAATAAAATAATTTTGAAATAAAATAATTTGGAATAAAATAATTTAGAAATAATTTTGAAATAAAATAATTTTGAAATAAAATAATTTGGAAGTAAAATAATTTGGAAATAATTTAATTTTGAAATAAAATAATTTAGAAATAAAATAATTTTGAAATAAAATAATTTGGAAATAAAATAATTTTGAAATTCAATTTTGATTTTGAAATTGATTTTGATTTTGATTTTGATTTTGATTTTGAAGAAATTGTTGAAATTGTTGAAATTGTTGAAATTGTTGAAATTGATTTTGATTTTGATTTTGATTTTGATTTTGAAATTGATTTTGATTTTGATTTTGATTTTGATTTTTATTTTGATTTTGAAGAAATTGTTGAAATTGTTGAAATTGTTGAAATTGTTGAAATTGTTTAAATTGATTTTGAAATTGATTTTGATTTTGATTTTGATTTTGATTTTGATTTGGAATTTGATTTTGAATTGGTTTTGAAATTGGAATTTGATTTTGAATTGGTTGATATTGATTTTGATTTTGAATTGGAATTTGATTTTGATTTTGATTTTGAATTTGTTGATAAGATAAACCAAATTGTTTTGATCCAAAAACATCTTTTATTCTTTTTTATTTTATTTTTTGTTTAAATTAAAATTAAATAAATGAATTGATTTCAATTTGATTTTGATTTTGATTTTGATTTTGATTTTGATTTTGATTTTGATTTTGATTTTGATTTTGATTTTGATTTTGATTTTGATTTTGATTTTGATTTTGATTTTGATTTTGATTTTGATTTTAATTTTGGAAAGTAATTAATTAAATTAAATAAATTTTACTGATATTTTCGAGTACAAAATAACAAAAAGATAATCCAAACAAATATAATTGATAATGCAAAAATTCCTGTACCAATATAACCTAATAAAAAATCTCCACTATATCCAATACCTCCTAAAACAATTCCAATCTAAATCATTTATATTTTTTTTTAAAAATAAAATAAAAATTTTATTTTAAATTCTTTTTATTTTACAAAAAAATAAATCCAAAAAAATAAAAAACAAAAACACAAACTATCAAAAGCAAAACAGAAACTCCAAGAAATTGTGCATTTGATTTGCCAACAAGTGTTTTAAATGATGTATCCATTATTTATTTTGTTTTTGAAAAAAATTGAAAAAAAATGAAAAAAAATGAAATTGAAAAAATCCAATTAAATTATAAATCAAAATCATCTTCTGATTTATTCTCTTTATTTAATTCATTTTCTTGATTAATCGGAATTGATTGATTTTGATTTTGCTTTTGGTTTGTAACCAAATTTGGAGGTTGATAAAGGTTTTGATTTTGAATTTGATTTGGAAAATAATTATAATTTAAATTTTGATTTTGATTTTGATTTTGATTTTGAAATTGATTTTGATTTTGATTTTGATTTTGAAATTGATTTTGATAAAGAAGAGGTTCATTTTGATCTTTGATTTGGAAATTATTGTAATTTAAATTTTGATTTTGATTTAAATTTTGATTTTGATTTTGATTTTGATTTTGATTTTGATTTCGAATTGGATTTTGATTTTGATTTTTATTTTGATTTTGATTTCGAATTGGATTGAAGTAATGTGGAAATTTGTTTTGAGAAACTCTTTTAATTTTTTTAAATTGAAATTGTTTTAAATTGAAATTGTTTTAAATTGAAATTGTTTTAAATTGAAATGTTTTTTTACTCTTTTTTGGTTTGAGCATGAACAAATCCAAATACAAACCAATAACAAATTATCAAAAGCATAAAAACACCTCCAGTAATTTCAATCTCTACAATTTCAAGGAACATTCCCAGCATAACCAACATAACTCCTCCCTATTTTTTTATTAAAAAAAATTTGAAATCCAAAAACAAAAAAATTCTTTCAAAAAAATTATGTCAAAAAAATTTACAAAAATTGCAATAAAAGAAAACACAAAAGATTGGTAATTTGTTGTTCCCATAAGAGTTTTAAAATTTGTATCAGGAAACATTTTAATTGAAAAAAAGAAAGAAAAAATGAAAAAAAAATGAAATTTCGAAATGAATTTTTTCCTTTATTTTAATTTTTTTGGATCAAAAAAGAATTTAAAATAATTTGGAAATAATTTAGAAATAATTTAATTTGGAAATAAAATAATTTTGAAAATAAAATAATTTAGAAATAAAATAATTTGGAAATAAAATAATTTGGAAATAATTTAATTTTGAAATAAAATAATTTAGAAATAAAATAATTTGGAAATAAAATAATTTAGAAATAATTTAATTTAGAAATAATTTGGAAATAATTTAATTTAGAAATAAAATAATTTGGAAATAAAATAATTTAGAAATTCAATTTTGATTTTGAAATTGATTTTGATTTTGATTTTGAAGAAATTGTTGAAATTGAAGAAATTGTTGATATTCTTGATTTTCATTTTCATTTTGATTTTCATTTTGATTTTGTTATTTTGAAATTGGAGAAATTGTTGATATTGATTTAAATTTTGAATATTTTGATTTTTGATTTTGATTTTGATTTTGGATTTTGATTTGGAATTTGGAGAAATTTTGAATATTGATTTGAATTTGATTTGGAATTTGATTTGGAATTTGATTTGGAATTTGATTTGGAATTTGATTTGGAATTTGATTTGGAATTTGATTTGGAATTTGATTTGGAATTTGATTTGGAATTTGTTGATATTGATATTGATTTCGAATTGGAATCTTTTTTTGATTTTGAATTTGTTGATAATATAAACCAAATTGTTTTGATCCAAAAACATCTTTTATTCTTTTTTATTTTATTTTTTGTTTAAATTAAAATTAAATAAATGAATTGATTTTGATTTTGATTTTGATTTATATTTTGATTTAAATTTTGATTTTGATTTTGATTTTGATTTTGATTTTGATTTTGATTTTGATTTTGATTTTGGAAAGTAATTAAATTAAATTAAATTAAATAAATTTTACTGATATGTTCGAGTACAAAATACTGAAAGTATAACCAAAACAAATATAATTGATAATGCGAAAATTCCTGTACCAATATAACCTAATTCATAAACTGCTCCACTATATCCAATACCTCCTAAAACAATTCCAATCTAAATCATTTATATTTTTTTTAAAAAATAAAATAAAAATTTTATTTTAAATTCTTCTTTTATTTTACAAAAAAATAAATCCAAAAAAATAAAAAACAAAAACACAAACTATCAAAAACAAAGCACAAACTCCAAGAAATTGTGCATTTGATTTGCCAACAAGTGTTTTAAATGATGTATCCATTATTTATTTTGTTTTTGAAAAAAAATTGAAAAAAAATGAAAAAAAATGAAATTGAATTATTGAATATTTGATTTGAATATTTGATTTGATTTAAATATTTGATTTGATTTAAATATTTGATTTGATTTAAATATTTAATTTGATTTAAATATTTGATTTAATTTAAATATTTAATTTGATTTAATTTAAATATTTGATTTAATTTGATTTAATTTAATTTAATTTAATTTAAATATTTAATTTGATTTAATTGATTTAATTTAATTTAATTTGATTTAAATATTTAATTTAATTATTTAATTTAAATATTTGATTTAATTTAATTTAATTTGATTTAATTTAATTTGATTTAATTTAATTTGAGATTTAAATTTAAATATTTAATTTGATTTGATTTAAATATTTAATTTAATTTGATTTGATAAATATTTAATTTAATTTAATTTTTGATTTGAAATTTAAATATTTGATTTAATTTAAATATTTTAATTTAATTTAAATTTAAATATTTGATTTTAATTTAATTTAATTTGATTTAAATTTAATTTAAATATTGATTTGATTTAAATTTAATTTGATTTGATTTAAATATTTAATTTAATTTATTTTTAATTTAATTTAAATATTGATTTAATTTGATTTGATTTAAATTTAAATATTTAATTTGATTTGATTTAATTTAATTTAATTTAATTTAATTTAATTTAATTTGATTTAATTTGATTTAAATTTTTTTCATTTTTTTATTTTTCATTTTTCAATTTTTTTATTCTTTAAATTGTCGGTTTAAAATTTAGTTTATAAAATCCAATAAAAAAAACCTTTTTTTTTTTGCATTTGGTTTTTTTTTTTAAAATTCAAATTGAAGAGAAATTAAAATTAAAATTAAAATTAAAATAAACACAAAAACAAAGATAAAAAGAAGAAATTTAAACTTAAAATAAAAAGAAAAATGGGAAATCAAAACATTTTTGAACTTATTGAAACTGGAAATTTAAAGAAAATTCAAGCAATTTCAAAAAGAGGAAGGATTGATTTTGAAAAAAAAAATAAAGTAAAAAAAACAAAAAAAAAAATTTTTTTCAATAATAAAAATCAATGCGTATATATTTTTATTTTATATTTATTTTATTTTTTATTATATTTTAATATTAATTTTAAATTAGGATGTAAACAAAAAAATTTGTTTTTAAAGATATTAAATTTAATAAATTTTTGTAATTAAATTTAATTAAAATAATTTTTAATTTTTTATTAAAGGGTTTACCACTTTTACATTTTGCAATTCTTAAACAAAAAATTCAAATTATCCAAGAATTAATAACATTAGGAGCAAATGTTAATTCTATTGGAACTTGTGTAATATTTAGAATTATTTCAAAAGAATTACATTTGATTAAATTTTAAAAAATATTTTCAATTCATTTCTTATATTTATTTATTTGTATATTTTTTATAGGGAGATACTCCTTTACATTTTAGTTCTAAATTAGCAAATGTTAATATTACAAAACTTTTAATTTCATCAGGTGCAAATGTTGTTCAAAATAAAGTATAAATTTATGAATAAATTTATTGGAAATATTTATTTAAATTATTATTTTTTGGTTTTAATTAGTTTGTAATAAAAATAAAAATAAAAATATTAAATTTATTAAATTTATTAAAAATATTAAATTTATTAAATTTATTAAAAATATTATTAAGGGATTAACACCACTTCATTATGCTTGTGATAATCCTAATTGTTGCACAGAATTAATCAAAATTTTAGTTAAAAATGGAGCTGATGTTAATGGAGAAACAAAAACTGTAAAATTATAAATAAAAAATTAAATAATTAATAAATAATTAATAATTAAATAATTTATAAATAATTAAATAAAAAGGGTTGGCGTCCACTTCATACAGCTTCATTAAATTGTTCAAATAAAATTATTAGTTATTTAATTGGATTAGGAGCTGATGTTAATGAAAGAGATTATTTAGTATTTTTTATGATTTATTAAGAATTATTAATATTTATTTTGAAATAATTTTTAATTTATTATTAAGGGATTAACACCTTTACATTATTGTGCTCAAAGTGGAAATATTACTGCAGCATCTGAATTATTAAAAAAAGGAGCAAATATTAATGCTATTGATATAAATGTTTTATATAAAATTAAAATCAAAAAAATAATAATTAAATTTATTTCTAATTTTGTAAATCAATTTTTTAACAAAAAAAAAAAGATGAATACACCATTATTAATTGCATGTGGAAGTAATATTCAAAAACCATTTATTGATTTACTTATTCGTTTTAAGGCAAATGTAAATGCACAAGATAAAGATGTAAACTTAAAATTCATTTATAAAATTAAATTTAAAATTAAAATTAAAATTAAAATCAAAATTAAATTTAAAATTAAAATTAAATTTAAAAATAAAATTAAAATTTAATATTAAAATTAAAATTAAAATTTAAAATTATTTTATTTAAGGGTTGGACATCAATACATAAAGCTGTAGTTCGTAGAAGACAAGATATTATTTTAGTTTTATTAAAAAAACATGCTGATGGAAATTTAGCTAATAATGATCAAAAAACACCATTACAACTTGCATTGGAATATAGAGATAAAAATAGTGTTAAATTATTAACTTCATGGTCAAAACATCAACTTAAAAAAAAACAAAAATTAGATGCAATTGCTTTGAAAAAAAATGTTTTAAAAAGCAAGTAATTCAACCAACATCACAAAAAAAACCAATAAAAACTTATCGAAAAGCATCAAATATTCAAAGATCAATTTCTGAAAATGATTTAATTGAAATTATTGATGAAAAACAAGAAGAAGATTTAACAGAAAAAGATTTATTAGAAAAAGATGATTTATCAGAAAAGGAAAATTTAACTGAAAATGAAACAGAAACAGAAAGTGAAAATGAAAATGAAATTTCAAATGAAATTGAAATTGAAAATTCAAACGAAATTGAAAATTCAAATGAAAATTCAAATGAAAATGAAACAGAAAGTGAAATTGAAAATTCAAATGAAAATGATTTTTCATCTGAAGCTGATGATATTTTTAATGAAAATACTGATAAACCTAAACATAAATCTAAACATAAACTTTCTCTTGTTTCAAGTCAAAGTTTTGAAATCAAAAGAGAAGATAGTGATTTAACTGATTATTTAATTGATCATATTGATAGTGAAAATGATGAAAGTTATTTTAATTCTTTATCTGAAAAAGAAGATAATGAAACTGATGAAAATAATGATATTGAAACTGATGAAAATAATCAAAATAATGAAAATATTCAAAATATTCAAAATATTCAAAATATTCAAAATATTCAAAATATTCAAAATAATCAAAATAATCAAAATAATCAAAATATTCAAAATAATCAAAATATTCAAAATAATGAAATTCAAAAAATAAAACAAAATATTCAAATTAATTTAATCAGGATTCACACAAGAAGCAAAAGTCAAACTGAAAACCGAAATCAATTTGAAAACGAAAACGAAAACGAAAATCAAAATCAAATTGAAAATCAAATTGAAAATCAAAATCAAAATCAAAATCAAAATTTAAATCAAAATCAAAATTTAAATCAAAATCAAAATCAAAATTTAAATCAAATTGAAAATTTAAATCAAAATGAAAATCAAAATTTAAATCAAAATCAAAATCAAAATCAAAATCAAAATTTAAATCAAAATCAAAATCAAAATCAAAATCAAAATCAAAATCAAAATCAAAATCAAAATCAAAATCAAAATCAAAATCAAAATCAAAATCAAAATCAAAATCAAAATCAAAATTTAAATCAAAATCAAAATCAAAATCAAAATCAAAATCAAAATCAAAATTTAAATCAAAATCAAAATCAAAATCAAAATCAAAATCAAAATCAAAATCAAAATCAAAATCAAAATCAAAAAATCAAAATCAAAATCAAAAAAATCAAAATCAAAATCAAAATCAAAATCAAAATCAAAATGAAAATCAAAATCAAAATCAAAATCAAAATCAAAATCAAAATCAAAATCAAAATCAAAATCAAAATCAAAATCAAAATCAAAATCAAAATCAAAATCAAAATCAAAATCGAAATCAAAACGAAAATCAAAAATCAAAATCAAAATCAAAATCAAAATCAAAATCAAAATTTAAATCAAAATCAAAATTTAAATCAAAATTTAAATCAAAATCAAAATCAAAATCAAAATCAAAATCAAAATCAAAATCAAAATCAAAATCAAAATCAAAATCAAAATCAAAATCAAAATCAAAATCAAAATCAAAATCAAAATCAATTTGAAAAAGATCAAAAAATTCTCATTTCAAATATTTAAAAACAAAACAAAACAAAACAAAAATTAATAATTTTTTTTTGATAATTTAAAAATGTTTAATTTTGTAACTATTTTCACTTTCAAGATTTAGTTAAATATAAACTTTCAAAAAATTAAAAATTAAAAATTAAAAATTAAAAATCAAAAATCAAAAATCAAAAATCAAAAATCAAAAATTAAAAATCAAAAATCAAAAATTAAAAATTAAAAATTAAAAATAATAATTTGAAAATTAAAAAATAATAATTTAAATCAAAGTCATTTTCTTATTTAATTTGATTTTATATTGGCAAAAATACTTTTTATAAAATCAAATTCAAAAAATTCAAAAAGAGAAGAAGAAAAATTAAAATTATTTTTCTTATTCAATTCTATTTTTATTATTAAATTCTTATATGTTGTTGTTTTGTTTTTTTTTATTAGAAAGAAAATTAAGAATTTGATAATAAAAAATAATTGTTTTTTTTTTCTTTTTAAAAAATAAAAATTTCATTTTTTCATTTTTCATTTTTTCATTTTGTTTTGAAAAATAAATAAATAAAAAAAATTAATTAGAAATGGATGCTTTATTGTTTAATTTTTTTGAAGAAGATGAAAGAATTGAAACTCTTGATGAATATGATGATGATAAATTTAATGTAAAAAAAAAAAATAATTGAAAAAAATTTTAATTTATTTTTTATATTAATAATAAAATAGTCAGCTTTAGATTTTTTTGAAGCAATTGATGATAAAAAATCATTTGAAGAATTAGATGAAATTTTAAAAAATGGATCTGATGTTAATTCAGTTAATGTAAATAAAATTAAAAAAACAAACAAACAAAAGAAAAACATTTTTATTTTATATTTTTATTATTGATTAATTTAGGAAGTAATTAAATAAAATTAAAATTGAAATTAAAATTAAAATTAAAATTAAAATTAAATTAAATTAAATTAAAATTAAAATTAAAATTAAAATTAAAATTAAAATTAAAATTAAAATTAAAATTAAAATTAAAATTAAAATTAAAATTAAAATTAAAATTAAAATTAAAATTAAAATTAAAATTAAAATTAAAATTAAAATTAAAATTAAAATTAAAATTAAAATTAAAATTAAAATTAAAATTAAAATTAAAATTAAAATTAAAATTAAAATTAAAATTAAAATTAAAATTAAAATTAAAATTAAAATTAAAATTAAAATTAAAATTAAAATTAAATTAAAATTAAATTGAAATTAAAATTAAAATTGAAATTAAAATTTATTATTTATTAGAATGTAATTTAATTTAATTTAATTTAATTTAATTTAGAATTTGATTATTAAAATGTTTTAAAAAAAACCTTTTCTTTTTTTTAGTTTGAAACACCTTTATTTTATGTCATTTCAAAAAAAATGAATTTGGAAATGATTAAATATCTTTGTGATAGAAATGCAAATTTATTTTTTACTAATAATTGTAATGAAAATGCTTTACATTATGCTTTAAAATTTAATTTATCAATTGATATTATTCAATTTTTAATTTCCAAGAAAATTGATATAAATGCTCAAAATGTAAAAAATATTTTAAATATTAAATATTAATAATTAAATATTAATAATTAAATATTTAGCAAGTAATTATAATAAATAAAAGAAAAAGGAAATTGTTTTTTTATTTTAAAATTTAAATTTAGCAAGTAATTATTATTATTATTATTAATTTAATATGATAAAAAATATGAAAAATAAATTTAAAAATTTATATTATGTTTATATTATATTACATTTTATAATTTAAAGAAAGAAACAGTTTTACATATTGAATTAGATAAAAGTAAGCCAAATATTGAAATTATTAAATTATTAATTGAATCTGGTGCAAATTTAGATTTACTTGATGTATATTTTTTTCTAATTTTTTTAGATTAAATTTTAGTAACAAAACAATTTATTATTTATTTTTTAGAAAGTAAATAATTTTTCATTTAAAATATCATTTTAATTCATTTCTTATTTATTAATATTTATTAATATTTTGTTTTTAAAAAAAAAAGGATGTATTTTTAAAATTAAAATTTATTTTAATTAAATTTAATTTAATTATTTTATTTCCTTTTAAAAAGAAAAACACACCTTTACATTTAGCTTTTAATTAAAAACGTTTCAGATGAAATTATTAAACTTTTTACTTTCAAAAGTGAAAAAAACTTTGATATTAAAAAAATGTAATAATATTATTAATAATAAAATAAAATTTGAATTTATTAATAAATGTTAATATAGGAAGTAAAAAAAAACAAGATATACCTTTATATTTATTTAATATTTATTTATTTATTTATTAATTATCTAGATGGTAAATAATAATTTTTATTTTTATTTTTATTTAAATTTTTTGGAAATAATATTAAATTTTTAATAGGAAGAAGATTACTTATCATTAGCAATAAGAAACAATTCATTAGAACGTGTTGAAATGATTCTTCAATTTCAAACTGATTTAGAATACAATAATAAAGTATAAAGAAAATAGAATTTTAATTTTATATTTATATTTATATTTTAAAATTTGTTAATTTAATTTAAAAGAGGAGTTATTTAACTTTTGCAATTTTTTCAGGTTGTTCAATTGAAATTATTGAGAAATTAATTGAAAAAGGAATGGATATTAATGCAGAAGATGTATATAATAATTTCTTTTTTATTTCTTTTTCTTAATTTCTTTTAAATTTATAACAAAAAAATTAAATAATAGAAAGTAATTTTATTTATAATAAATTTATATCAAAATATTAAATCTAAATAATATCAATTTAGTTTGGTGATTTTCCAGTTCTTTTAGCTTGCAAACATGAGGAATATAAAAAACTTCTTGATTTATTATTTAATAAGGGAATTGATGATATAAAAATTTCAAATGTAAAATTTTCATTTTTCATTTTTTTTCATTTTTAAAATGATTAAAACTTTTTAATTAAATTAGAATGTAAATATTTAAAAACAAATAAAACTTCTTTTTTAAAAAATTAAAATTGATTTTGTTTTTGTTATTAGGCAGTAAAAAATTACAAAACAAAACAAAACAAAACAAAACAAGAATTTAATTTTTATAAATTTATAGAATGAAAATATTCTTCATTTATTATTTGATAATCATCCAAATGATCCATTAATTGATGAATTATTAGATAAAGGATTTGATATTAATCAACAAGATGTAATTATTATTTATTTATAAATTTTTTTATATTTATTATATTTATTATATTTATTATATATTTTTAAAAAAATAGGTTATTGTAAATTAATTTTAAAGAAAGCAAATCAGATTTTTATTTTTTAATTTTTAATTTTTAATTTTTTAAGGGTCGAACAATTCTTCATGTTGAATTACAAAATTCAAGAAATATTGAAAGAATTAAAAAATTAATTAAATTAGGAGCTGATTTAAATTTACGAGATGTAAATAATATATTAATATTATCACAAAAAAAAAGATAATTTTAGAAAGAATTTAATGAAAAAAAATAATATTTGAAATGAAAAATTAGAAAGTAAAAAAGATTTAATTTAATTTAATTTAATTTCTTTTAATTTATATTTCTTTTAAATTTTATATTTTAAAGCCAGTAAAATTAAAATTTAAATCTTGAAGTAAAAATAATTATATTTATATTTAATATATTTCTCTTTAAGAAACGAACACCTTTTCATTATTTATGTCTTCAACCTTTAGATTTAGAAATTTTTAATCTTTTTATAGAAAATGGAGCAAATATAAGTATAACTGATGTAAGTAAAAATAAATTTAAATTTATATTTATATTTTATATTTATAAATAAATTATTAGAGTGTAAATTTAAGAAATGATTTTATTAATAATATTGATTTATATTTTGTTTATTTTATTAAAAATTTAGCAAGTATTTTTTATTTTTTTATTATTATAATTATAAACTAATTAAATAATAAATAAATAAATAAAAAGAATAATTCACCACTTATTTACATATTAATGAAAAACAGTGATATAGAACTTATAAAAAGATCAATTAACGAATGTATGAAAACAAAAGAATATCAAGAAAGTGAACAAAAATCTGTAAGAAATATCAATAAAAAAAATTATTTAATTATTTAATAAAATAAAATAAAATTCTTTAAACAAAAAAGTATGTAAAATTTAATTAAATTAAATTAAATTTAAATTATTTTATTTTATTAATTGATTTTAAAACAAAAAAAGTATGTAAAATTAAATTAATTTAAATTAATTTAATTTAATTTATTTATTTTGGAAATTAAAATAGTGGATAAAACCATTTTCAACAGTTATATCTAATAAAAATACAACACCTGAAATTATTCAATTATTTGTTGATGCTAATATTGATATCAAATTACTCAATAAAGGTTATTATGTTAGTGTTTCATAAATTAATTTAATTTAATTTAAAAAAATGATAATAATAATTTAAAAAATTATTTCCATTTTCTTTTTTCAAAATTTAGTTTTATAGAGGAATAATAAGCCAAGCAATTAGAGCAGGACAAAATATATCAGTTATTAAGAAATTGTTGAGCTTTAATTTAGAATTGAATCCAAAAGAATATGTTTGATTTTATTTATAAGAAAAAAGGGATAAAATTGAATTTTTATTAATTCAAATTTATATTTATATATATTTAATTTAGTCATCTCCATCTCCTATTTATGTTGCAATTGAACAATGTCCTGAAAATAATGATTTAATTAAATTATTAATTGAAGCAGGTTGTGATGTTAATAATAGATATGTAAATAATAATATTTCTTTTTTTGATTTAATTAAAAAATTATTATTTTTATTTAGTATGATTACTCTGGTTTTGAAAAAGCTTTAATAAATGAAAAGGTTTCTATTGAAACTATAAAATTATTTATTGAAGCAGGTGGTGATTTAAATGCGAAAGTAAACAATAAAATTAAAAATAAAAATAAAAATAAAAATAAAAATAAAAATAAAAATAAAAATAAAAATAAAAATAAAAATAAAAATAAAAATAAAAATAGTATGTTGATAGATGGGGTTATAGTGTTTGAATTGAATTTAATTTAATTTAAATATTAATAATTAATAAGAAAGTAATTTCTTTCTTCTCTTTTTTTTTTAGGATGATGATAATGAAGCTCAAAAATATCCAATTATTTTAATTAGAGCATGTCAAACTCCAACATATGAAAAAATTAAATTTCTTATTGATTCTAATGTTTTAATTGATACAACATTAACTGTATCTTATAAAAAAAGAAAGAATTAAAAATAATATTTAATAATCTTGAATAATATTTTTATTATCTATTAGGGGCATTATAATCCAATATTCAAATTAATTAATGTACGACATAGCGATATTAGAACATATAAATTATTATTATCTAAAGGATTTCCTTTGAATAATCAACATGATGTAAACAAAAAAGGAAAACAATAATTTTATATAAAATTATTTTAGAAAAGAAAATATTCAATTTTTTTAAATTTTTTTGAATTTTTTTAAAAGGGAAGTACATTACTTACTCAAGCAATTCAGTATATTGATGATAATCCTATTGATATTGTGAAATTATTTATTCAAGAAGGAGCTGATGTTAATTTAGCATTTGTAAAAAAAAATAATAAATTAAAAAATATTGAAAACAAAATATAAAAATTGATTTAAAAAATATTAGGGAGTAACAAAAAATATTTAAAATAAATTTAATTTGGATTTAATTTGGATTTAAAATTATATTATAGAGAAAAAATCCATTAGTAGCTGCTTGTGAAAGAAATAATATTGAAATTATTAATTTATTATTAGAAAATGGTGCAAAATTAGAATTTGAATATGAAAACACTGTAAATTTATCAATTAATTATATTTGAGAAACAAGAAATTTAATTTAATTTATTTTATTTTATAAAATTATAGACATATTCAGTTTTAAGTGAATGCATTTATTATAAAAGAATTAATAAAGATACTATTGAATTTTTAATTAAAAAAGGAGCAAATGTTTCATTTCAAAATGTAATAGTTTTAAATTCAAATTAAATCTAAATTCAAATTAAATATAAATTAAATCTAAATTAAATCTAAATTAAATCTAAATTAAATCTAAATTAAATCTAAATTAAATCTAAATTAAATCTACAAATTAAATCTAAATTAAATCTAAATTAAATATTTAGTCATCAGTAAAAAAAAAATAATTGAATATAGAAAATTCCTTTAAAAGTAAAAATAATATTTATTTAATATTTAGTATAATTCATTAATGCACAATGTTGTTTCTTATTCAACTGCAGAAATTCTTGAATTACTTTTAATTAATGGAGCAAATCCAAATCAAAAGATTTATGGTAAAATAATTTTATTATTATCAAAAAAATCAAAACAAAACAAATTTAAAATTAAAATTAAAATTAATTTTAACTTTCTTTATGAAAATTAAATAGTTTGTTGAAAAAAATTAAAATTAAAATTAAAATTAAAATTTATTTTTATTTTTATTTTTATTTTTATAAATAGAAAAAGGATGTATGATTTATTTTTATTTTATATTTTATAAATAGTTTTGAAATTAATCTCAAATAAAAAAAAATTTTAGGAACAAACACCAATTTATTATGTTCGTGATGAATATAAAGAGAAGATAGGTTTATTAATTAATTATGGAGCAAATATTATGATTGAAACAAAGAATTTATATCAGCCAATTAAGAAATGGATTAAAAAATATCGAGTTTATCATAATAATTTTTTAGAATTAATGGAAATTCCTGAATTATTTGATTATATAATAACAACAAATGAAGGATCTTATATTAGAATAAACAAAACATTTCTTCAATCAAGAATTGGAGAAGAAAATATGGAAAAAGCACTTGATGTTTTTGCAAGTTATTCAGAAGAAAATGTTAAACAATATTTAAAATGTCTTTATTTATCATTTGGAACTACAAAAGAAGAAAGGAAAAATTTTAAGGAAATTTCACAAAAAATTGGAATTAATGACTATAAAAAGAAATTTGGAAGACCAGGTTTAAGAAATGATTTAAGAAAAATTTATGAAAATGAGAAAACAAGTGATTTTTCAATTATTAAAGATGATCAAGAAATCAAAGTTCATAAATTTGTTTTGGCAGCAAGAAGTGGATTATTTAAAGGAATGTTTATTTCTGTTAAAGATGATTCTTGTCAAGTTAATGATTATAGTAAATTTTCTTATCAAACTTTGAAAGCATTGATTTATTATTTTTATTTTGATGAATTTGAAAAAGATCTTGAAATTACTGATAAATTGATTGGAGAATTAATTGAAGCAAAAGATTATTATCAAATTGATCCAAAATCAATATTTGATACAAAAATTAAAGAATTTAAACAAAAAAGAATTCTTGAAAAAAACATCATCTTAAATCAAAAACAAAATTAAAAAAGCAAAATTAGAAAGAAATTTAAAAACAAAATTAAAAAAGCAAAATTAGAAAGAAATTTAAAAACAAAATTAGAAAGTGGAATTGGTTTTTTTTCTTTTTAATTTTTTCATTTTTCAAAAGAAAATAAATTCCAGTTTTTTTTTCTTTTTCAACAAAATTAATTCATTACATCTTCTTTCATCAAATTATCATAATTTTCTAATTCAATATCAATTTTTTCTTTTTGTTTTCTTTTTGTTTTTCTTTTTTTGATAAAAAAAACTATCAAAAATATTGAAACAATTAAAACAACAGCAAAAGGAACAACAATAGAAGTAGTAATTATAATTGAATGACTTAAATCATTATTTTGTTGAGAATCAGATTTTGTTTTTACAAGAGTAAATGAATCTTTACCAGAAAATTGATCATGAAAACATTGATTTTTTGAATCAGAAGCTGAAGCATAAATTTTAAAAATATATTCAGTATTTTCAGGTAAGTTTTGATTTGGTTTAAAAGAAAGATTTTCTTTTGACAAGAATTGATATTCTGAATCATTTTGGAAAGAAACACAATATCCTTCTAATCCTTGATCTCTTTGTAATTTCTCCCAATCACAACTAAATTGAAGATCAAAAGGTTCACATTTTAAATTTTGAACGTTTCCCAATTTTACTTTTGTTTCGATTTCAACACTTTTTTCACCTGGATTTTCACATTTACATTCAGAATCAGGACATCCTTGAATTGAAATATTGTATAAAATATTTCCTGATATATTTGATTTACTTCCTATCACGTAGTTTTCATTTTCTAGATATAGAGTATTAAACCTTTCCCAATTGGAACCATTATCAATTGAAATTTGGAAACATTCAGCTTTTTCCACTTTTGTAAAATTGATTAAAATTCCCTCAACTTGAGGTGTGAAATTGATAATTTCTGGTGCTTCTATTTTTGTCATAATTGAAATTGAAGAAGTTATTCCGCATTTTGAATCTGAATCACAAGCAGAAACAAAAATTGAATATTTTGTATTTGTTTCCATCAGTTTGATTTGATATTGATTTTGCGAAATGATAAAAGTTCCTGATTCGTTGGTCTCTTCAGATCTAAAACTGAAATTATAATAACTTGGATGAGATTGTGATATTTCTTGTGGTTCTTCCCAAATACAAGAAATTTCAGTTGCATTTGAAATAGAACACTCCAAATTGGAAACAGCATTGAATAGAGTTGTGATCCAATTTGCAGTTTTTTCTCCTTCATCTTCATCTTTACATTCATTTGTTCTACAGGCAAAAATTGATATGGAATAATTTGAGATTGATTGCAAGTTTTGAAGTGTATAAGAATTAGTTGTATTTGAAAGGATAATTTGAGAAGAATTCATTTCATCTTTTTGAAAGTAAGAAAGAATATAATTGGAAATTTTTGGAACAGAATTGATTATTGGTACATTTGGATATTGCCATTCCATATTTATTGTTTCATTAGTTGGAATTACCACAAGTTCTTGAATTGGTCCTATTCTTGTTGTTAAATTTATTGGATTCGAAGAATTTCCACAAAATTTTGAGTTTGAAATACATCCTCGAATTTGGATTGAATATTCAGAATTTCCCTCAATATCTGCATAATTTGTTGAATTAAATTCTCCCCAAATCACATTTCCATTTTGTTTAGGCAATAAAATATTGTTCCAATTTTGAGAATCATAATTGATTTGAAAGAAAAGATCATATTCACTTGAAGATTGATTCCAATAGCATTCAAAACCTTCAAATTGGGAAGAGCAATTCTCAAGTATCGTTTGTGGAATGAGAGGATTTATGATTTTATCAAAAATATATGCTTTGCCTTGCTTTAAATTGTCTCCAATACTTGCTTGATAAGCGCCAACAATTACATAATTTTCTGAAATTCCAACACTGTTTCCAAAACTATCTCCTTCTTTCCCATCTTCTGATATTAATTTTATTGTTTCTTCCCAATATTCTTGATTTAATGAAAACATATATGCCTTTCCTTGTCCTGATTTCCCGTCTACTTCTGCAAAATGTGCTCCAATTATTAATTGATCATTTTTGATAAAAACACTCCATCCAAAATGTTCATTTGTTTTTCCATCACTTGCAATCAAAATTTGTTTTTGGATCCAATCTGTTCCGTTATTCCGGAAGATATAAGCTTTTCCTTGATCAAAATTGTCTCCAACTTTAGCATCTACAGCACCAATTACGATATAATTTTGAGAAATTGATAAACTTCCTCCAAAGTAATCACTAAATTGACCATCACTTGCAATCAAAATTTGTTTTTGGATCCAATTTGTTCCGTTATTTTGGAAGATATAAGCTTTTCCTTGAAAGGAGTTATCGCCAACTTTAGCACTTGGAGCTCCAATTACGATATAATTTTGAGAAATTGATAAACTCCATCCAAAATTGTCATATTCTTGACCATCATTTGCAATTAAAATTTGCTTTTGGATCCAATTTGTTCCGTTATTTTGGAAGATATAAACTTTTCCTTGAGATGAATTATCACCAACTTTATCACTTGGAGCTCCAATAGCAATAAAATCCTGATAGATGGAAACAGAATATCCAAATTTCTCTAATAAATTCCCATCATTTGCAATCAAAATTTGCTTTTGGATCCAATTCATATCAATATTTTGGAAAACATATACTTGTCCTTGACCTCTTGTTTGCCCGACTTGTTGATTATATGCTCCTATTACTAAATAGTCTTGATATGAAGAAATACTTGATCCAAAGTGTGATTGTAATTGATTTTCATTTGGATTCAAAATACTTGATTCAATCCAATTTGTTCCGTTTTGATAATAAATATAAACTCCTGGTTCTTGGTTACTTTCATTAATGCTTACTTTGGATCCTATAAATGTGAAGTTTTCTGAAACAAAAACTTCTGATCCAAAATTATCCCAACTTGACCCATTAATTGAAAATAATGTCTCTTTTTCTTTCCAATAAATTTCTTCATTTTCTTTTATTGAAAAACTTAAAAGAATTTGATAATTGATTATTAAAAAACAAATTATTAATTTTCTTTTTAATCCAATCATTTTCAAAAACAAATTTTTTTATTTTATTTTTTTTTTGGATTATTTTTAAAATAAATTAGAAAAAATTAAAAAAAGATTAAATAGAAAAGTGAAATTTTTATTTTTTCTTTTATATCCCTTTTTTTCTTTTTTTCTTTTTTCTTTTTTCTTTTTTATTTTTGTTTTTTATTTTTGCTTTTTATTTTTGTTTTTGGGATTTGATCGAAACTCCCCCATTTAAAATAAAAAGAGATTTTCTTTTCTTTTTCTTTTCTTTTTCTTTTCTCTTTTTGTTTTTGTTTTTGTTTGGATGATCCAAAAATTTTTTATTTAATATTTTAATTTAGATTATAATTTTAGAAATGAAACTAAAACTAAAATTAAAACAAAAACTAAAACAAAAATAAAAAACCAACAATTTTTTTTTTGATCATTTTTTTTAATTAATTTAAAAATAAAAAAATAAAGAAAAATTTAAAGAAAAATAACAAAAATTTTCTTCTTTTTGTTTTCCCATTTTCAATTTAGTTTCAATTTAGATTTGATTTGGATTTGATTTATTGATTAAATTGATATTAAATTTATTAATTAAATTGATATTAAATTTATTAATTAAATTGATATTAAATTTATTAATTAAATTGATATTAAATTTATTAATTAAATTGATATTAAATTGATATTAAATTGATATTAAATTGATATTAAATTGATATTAAATTTATTGATTAAATTGATATTAAATTTATTAATTAAATTTATTAATTAAATTGATATTAAATTTATTAATTAAATTGATATTAAATTTATTAATTAAATTGATATTAAATTTATTGATTAAATTGATATTAAATTTATTGATTAAATTTATTAATTAAATTGATATTAAATTTATTAATTAAATTGATATTAAATTTATTAATTAAATTGATATTAAATTGATTAAATTTATATTAAATTTATTAATTAAATTGATATTAAATTGATATTAAATTGATATTAAATTGATATTAAATTGATATTAAATTGATATTAAAATTGATATTAAATTTATTGATTAAATTGATATTAAATTGATATTAAATTGATATTAAATTGATATTAAATTGATATTAAATTGATATTAAATTGATATTAAATTGATATTAAATTTATAGATTAAATTGATATTAAATTGATATTAAATTGATATTAAATTTATATTAAATTGATATTAAATTTATTAATTAAATTGATATTAAATTTATTGATTAAATTGATATTAAATTGATATTAAATTTATTGATTAAATTGATATTAAATTTATAGATTAAATTGATATTAAATTTATATTAAATTTATTGATTAAATTGATATTAAATTTATTGATTAAATTGATATTAAATTTATAGATTAAATTGATAGATTAAATTTATTGATTAAATTGATATTAAATTGATATTAAATTTATTGATTAAATTGATATTAAATTTATTAATTAAATTGATATTAAATTTATATTAAATTTATTGATTAAATTGATATTAAATTGATATTAAATTGATATTAAATTGATATTAAATTTATTGATTAAATTTATATTAAATTTATTGATTAAATTGATATTAAATTTATTGATTAAATTTATATTAAATTTATTGATTAAATTGATATTAAATTTATTGATTAAATTGATATTAAATTTATAGATTAAATTGATAGATTAAATTTATTGATTAAATTGATATTAAATTGATATTAAATTTATTGATTAAATTGATATTAAATTTATTAATTAAATTGATATTAAATTTATATTAAATTTATTGATTAAATTGATATTAAATTGATATTAAATTTATTGATTAAATTGATATTAAATTTATTGATTAAATTTATATTAAATTTATTGATTAAATTGATATTAAATTTATTGATTAAATTTATATTAAATTTATTGATTAAATTGATATTAAATTTATTGATTAAATTTATTAATTAAATTGATAGATTAAATTTATTGATTAAATTGATATTAAATTGATATTAAATTTATTGATTAAATTGATATTAAATTTATTAATTAAATTGATATTAAATTTATTGATTAAATTGATATTAAATTTATTGATATTAAATTTATTGATTAAATTCATTTTAAATTTCATTTTAAATTGATATTAAATTGATTTTTGAATTTCATTTTTGAATTCCATTTTTAAATTTTTGAATTTCATTTTGAATTTCATTTTAAATTGATATTAAATTGATATTAAATTGATATTAAATTGATATTAAATTTATTGATTAAATTGATATTAAATTTATTAATTAAATTGATATTAAATTTATATTAAATTGATATTAAATTTATTGATTAAATTGATATTAAATTTATTGATTAAATTTATATTAAATTTATTGATTAAATTGATATTAAATTTATTGATTAAATTTATATTAAATTTATTGATTAAATTGATATTAAATTTATTGATTAAATTTATTAATTAAATTGATAGATTAAATTTATTGATTAAATTGATATTAAATTGATATTAAATTTATTGATTAAATTGATATTAAATTTATTAATTAAATTGATATTAAATTTATTGATTAAATTGATATTAAATTTATTGATATTAAATTTATTGATTAAATTCATTTTAAATTTCATTTTAAATTGATATTAAATTGATTTTGAATTTCATTTTGAATTCCATTTTAAATTTTGAATTTCATTTTGAATTTCATTTTAAATTGATATTAAATTGATATTAAATTTATATTAAATTGATATTAAATTTATTAATTAAATTGATATTAAATTTATATTAAATTGATATTAAATTTATATTAAATTGATATTAAATTTATTGATTAAATTGATATTAAATTTATTAATTAAATTGATATTAAATTTATATTAAATTGATATTAAATTTATATTAAATTGATATTAAATTAATATTAAATTGATATTAAATTGATATTAAATTTATTGATTAAATTTATTAATTAAATTGATATTAAATTGATATTAAATTTATTAATTAAATTGATATTAAATTTATATTAAATTTATTAATTAAATTGATATTAAATTGATATTAAATTTATTGATTAAATTGATATTAAATTGGTATTAAATTTCATTATAAATTTCATTATAAATTCCATTTTAAATTTCATTTTGAATTTCATTATAAATTTCATTTTAAATTTCATTTTGAATTTCATTTTAAATTTTGAATTCCATTTTAAATTTTGAATTTCATTTTAAATTTCTTTTTAAATTTTGAATTTCATTTTGAATTTCAAATTTTGAATTTTGAATTTTGAATTTTAAATAATTGGGAATACAATCAAATCTCCCGTTGAAGAACCAATAACAATATGTCTCAAATCATTAGCAACAGTAATTGATTTAATAGAATAATCTACACTATAAGTATGCAAATGCTCTAAATTAATAACTTTAAAAATAGCTATAAATTTTTCATTTGTTCCAACAACCAAAAATTCATCATTTGGAGTTAAAGACCAAGAATTAATATCCCATTCAAGATCAAAATAAGAAAGTAATTTCCCATTGATTGAAAAAATTGATAATTTTGAAGGATTTGTTGAAAATATCAAAATTCTTCCATCAGAACATAAACGAACCATCTGAACTTGACTACGAATTTTTTGAGGAGAATTTTCCTTTTCAAAAATACTATTGATATCAATAGTCATCACATATTTGGCTGATCTGATTGTATGTATAACACATGTCCCATCTTTAGAACCACTGACAACAATGTCTAATTCTGAATGAATAGAAACACAAGTCACTTCATCATCATGTTCATATAAAGTTGATCGAGGTTCAATCACAAGAATTTTTCTTCCAAACCGAATAATATTCCACAAAATAATAGTTGTATCACGAGATCCAGTTACAAGATAATTTCCAGTATCAACTGCAATGCAAGTTACAATGTCTTTGTGTTTAACAATGTTGTTCAACAAATTCGAGTTATCGATGCTGGATATTTTGAAACTATTATCCCAATATCCTGAACTAAAAAACAAATTGAAATCAGTTGAAACAGCACAACAATTTACATAATTCAAAGTGTCGTCAACAAATGTGACTCCGATTCTTTTCTTTTGTTGTAAAGTTGAATCAATTTCCAAAGGCTTTTCTGGAAGATTATTTGTTGAAGTCAGTGATTTCTCAGATTGCGCCCATCGATTGATTCCAAGCTTCCCTTGCCAATTGAAAGTAATAAGCTTTTCAGGGATGGAATGTTGAGACTCTGTGCTTAATCGATAAGAGAAAGTAATATATAAAATTGGGGAAGTTGAATATTCAAACCATATCCCACTAATTGAATTAAATGAATCAGATGTCCACGAATAAGGTATATGTTGTCGGGATTGTTTTGGCTTTATTAGTGGGTGTTTTTTCCCAAATATTTGCGGAGGAGTTTGTCCAAAATTCTCAATTTGTCTTTTTACCATTTTTCTTTCAATTGGATCAGTGATATTATTCAAATCAATTGAATCACTATAAGTTAAATAGAAGAACACATTATATGCCTTTTCTGCTTCTTTTCCCCGCTGTTTGAACCCGAATATCAAGTCGATCCATTTTGGTAAGTTTTGAGACACATACTCACTTTCAAGTGCTTCTCGATGAATTCGGATAAATTCTTCAGGTGTTTTTGCCCATTTTGGAAGAACTACATCCCCAATCGTTTTTCCATCATGTTGTTTTCCAAAATAAAAATTGTCTCGATTTGTTAAAAATTCTGGTAAATAGTAAAATTCGGGTACTAATTCTTTGAAATCAGCTGAATTTCTAAGACATGAATTCCATGATATTTCAATTGATGAAAAAAGACGATCTGGATGATCAAATTTATTTCCATGAAGTTTAAATGATATAGAAGTAAATGGTTCCAAGCGGATAAGATAATAAACAACAGCAGCTAAAAATAAATAAAATAAATAAAAATAAATAATCAAAATTTAATTTTTAATTTGTAAATTGAATTTTACCTGCATTGGAATAATGTGAACCATAAAAAAAAGGTGGTATATCTGGTGTTGAAATTTTGAAATTCTCATATCTTTCTTTTAAAATATCCAATCTGGTTTGGTTTAATGCTCCAATAGGTTTTGATAAATCTCGATAATTTTTTGGATCTGATAAATCAATTTTTTCTGAAGTGTAATTTGAAAGAATCCAAGGAAAAATGGGATATTGAGATAAGTCATTATAACTTCTTCCAGCAATCGAATTCAGTTTCATCAAATAATCGAAATTTGATAATTTTCTTTCTCTCCATTTCTTGGTAATTTTTTTCAAATTCTGTAAAGAATCTTGAGACTTCCTCAAACTGCGAGGTTTCAATGATAATAATGTATGATAGACCTGATGTCTTGATTCCATATCTTGGAAATTAAACAAATAATTTTTTCTTGATGTGAAGAATATTTCAAGTGCTGTTTGTTGGAAATTCACTTTCCGATGATGAATTTCAACAATAGAATCAACAAGCCATGATTTATCCTTTGCAGTGTGGATTAAAGGTTTTTTTTCCTTTGATTCTTCAAACTTTTCCAAATCAACAAAGAAATAAATTCTTTTTCTTGATAACTCAAATGTTCCTTCTGTAGATCGTGAAACATTTAAAATTGTGGATTTTACTGAGAAAAAAACATCAGATTTTTGTATTTGAAGTTCAAGATCTTGTACACTTGTATTCCCATTTGGATCAATTATTTGTTGAATATTTGGATCATTTATTTCATTTGTTTCATTTGTTTCATTTGTTTCATTTGTTTCATTTGTTTCGTTTGTTGTCAATTCTTCATTTTCTGATAAAATAGTAGGTTGTTTTGAAGTTTGAGTTGGCAATATTTTTTTGGAAAGTTCGATTTCTGGTTGTTGCGTTGTTTTTGATGAAGAAATAGAAGGCGAGGATATTTCTGTGATGCTATCGGGAGGAAGAACATGTAGATCAAAAACAAAATTAATTTTTAATTTTTTATGTCTTCTTGAATTATCCTCTATTCTATCAAGCATGTAATGTGTATCTTGTGTAATTTGATTGAGTGAATCTCCCCAAGGTGCTCTTTGATGAATTAAACTTCTGTATATTGTTTTCCATGAGAATTGCACCAAACGCAATTTTTGGATGTATTGTTTGTTAATCTTCTTTTTTTCCTTTTTGCGCATTTTGTTTTTTGAAATTATATTTGAGAAGAAAAGTGGTTGAAATTGTTGTTTTTCTTTCAAAGCAAGCAAACGTTCTTCTTGAATTTTCCCCCATTTTTCTTGTATTAAATCAATCATATGCTTTGTTGATCCTGAAAATATTTTTTTAATACTTCTTAAAATCGAGAGATAAATTCGCCGTAATTGAACTGTACGCACATAATTCCAGCTTTCTGATTGGAAAATTGTTGATAAATCCTCCCTTGCTTTAGATGCAAGTATTGAATTTGCTCGAACTTTAGGTAAAATTCGAATTCCGTTTTGATCTTTAAGAAATCTGCAAAAAAGAGGATAATTTGAATCAAGTAATTTCAAGATGAATTCTTTTAATTGTAAAATTTTCATTTCGTTTTCGCTTAGTTGAATAACTTGATTTTGTAATTGATTTGGTCGAATAATTCGTCTTTCAATAACACATCTTTCTGAGTCTACAAAATCCATTTTGAAATTAATTATTGGTTCATTTTCATTTTGATTTTCATTTTCATTTTGATTTTCATTTTGATTTTCATTTTGATTTTCATTTTGATTTTCATTTTGATTTTCATTTTGATTTTCATTTTGATTTTGATTTTCATTTTCATTTTCATTTTCATTTTCATTTGGACTTGTCATTTCCCATTTTTCTGAATCTAAATCAGTTTCAATTTCGTTATCACTTTGTGATTTTCAATAGTCATTTTCATTTTCAGTTTTCAGTTTGAATATCATTATCATCATCATTTTCATTTTGATTTTGATTTTCATTTTCATTTTCATTTTCATTTTCATTTTCATTTTCATTTTGATTTTGATTTTGATTTTGATTTTGATTTTGATTTTGATTTTCATTTTGATTTTCATTTTCATTTTCATTTTCATTTTGATTTTGATTTTGATTTTGATTTTCATTTTGATTTTGATTTTCATTTTCATTTTGATTTTCATTTTCATTTTCATTTTCATTTTCATTTTCATTTTCATTTTGATTATCTAAATCAGATATAATTTTTTGTGGATTTTCAGCTTCATCTAAACAACGGAAAAGCATTGTTAAAGCTCGAGTAAATGCTTTCTTTTTCTTATTAGATATTTTTGTCATATCAATAATTCTTAGTAAAATTTTTCCACTTGTATTTGAAGTTAAAAAGGGAATTAAATGAAGAAAAACAACAAGAATTTTCCTCATCAAAGAAAGTATTTTTTTACGATCTACATCCAAAATTGCTTTGTTATGGAAGAAATTAAATTTGCGAAACATGGATTGCAATGAGATAATCATTCTAATATCAAGGAAATGAGTTTTTTTCAAAGCTAAAAATGTTTTAATTTTCTCGATCTTTGTTTCTTTTTGATCCTTTTCTTGATTTCTTGTATTTGAAATAATATTTCGATGAGAACTGATCGCAGTATTTTTGTATCGAGGCTCAAAATAAAAATATCTCATTGAAATGAGAATATAATTATAAATATTCTCGAAAATGATTGCCTTTTTAAGCGGAACTTTTTGATTGTCTGCATTAAGAATAGTATCTGAAATATGAACAAAGATATCAAAGAGAAACTTGCGAACAAATAAAGATTCTATTGTGCCATTAAATCGTGTCATAATCTGTACAAATGATATAGAATTCTCGAGATGTCTCCACCAATTACGATCCAAAGGAATTCCATATAAATGAATTTTGCGGAAGGTTTGGAAAACAGTTGTGTTAATTTGGATTGCAATTTGGGAAATTTCAGAAATATTATTCCAACTATAAACACCAGTGTCTTCTTTGTATTTGCGCACTTTTTCCCTCACTTCATCTTGTGAAACGTGAAGAATTTTTGAAATTGCAATTTCTTCCTCACTTACAAGAGTAGCAAGATCGACTAAATTGAGGTAATATTTTTGCCAGTTTGGCAATGTGATGAAGAAATGCAAATTTTCCTCGCTTGTTTTCAGTGAATAAAAAATATCCTGTAAAAGTTGAACACCGACTTGGTTGGGACGTTTTTTGAGAAATTTTGTAACAGTTTTGATAACTTCTAAATTTCGTATTGCAAGATAATTAAGAGATTCTTCTTGCACACCGAAATAGATATCACTTAATGAAGCCGATATTTCTCTTGTTAATAGATATTTCAGCAAAATTTCATGAATCCAAGAATATCCTGAATTGAAAGAGAAACGAGATAATTCACGTCTTTTTTGTGTTATCAAGTAATCAAGGATATATAAAATTTCAAGAATAATCCCACGAACTTTTGATAAAGGATTGTCAAGAAGAAAAACATAATGATCAATTATTCCTGCATCTAGTGTAATTCCTCCAAAAACGTTGGAAGCAAAATCAGACTTCAAAGTCTCGCAAAAAATCTCAAGCGCATCTAAACACTCTGATTTGTCATCCACATCCAGAAAATAATTTGTAATTGCTTCCAAATCTTTCTGTACTTTCGATTCAATTGGAAGATCTGTTATAGAATCTTGATCAGGATGCATAAATCTGTACATTATTGTTTTCAATAGCATTGAACGCAGTTGGAGAATCTCTTCAAACACTGGTCTTCGACGAATACCTCCAGTTTTTCCATGATCTTCTGGAACAAAGTCTTTTCCATGACTGTATTTTTTGGGTGTGATCCAATAGTATTTATCCAAAATATCTACAAGTTGAGAAACTGTGATGCTAATTTCTGCTTTTGTTTTCTGCGGGAAACTTATTTTCTCTTGAATAATATCGTCGATGTATTTCAACATCTTTTTCTGTATTTTAGGTTCACAATAAACCCAAATATCAAAATCAAAAACAAAGTTAGCAAAGAAATCTTTTGCAAAATCAATATCAGAAGCTTTGCTCATCAACTGTTGTATATTTGCAATTATTTCTGGAGATAAATTAATAGGATCAACTTGTTTGATCAAATAGCTGAGTAAAGAAACACTGTATTTTCCAATCATTTCTTGTTGAGCTATTGAACTTGACATCAACATCCATACAAAAAAATTAAACATTTTTCTGAGTAGTTTTCTGCGATTATTTAAAATACTAATTTGTGATTGATTTTGATTGGAATCCTGGTATTGCCATTCAGGTTGATCCACTTGTCCAAACAAAGGGAAAAACACCTTGATTCCTCCCATACATTCAATTGCATCTTCGATACTATGAGAAAAGCATCGAATCATACCAGTCATCTTTGCATCGTAGTTCCCCACCAATGAGCTTTTACTTTGGTCCATGCATATATTTCTGTGTGATGCCTTGCTGTGATAACAAAGCATAGCCTTGCGAGTGATCCAATGTGAGCATTCTGAGGAAATTGTATCATCAAATCCCCATTCCAAAAACTCAAATAAAGGAATCCATTTTGGTCCTAATGCTCGAATATTGCTTCCAATTTCATCATCTATTACATCTTCAAACAAACAAATCAAACTCATTTGTCCCACAAATTCCGTATCAGGATGTGGTTTTGTATCGAAATCTTCTGCTTTTTCTTGCTTTGTAATATTTTCTGCTTGCTCGGTTTTTCCTTCTTTTTGTTCTGTTTTATTTGGTGATTTTTGTGATTCGTTCATTTTTTCTTGATTTATTAATGGATTTGGTTCATTCAAGTTCGTTTTTTGTGGGATTGTGAATTTAGCTCCAATTTTATTGTAAATCAATGGTAATCCAAATGTTGGATATTTTGCTGAAATTTCTTCCAAGTAATCATTATTGAAAACGACGCGAACTCTACTTGATGACCATGGAGTTTTGCATGATTGTGAAATTGCAATGAAATTCCATCTTCTTTCAGAAATTTTAAAACCAAAGGATATTTCTGAAGGAGATCCATCTATAATTAAACGCAAAACAAAAACAATACTCATTTTTCTTGTCATTGTATTTCTTCTTTGACGAAATGAAGTATTTTGATTTTCTTTCAAATCTTGTTTTAGATCTTGTTTTATATCTTGTTTTAAATCTTGTTTTATATCTTGTTTTATATCTTGTTTAATATCTTCTTTCATATCTTGTTTTATATCTTCTTTCATATCTTCTTTTATTTTTTCATAATAAGTTTGCTTCATAAAATAAAATTCAACTCCATCTCCAGTTTCAGTTAAAAAACTAAATAATCTGGGTTGGTAATTGGAATTTCTTCTCAATTCTTCGATTTTTTCTAAATGAATCCATGTATAAAATCCCCATCCGTGATTTGGGAATTTTTCAATTATAGGAACAGTAATATCTCCAGAATTAAAATCAAAAAGTGCTCTTGGTGAATTCTTGAATCCAAATTCTTCATTTCTTTTAGCCATTTTTTTCATAGCACTCAAAACAAAAATTTCATGAGGAGGACGCTTTCCATCAGAGTTACTCTTTAAAAGAGTCCAAAGTTTTTTCATTTCCTTAATGGTAACACTTTGTGAACCAATTACTCCAATTAAAGTTGCAATTTTCTTCTTTTGTTCGCAATGAACCACATTCTTTGTAAGAAGATTGCCAAGAAAAGAAACAAGACCAACACTGCTGCAACACCAAGCATTATGAATTGATTTTTCTGTAATTTGAATGAAAATATCAAGTATATTGGAAAATAAACTGTAATTTTCTTTTCCAGTGTAAATTTTGAAAATAACAAGAAGAACATTCTTGTTTCGAATTATGTAATTTGTTGAGGAATCAAATTTTCCATTATTTACAAGCATATCCAAAAGTGGATCTAAAATTGCTTGTCTTAAATTATTCTCCTCTGAAAATGAAAGTAGTTCTTGAAGTCTCTCGAACTTGATTTGTCTCTGGAAAAGGTCTGTGTTTGCTGAATTTTCATAGAATATTGCGTTTAGTAATCTAAGAATTGAAACAATACTTTCTGAACTCAACTTAGAAATACTCAGTAAAGATTCAATCATGTGGAATGTTTCTGTTTTAGGGAGAAGTTTTTGCAACGATTTTCGATTTTGTGTAATTGCAGAAATTAATACAGAAATTAAATCATGAATTTTCACTAATTTTTTGAATTCATTTTGATATTTTGTTTGATCTATAAGTTCTTGATTGTTATTATTATTATTGTTATTGTTATTTTCTTGTTTTTCTTTAATATCTGTATTCGGTAATGTTTCTTGCATCTGAATCAAACCCTCATATTGAGCAGATGCAGAAATTTGTTCAAGGAAAATTGAAAATAAATTTGAATAGCGAAACGAATCTGAAAATGGAACAGAGCTCATCATTTTCAAAAACATTTCCAAGGCATATTGCCTAACATTTTGCTCTGTAATTAATAAAGTGATTGTTCTAATCCATTCAATATCTTGTCCAGCCTTCTTCCTAATATCGATGTTCTCGAAAAGATACTCCATAAATTGGAACACCTTGTAAAATGCTCTGTTGAAAACTTTTTCTGAATACTGTTTGTTGCAATTGATTTCAAACAAAAGAGAATTTCTGATAATGTTTTTATATACAGTAAATGCATCAAGTTGAAAAAGAGAATCCAAGTAATTATTTTCATTTGATTCCAATATAGAAAGAAATGTTTGAGTAACATCAAAAACAATATTTAAATCTGCTCCTTTTTTATTGACAAAGCTCATTAATGATGATAATTCATCAAAGCTTAAATCTGGATGATTTGAAACGATAAAAACTATGAAACGATATGCATATTTTTTCACTCTTGTTGCAATTGCATGATGAGTAACATTGATATTCTATTCAAAATAAATTGATTAGAATTGAAAAAAGAATTTTTTTTTTTAAATATCTTTTTTTTTACATCATCAATATCTTTCAATAATTTAAGCCAAAAATTAATTTGGATATGAAACAATTTGAGAATTTGGGATCTCCAGAATTGTATAATAAAATCCATGATATAGATTCTCAATAAATTATGTGCTTCAATATGTGGTGGATTTTGGTGTAAACAAAAAACTTCAATTTGTAATCCAATAATTTTCATTCCAAGATTTCTCTTTTCAGAAAATTCTTCTGAACGAATTTGGACATGCATTCTGTAATCTCTAGAAAGCACTTTTTCAATAAATTCTTGAACTTCTTCATTATCTTTTTTATTTTCCATTTCTTGCTTTTTGGATTTGTTAGGTTTTGATTTGGTTTCAATTTCTTCTTTAGTTTCTAAATTTTCATTTGCAAAACTTTGATAAACAATTTCACCCATTTGTTTAAAAAATTGTTGGAATTGAATATTATTAAAATAAGAAAATGAAATTTTAGGGAGAGAAACTGTTTTTTGGATTCGAGGTGTTTTTGTTGTTAAAGGAACTTCATAAGGAAGTTGAAGAATTTTTGCTAAATTTTTTAATATTAATTTTTAATATTAATTTTATTAATTTTATAAATAATTTTATAAATAATTTTATAAATAATTTTATAAATAATTTTAATTTTAATTTTATAAATAATTTTATATTTAATTTTATAAATAATTTTATAAATAATTTTATAAATAATTTTAATTTTAATTTTAATTTTAATTTTATAAATAATTTTATAATTAATTTTATAATTAATTTTATAAATAATTTTATAAATAATTTTATAAATAATTTTATAAATAATTTTATAAATAATTTTAATATTAATTTTATAAATAATTTTATAAATAATTTTATAAATAATTTTATAAATAATTTTATAAATAATTTTATAAATAATTTTATATATTATTTTATAAATAATTTTATAATTAATTTTATAAATAATTTTATAAATAATTTTATAAATAATTTTATAAATAATTTTATAAATAATTTTATAATTAATTTTATAAATAATTTTATAAATAATTTTATAATTAATTTTATAATTAATTTTATAAATAATTTTTTGTTTGTTTTTATAATTAATTTTATAATTAATTTTATAAATAATTTTATAAATAATTTTATAAATAATTTTATAAATAATTTTAATTTTAAATTTAAATTCTTACGATTCATAATTTTTCGACTGTATCTTTTACTAAGTCTGAATATTTCTTGTTTGTTTTGAATTTCATTTTGAATTTGAATTTGATTTTGAATTTGATTTTGATTTTCATTTTGATTTTTATTTTGATTTATATTTTCATTTTGATTTTCATTTTGATTTTGATTTTGATTTTCATTTTGATTTTGATTTTGATTTTGATTTTGATTTTGATTTATATTTTGATTTTCATTTTGATTTTCATTTATATTTTGATTTTGATTTTGATTTTCATTTTGATTTTCATTTATATTTTGATTTTCATTTTGATTTTGATCTTGGATTTTTGATATTTCAGGATTCAAATTTGTAACAAAAATTCTTTCAATCCAAACCATTATTTCTGAGAAATAGATAAATCTCATATTATTACAAATTGAATTCTCAACTTGCAAATTATTGACAATTAATTGTTGAATAATTTCAAGAGCAATCATTCGAAGATGAAATTCTTGATAAACAATTAATTCATACTCAAGTGAATTGAAACTATTTTCATTTTGGAAAAAAAGTGTTGTGATTATTTGATCATAATTTGTTTGTTGTTTTTTAATATATTCTAAATTGGGTATTTCTGGTAAAGTGACATCAGGCGAATTAAGTAATTCCAACATAAAATTTGAAATGAATAATAAATGGTGCTCAGAAAAATTTTTGTTTGTAACAAATTCTTGAATTACAGAAATTAATTCAAAAAGAATTTTATAATGATTTTGTGTTAATTTAAAGAATTTCTTGAAATCAAGAAATTTATGTAAGAAAACTATTTGTAAAATTTTAAACAAAGAAGCAATTTTTCCAAATATAAATATGAAAAGATTTTTGAATTAAATATTTACAGATAAGAACTGAATTTAATCTTATTGTTAAAGAACTATCTAGTTTTTTATAGATTGATTCATAAAAAGATTTTAAAATGGAAATTATATTTTCAATTAAATATTGAACTAAAAGAAAAGAAATTATTTTTGGACGTTCATCTTCAACTGGATTTTTTAACTAAATTAAATTAGAAACAAAAAATAAGAAAAGATATATTTTTTAATAATAATAATAATAGTAATAATAAATCCAACCTTTTCAACCCAATCTAAAAATATAATAACTGTTTTTTCTGCGATTGGTAATAAAATATTAAATATTCCAGATTCAATAAATTGAGCTTGATTATAAATTGATCTTGATAAAAGTGAGACCATTTTAAGTGAAATGAAATGGCAAAAATTTTTTAAAGGTTTTTTGAAAGTTGCTTTTAAAATAAAATATAATTTTTCATAAAAAATTGTTTCAATTTAAAATTAAATATAAATATATTTAGCTTACGACTTTCTATATCTTCTGGAATTTTTGATAATATTTCTAAAACTACTGAAATTAATTCAGGTGAATGAACTTGGTCGGATTTAATCAATTCTATAAACTCTTCATCTTTTAAATTTTGTGAAAAAATTTCTTCAATTTCTTTTTTATTAACTCTTTGTGGTCTCCATTCTTGATAATTTTCAATAAATTCATGAGAAAACTGACAAAACCAATCAATTTTTTCTTCCTAAAACATTATACATAAATTTTATATTTAATTTTATATTTAATTTTATATTTAATTTAATAAATAATTTTATAAATAATTTTATAAATAATTTTATAAATAATTTTATATTTAATTTTATAAATAATTTTATAAATAATTTTATAAATAATTTTATATTTAATTTTATAAATAATTTAATAAATAATTTTATAAATAATTTTATATTTAATTTTATAAATAATTTTATATATAATTTTATATATTATTTTATAATTAATTTTATAAATAATTTTATAATTAATTTTATAAATAATTTTATAAATAATTTTATAAATAATTTTATAAATAATTTTATAAATAATTTTATAATTAATTTTATAAATAATTTTATAAATAATTTTATAATTAATTTTATAAATAATTTTATAAATAATTTTATAAATAATTTTATAAATAATTTTATAAATAATTTTATAATTAATTTTATAAATAATTTTATAAATAATTTTATAAATAATTTTATAATTAATTTTATAAATAATTTTATAATTAATTTTATAAATAATTTTATAAATTAATTTTATAAATAATTTTATAAATAAATTTATATATAATTTTATAAATAATTTTATATTTAATTTTATAAATAAATTTATAAATAATTTTATAAATAATTTTATAAATAATTTTATAAATAATTTTATAAATAATTTTATATATTATTTTATAATTTTATTAATAAATTTATATTTTATTTTATATTTAATTTTATAATTTTATTAATAATATTATTACCTCCTCAACTATAACTTTATTTTTTTCCCATAAAAGTTGTAATTTTTCTCCATTTGGTTTATGAGAAAGAAAATAGGAAAAGTTTCTATTTATTTTTATTGATTTATTTTCATTTGATTTTGTTTTCTTATTTTTTTTTTGGAATAAATTTTTCCAAAAAGACATTTTTTTTTTTAAAAATAAAAATAAAAATAAAAATTAAAAATAAAAAAAAGAAAAAGAAAAAAAGAAAAAAATGAAATTTTGTTTTTTTTTTTAATTTCCTTTTTTGTTTTTGTTTTTGATTTTTTTTTGGAAATTAAAAAAATTTTGAAATGAATTGAAATTAAAATTAAAATTGAATTGAAATTAAAATTGAATTGAAAATTATCTTGCAAACATCTCTTCAGTCCAAGAATGGAAATCATATCCATCATCAACTTGTGGAGCAGTTTTCAAAACATATTCAATATCTTGGTCATCCATGACTAATTCCATTAAATCTTTCTTAGCAACTTTAAATCCACGATTAATCAAAATGAATGAATTAATGATTTCATCTTTAGTATCTGTATCTCCAAAAAGAACAATCATGAAATCCTTAAACCTTTCATAAGAAATATCTTTTCCATCACCATATTCCTCCATGATTTTGTTGATCTCTTTAGGGGTTCTTTCTTCTCCAAGAGAATATAAACAAGCCATAAGTTCTTTTCTATCAATAGTTCCTGAATTATCGAAGTCAAATTGTTTGAAGTTTTCTTCGATTTCTTGCATTTGTTCGGCAGTAATCCCTCGGAGTTTTTGATGCTCAATTTCTTCCTCAAGCATTTTCTTCTTGCGTTTCAGGAAGTTTTCATATTGTTGCCATTGAACCTCAAGATCTTTAAGAGTCAGAGTTGTGTGTCTGTTATTTTGAATTCCTGCTTTGTCCATCTTTTCCTGAAGGTCTTTCAACGGATCAAGTCTTTTGGATTCGGATCCCAATCCCGAAATGAGTTTATCCACAAAGCCGAGTTGAACTTCAAGTGATTCCTTTGAGGCTGTAATTTTGTCTTTTTGTTCTGTAATCCATTTTGAGAAAGGATCAGCTGTTTCTGCGAATTTCTTGCATAAAGCATCGTTGTCTCGTTGTCTTTTGAGCTCAATTTCATATGCTTTGATTCTTTCTCCGAGCGCGGCTTTTAATGAGTCAAGCGATTTCTCCAAATCTTCGAGTGTTAATGATGTATAAGGATTGTCAACTACTTTGTATTCATCAAGTTGTTTTTTGACATTTTGACATTCGGTTTTTTTATCATCTGCTTTGTGTAAAACTTCCTTATCAGAATCATCAATAACTTTTCTGTAAGCTTCAACTTCTTCCAAAATGAATCCAAATTCTCTCAAACTTGCATTTTCAATTTCCAATTTAATGAACGCAGTGAATTCAGAAACAGCATTAGCAAAAGCAAGTCGAAGTTCTTCTTTCTTTGTTTCCAATTTCAAGCACTCATCAAGATATCCCTTTTTAGATTTTGAAAACTCAGTCAATTCCTTGAATTTCTTATCCATATCATCGTGTCTATCAGTCATATCTTCTGATTTGATTTTTCCAAATGTTTTGCCTTGATATTTAGTTTCATCATAAACATATTCGGAAAATTCTGTTTGATATTTTTGATTCAATGTTTCCGCTCCAAATTTCTTCAATTCAGAAAGTTCGTTATCTTGACTCTCTTTGTATTCCCTCAAATAAACATCAAACAAATTCAATCTTGTTTTGGCTTCAGAAACTGAATTGATTTCTTCTCTTGCTTCCAAGTATCCCTTCTTAACTTCAAACCATTCAACAAGTTTTTTGTATTGATCTTGATGTTCAGTATTCATTCTTCGAACAATAACAATGAATTCTTCTCTTTTCAAATGATCATCAAGAATTTCCTTCTTCTGTTTGGCAAGTTCTTCCAAATCCTTGAATTTCTTATCCATATCATCGTGTCTATCAGTAATATCCTTTGATTTGATTCCATTGAATGTTTTTCCTTGATATTTAGTCTCATCATAAACATATTCGGAAAATTCTGTTTGATATTTTTGATTCAATAAATCCTTTCCTAATTTTTTGAATTCAACAAGCTCGTTTTCTTTGTAGAAAATGTATTCCTTCAAATAAACATCAAATAAACTCAACTTGGATTGTGCTTCACCAACTGAGTTGATTTCCTCTCTGATATTGAGGTAATTTTTCTGATCTTCGAACCATTTGACAAGTTTTTTGAATTGATCTTGATGTTCAGTATTCATTCTTCGAACAGTAACAATGAATTCTTCTCTTTTCAAATGATCATCAAGAATTTCCTTCTTTTGTTTGGCAAGTTCTTCCAAATCCTTGAATTTCTTATCCATATCATCGTGTCTATCAGTAATATCTTCTGATTTGATTTTTCCAAATGATTTACCTTGATATTTAGTTTCATCATAAACATATTCGGAAAATTCTGTTTGATATTTCTGTTTCAAAGTATCATCTCCCAATTTATGAAATTCAACAAGATCGTTTTGTTTGTAATCTTTATATTCATTCGAATAAATTGAGAAAAGATTAAGTTGTGTTCTTGCTTCGGAAACTGAGTTTATTTCCTCTTTGATATCCAAATAAGCCTTTTTGGAATCAAACCATTTGACAAGTTTTTCGTATTTGTCTTTGTGTTCTTCATTCATTTGTCTTACAACTTCAATGAATTCTTCTCTTTTCAAATGATCATCAAGAATAGCCTTCTTTTGTTTGGCAAATTCTTCCAATTCCTTGAATTTCTTATCCATATCATCGTGTCTATCAGTAATATCTTCTGATTTGATTTTTCCAAATGATTTACCTTGATATTTAGTTTCATCATAAACATATTCAGAAAATTCTGTTTGATATTTCTGTTTCAAAGTATCATCTCCCAATTTATGGAATTCAACAAGATTTTTTTCTTGGTATTTCTTGTATTCCTTAACATAAGAATTGAAAATATCCAAATTCTTTGAAGCATCAGGAACTGTGTTGATTTCCTCTTTGATATCCAAATAAGCCTTTTTGGAATCAAACCATTTGACAAGTTTTTCGTATTTGTCTTTGTGTTCTTCATTCATTTGTCTGACAACTTCAATGAATTTTTCACGTTTAAAATGATCATCAAGAATAGCCTTCTTTTGTTGAGCAAATTCTTCCAATTCCTTGAATTTTTGATCCATATCATCATGTCTATCAGTAAGATCAGAGAATTGATTTTTTCCGAATGTTTTGCCTTGATATTTAGTTTCATTAAAGATATATTCTGAATATTCTGTTTGGTATTTTTGTTTCATTGTTTCTTTTCCGAAATTCTTGAATTCAACAAGATTTTTTTCTTGGTATTTCTTGTATTCCTTAACATAAGAATTGAAAATATCCAAATTCTTTGAAGCATCAGGAACTGAATTGATTTCCTCCATTGTTTTCAAATAGGCCTTCTTGATTTCGAACCATTTCAAGAGTTGTTCATGTTTGTTTTTGTGTTCATCATTCATTTGTCTGACTTTTTCAATGAATTCTTCACGTTTCAAATGGTCATCAAGAATAGGTCTTTTGATTTTTGCCAATTTATCAAGTTCCTTGAATTTATCATCAATATCGTGATCATGCTCTTCGATTTTTGCTTGATATTCGTATTTCTCCTGTTTCAATTCGGCAGATAATTTTTTCAAATGGGCAACACCAGTATTGATCATAGTTTGATTTTCCTTTTCATATCGATCCAAAAGACTGATTTGGAAGTAGGCTGCAGAAACTGAATCAATTTCTTCTCTGAATTCGAGATATTCCTTTTTCTGTTTGAAATAGTCGACTAATTTATTGTATCTTGATTCATGTTGTTTTGAAATATTAACGAGTTTGATTTGTCGATTTAATTCAGCATGAAGAGCTACTTTTCTTTCTTGTTCACACTCCTCCAAATGTAGCATGTCCTGGGCAACCTCTTTCAAAGAACATCCTTTTTCAGGTTTGAATTCGGGACGTTTGTGATGGGACAATCTCATTGCTAAATTGTTATAGTTTGACTCAAGATCCAATTGATCAGCAATTAAGGAATTTTTATCTTTTGCTTTGTATTCGTAAAATTGATCCAATCTTCTTTTAGCTCCAGCCATTGTATTGTCGATTGTTCTGTCTTCAAGAATCTTTTCAACTTTCTTAACGGTTGCTTTGAAGTTATTGGCTGTTTTGTTGTATTCTGCTTTGAGCCTGTCATTTTCCTTTGTCAAAACAATTAACTTCTTAATTCTTCTAGCTGCCAAATCAAGTTTTCTTTGTTCCGCAATTCCGTAGTAATATTCACTGACATAAACAACCATTGAGTTCTCATCAAGTTTTCTAATCTCATCAGGTGTGATATATTTTTCCAATCCAAAATACTTCTCAGCAGCGTCTTGAGCGATCTGCAAGGTTTTGATAGGATCACTTGAATCCAAACTATTGAAATCAATTAATTTTGGACGATGTTTGTGGATGATTGCACAGAGAGCCAATCCATCAGCAAAACTCTTCTTGAAGTCAGTAATTTCAACACCTTTATATCCTGCGGTTTTGTTTTTGCACCACATCAACAATGCATCCTTTGCATTTAAAGCTTCTCCGCCTGATCCATCATCAATCTTAATGAATTTCATCATGATTCCCCAAGTTAAAGCTAATGCTGCCTTTTGATCGCCTTTTTCTAATTGTTCTGCTGATGGTTTCACTTTCATATCAACTCCTTTACTCCATGCAAACTTCAATGCGTTGTTTAAGTTATCAATTCGATGAACTGACATTTTTGGTCTTTGATTGTATTTTCCTTCAAATTTTGATTCACTTAAAACTTCAATTAAATTCATTAAAACCAATCCATCTTTGTAATCATCAACAATATCATTAATTTGCATTTCTGGTCTTGTTCTTAATAATTTTTGTTTAACCCATCTTGAGAAAATTTTTCTTTGTAATCTTACCCATTCTTGACTTCTTGGACCAGCAGTTCTTCCAGTTCTTGACATTTTTTTTTATTAAATTAAATTAAATTAAATTAAATATTTCAATTAAAAAATTGAAAAGAGAAAAAATGAAAAAAAAATTTTTAATTTAATTTTTATTTATTTAATTTTTGCCTTCCTTTTATTTAAATTAAAATTAAAAATAATTACTAATAATTTTTAAAAAATTAGTAAAATTAAGATTTTTTTTTTTGTTTTTTATTTTTCATTTTTCTTCTTTTTTCTTCTTTTTTTTCTTTTTATTTTTCAACTTATCAAATCTAAAAACAAAAAAATCGAAAAAGCAAAAACAAAAAAACAAAAACAAAAACAAAAACAAAAAACAAAAAAATATTTTTTAAATAAAGATAATAAAAATAAAAATAACGATAGCAAATGGCTGATTTTATTCAAAATAATAAAGATAATTCAAATTCTCAATCTATAAGTGAAACTGATAGTGAAATTAATGATAATGATAATAATAATTCTCCAAAAAAAACTTCACCATTTGAAAATAAATATATTCAAATGATTGATGATTATTTTGAAATTTCTTCTCGAAATTCAACATTTATGATTGAAATTCTTGCAGGAATTGCAATGTTTTTTGTTACAATTGGTATAAAAACTTTTAAATAAAATTCATTTAAATTTTAAATAAATTAATTTTAAAATAAAAAAAAAAAGAACTTATTGGAACAACACCAAAAGTATTAGCACAAGCCAAAATGGATACACATACAGCATTTGTAGCAACTTGTTTTAGTAATTTTAATTTCAAAATCAATTTCAAAATCAAAATGAATTTCAAAATCAATTTTAATTTCAATTTCAAAATCAATTTCAAAATCAATTTCAATTTCAAAATCAATTTCAATTTCAAAATCAATTTCAATTTCAAAATGAATTTTAATTTCAAAATGAATTTTAATTTCAAAATCAATTTAAATTTCAAAATCAATTTTAATTTCAAAATCAATTTTAATTTCAAAATGAATTTTAAAATCAATTTTAATTTCAAAATCAATTTCAATTTCAAAATCAATTTAAATTTCAAAATCAATTTTAATTTCAAAATCAATTTCAAAATCAATTTCAATTTCAAAATCAATTTTAATTTCAAAATGAATTTTAATTTCAAAATCAATTTTAATTTATTTAGCAATGGGTTTAGCAACAATTTCTTCAGGTTTTTTAATTGGAATTCCTTTAATAATTACAGTTGATTCTCTTCAAGCTGCTTTTTTAGTTAATCCTCTTCAAGATTATTATGAATTTGATTGGAAATCTTCTTTAAGTTTATTTTTCTTACAAAGTTTATTTGCTTTAGTTATCTCTGTAAACAAAATTCATTTTATAATTAATTTTATAATTAAATTTTATAATTAATTTTATAATTAAATTTTTTTTTTACTCAATTAAAGATTGGAATTTCTTTTTTCCCAATTATTAAAGCTTTTCCTTCTTCATTTCGTATTGGAATATCTTATGGAGTAAATATTCAAAATTTCAAAAATTTAAAAATTCAAATAAAAATTCAAATCAAAATTCAAATTAAATTTAAAAATAAAGTTGGGACTTTATATTGGAAAATTTGGATTATTTGATATTTTAGCTTTAACTCCAAGATTTACATTTGAACCAAATTATAATGCTTTAATAGGGATTTTAACATTAATTTTTTTAGTTTATGGAATTACAAGAGATTTTTCATGGATATTTATTAATTCTGTTTTAATTTCAGCAATTGCATTTTTAATTTCAACTGCATCAACAGAAAATCTTCAAGTGAATGATTGGTTTTCACCAAGTCTTACTAAAACAGCTTTTAAAATGAGCTTTAGTTATCCAGCTTCCAAACCTTTTCTTTATGTTTTTTCAAATATTGCAAGTAGTATTATTGCTATTTTATGTGTTACTTTAACTGCTATCCAATTTACTTTTTTGGAAGAAATTAAATATGATACTGAAGCTTTTTCAAATTTAGTTGCTAATCCAAAAAAAAATAGTATAAGACGTATTTTAATTCTTGTTGCTGCTTGGTCTTTAGTTGGTGCTGTTTTTGGTACTGTTCCTTTAACTGTTGCTGTTGAATCTTGTGTTGGTGCTGCAATTGGTGCAAAGTTTGTTTAAATATTATTTAATATTTATTTCAATATTTATTTTAATATTTATTTTAATATTTATTTTAATATTTATTTTAATATTTATTTTAATATTTAATTTAATATTTATTTTAATATTTATTTTAATATTTATTTTAATATTTATTTTAATATTTATTCCAATATTTATTTTAATATTTATTCCAATATTTATTTTAATATTTATTTAAATATTTATTTAAATATTTATTTTAATATTTATTTAAATATTTATTTTAATATTTATTTTAATATTTATTTTAATATTTATTTAAATATTTATTTTAATATTTATTTAAATATTTATTTTTAATATTTATTTTAATATTTATTTTAATATTTATTTTTTAATATTTATTTTAATATTTATTTAAATATTTATTTTTAATATTTATTTTAATATTTATTTTAAATATTTATTTAAATATTTATTTTAATATTTATTTAAATATTTATTTTAATATTTAATTTAATATTTATTTTTAATATTTATTTAAATATTTATTTTAATATTTATTTTAATATTTAATATTTATTTTAATATTTATTTTAATATTTATTTTAATATTTATTTTAATATTTATTTTAATATTTATTTTAATATTTAATTTAATATTTATTTTAATATTTATTTTAATATTTAATTTAATATTTAATTTAATATTTATTTTAATATTTAATTAAATATTTATTTTAATATTTATTTTAAATATTTATTTTAATATTTATTTTAATATTTATTTTAATATTTATTTTAATATTTAATTTAATATTTAATTTAATATTTATTTTAATATTTATTTTAATATTTATTTAAATTTTAGAACTGGATTTCCTTCAGTTGTAGCTGGATTACTTTATTTTTTATCAATTTTAATCTTTCCACTTTTTAATTTAATTCCAGCAGGAGCAACAGGAAGTATTCTTATATTTACAACAGCAAAATTATTAAGAATGTTTGAATGTAAATTAAATTTAAAATCAAAATTAAAATTAAAATTAAATCAAAATTAAAATTAAAATCAAAAATTAAAATTAAATCAAAATTTAGACACAGAATTCCAAAATATTGTTGAAACTACACCAATTATTATTTCAACAATTTTAATTCCTGTATTTATAGATGTTGCTCGTGGTTTTGCTTTTGGTTATGTTGTTTTAATCCTTGTTTGGGTTATTGGAACTGAAAAAAAATGGAAAAAAATCAATCTTTATATGATCATTCTTGGAATAATTTGTGGTTGTTTAGTTTTTGTTCGAACTCAATGGAACAGTTAAAATCCCTTTTTTATTTCCCTTTTTAAAATTCAATTTTTCCTTTTGAATTCTTTTTCCCTTTTTTTTTTTGATTGATTTCTTTTAATTGATTGATTTTTTTGGATTGATTTTTTTTTTTTTGCTTTTTTTTTAAAAAGAATAATTAAAAATCCAAAAAAAATTTTTTTCATTTTTTTTTTTCATTTTTATTTTTCTATTTTATTATTATTTTATTATAATTATTATTATGGAACCTCAATTTGATTTTTCTCCTAATTTAAATAAATATCCAGAAATTGAACATGCAAGTCAAGTTATTGTAATTCTCTTTTCTTTTATTTTCTTTTCATTTTATTTTCCTCTTTTTTAATTTTTTATTTTTAATTTTTAATTTTTTAAAAAACAAAATAAATAAATAATAATTTAGTTTGTAAACAAAGAAGGATGGATTAATAAACAAGCTTATCAAAGAAATAATTGGAGAAAAAGATGGTAAATTTTTATTAAATTAAACTTTTTTCTTTTATATTTTTTTTTATTTTAAATAATTATTATAATTTAATAATTATAAAAGGTTTTGTTTAAAATCTGATCGTATTCTTTATTATTATGATTCTGAAGATGTATTTATAATTTTAATTCTATTTATAATTTTAATTAAGAAAAATTTTAATTGAAAAAAAAAAAATTTGGATTGAAAATTAATTTTTCAACAGAAAAAAAAATTGAAGAATTTTGTTAATTTAAATCAAGCTAAAAGTGTTGCAATTAATCAAACATTGCAATATGGAATTGAAATACATACTTTATATAGAATATTTACTTTTCAAGCATCAGATGAAAAAGAACAATTTGAATGGATTGATGCAATTCAATGTGCAATTTCTATTGCAAAAGTAAATTCAGGAAATATTTTTTTTAAAAAGAAGAAAAAGAAGAAAAAGAATTTATTTTAATTTTATTTTATAGAAAGAATTAAAAAAATTTCAACATCCTGAAATGAGAGGATATATGAAAAAACAAGGTGGTGGATATCGTAGTTGGAAAAAACGTTGGTTTATTTTGAAAGATTCTGGTCTTTTTTATTATAAATCACCAACAGTAAAAAAATAATATTTGAATTAAATATAAATATAAATCAAAATCAAAATCAAAATCAAAATCAAAATCAAAATTAAAATTAAAATTAAAATCAAAATCAAAATCAAAATCAAAATCAAAATCAAAATCAAAATCAAAATCAAAATCAAAATCAAAATCAAAATCAAAATCAAAATCAAAATCAAAATCAAAATCAAAATCAAAATCAAAATCAAAATCAAAATCAAAATCAAAATCAAAATCAAAATCAAAATCAAAATCAAAATCAAAATCAAAATCAAAATCAAAATCAAAATCAAAATCAAAATCAAAATCAAAATCAAAATCAAAATCAAAATCAAAATAAAAATCAAAATCAAAATCAAAATGAAAATCAAATTGAAAATCAAAATCAAATTAAAAATGAAAATCAAAATCAAATTTAAAATCAAAATCAAAATCAAAATAAAATTCAAACAATATTCAGGATACAAGTGCTCTTGGTGAAGTTCCTTTATGTGATGTGAAAATAGTTGTAAATCCAAAATCAAAAAATGCTTTTTCAATTGCTCCAATAGAAGAATCAAAAAGAAGAACTTTTAATTTTCGATGTAAAGATGAGAATGAAAAAGTAAAATGGATTCAAGCAGTTAATAAAGCCAAGTTTAAAATCAAAATGTAATTTAAAATTAAAAATTTAATTTAAAAATTTATTTAAATATTTATTTTAAAATTTATTTAAAAATTTATTTAAAAATCGGATAAATATTTAATTAAAAATCGGATAAAAATTTATTTAAAAATTTATTTAAAAATTTATTTTAAAATTTATTTAAATATTTATTTAAAATTTATTTTAAAATTTATTTAAAAATTTATTTAAAATTGATTTAAAAATCAAAATCAAAATTTATTTAAATATTTATTTAAAATTGATTTAAAAATTTATTTAAAAATTTATTTAAATATTTATTTAAAATTGATTTAAAAATCGGATAAAAATTTATTTAAATATTTTTCATTTAAAAATTGATTTAAAAATCGGATAAAAATTTATTTAAATATTTATTTAAAAATTGATTTAAAATCGGATAAATATTTATTTAAATATTTATTTAAAAATTTATTCTAAAAATTTATTTAAAAATTTATTTTAATTTATTTAAAAATCGGATAAAAATTTATTTTAAAAATTGATTTAAAAATTTATTTAAAAATTTATTTAAAAATTTATTTAAATATTTATTTAAAAATTTATTTAAAAATTTATTTAAATATTTATTTAAAAATTTATTTAAATATCTATTTAAATATTTATTTAAAAATTTATTTTAAATATTTATTTAAAAATTTATTTAAATATTTATTTAAAAAATCGGATAAAAATTTATTTAAATATTGATTTAAAAATCGGATAAAAATTTATTTAAAAATTTATTTAAAATTGATTTAAATATTTATTTAAAAATTTATTTAAAAATCTATTTAAAAATTGATTTAAAAATCAAAATTTATTTAAATATTTATTTAAAAATTTATTTAAAAATTTATTTAAAATTTATTTAAAAATTTATTTAAAAATTTATTTAAAAATTTATTTAAAAATCGGATAAAAATTTATTTAAAAATTTATTTAAAAATTTATTTAAAAATTTATTTAAAAATTTATTTAAAAATTTATTTAAAAATTTATTTTAAATATTTATTTAAAAATTTATTTAAAAATCGGATAAAAATTTATTTAAATATTGATTTAAATATTGATTTAAAAATTTATTTTAAATATTTATTTTAAAATTTATTTAAAAATTTAAAAAGGGAAATGAACAAAAAAAAGAAAATTTATTAAGTTATAATCATAAACAAGTTGTTGAACTTCGAAGATTAAGTATATTTACACCTATACAACTAAAAGCAAAATATGATGAATGGAAAGAAGATCATGAAAAACCAAATTTATCATTTGAAGATATTGTTTCATTTCTTTCTGGATTAACTCTTTCACACAGAGGAATAATTAGAAAATTAATTGAAATTATTGAACATGATTCAAATAACGAAATACAAATTATTGATTTATTTACATCCTTAATAATAATTTCATCAGGACATCCTTTTGAAAAAATAAAAGGTTAGTTAATTGATTAAAACAAAAATTATTCAATTCAATTTTTATTTTTTAAAATTTTAATTTCAAAATCATTTTAGTTTTATTTCAAGAATTATTTGGATCTGTTGATTTAATTAAAAGTCAAGATTTTTCTAAAATTTTATCTGTTTGGATTTCTTTAATTTCTTCTTCTCAAACTGAAACAAAAACTTTGGTTCAAAAAATAATTCAAGAAATTCGTCAACAATATTCAAAAACAAAAACAAATTTTGATTTAACTCTTGATCAAATATTTGATCTTGTTTTTCATAATTCTCGAATTTTACAATTACTTTTAATTTTTGATTTAGGAAATTAAATAAAAAAGTAAAAAAGTAAAAAAGAAATTATAAATAAATGCTTTTTTTAATTTATTTAAAAAAACAAAAACAAGTAAAAAATATAATTTGTAAATGATTTTTTTTTCTTTTTACATGAAATCCACTTTCCAATTATTGTTTATTTTTCTTTTACATGAAATCCAAATTTTCAAATTTTTGTTTATTTTTTTTTTGTTTGAATTTAAATTATTATAATTTAAAATGCTTTCTTTTTGAGATTTTGATTTGGTTTGTTGACAGCTTTTTCTTTTCTTTTTTTAAGTTGTTGAATTTCATGTTTATATTCAAGAATTTTTGTTTGTTGATTTAAATATTCAGTTTTTAAAAGAGCAGAATAAGTTGCCATATCAGCTTCAATTTCTTCCAAAGAACAAGATTCAGGAGTTTGAGTATCTGCATTTATATTTTCATCAGTTATTTTATTGATTAAATATTCAAGCATTTCTCTTTGATTTTCAAGTTCTTTTGTTTGTTTTTCTCGAACTTGTTTTTCTTTATTAATTTCTATTTTAAGTTCTTTAACTGAATTAATTAATTCTTTTTCTTGATTTTTAAGTTCTTGATTTCCTTCACGAAGAGAAATTAATTCTTCAATTAATCTTTTTATATTTTTGTTTAAATTCAAAATTTAAATGAGAATTTTTTTTTGGAATTAATTTAATTTAGATTTAGATTTAATTTTTTTTTACTTTTGTTCTCGAATAAATTCTTCATATTCTATATCTTTTATATTATCAAAATCAATTATTTCATTAAATATATAATCATCTGAATCAAAAGAATCAAAAGCTGCGAATTTTGATCTGTTTTTAAAAAATTAAAAAAATTTATATTTAAAATTTATATTTAAAAAAAATCTATAAAAAGATAAATTACTGTTGATCAACTATAAAATATAAAAAGAATAAAAAAAGGAAAAAAATTTAATTATTTCTTTTTATTATTTTATTTTAAATTTTTTTATTTTTTTACCATTAAATGAATTATCAAAAGATTGTAAAGCTTTATCAGAATCTGAAATAGGAACTGGTGAATCTGAATTAAAAGACATCTTTTTCTCTTTTTATAATATTTAAATAATAAAAACAATAATGAAAAATAAAAATTAAAAGAAAAATTAAAAATGAAAAATGAAAAATGAAAAAAAAATTTTTTAATTAAATTTTTTCTTTTTTTTATTGTTCTCTATTTTTATTTAAATTTTTAATAACGTTATTATTTCAAAAAATTGATAAAAACAACTTAAAATAAAAACAATTAAAAAAATTATCAATTAAATTAATAATAAAATATTAATTATTAATTTAAATCTATTTAATTATTAAATTATAAATAAATTTATTAATAAAATAATTAATAAATATTATCTCAAAATTAATATAAAATTAATTAAAAAATATTAAATATAAATTATCAATTAAATTAATAATAAAATATTAATTATTAAATTTAAATCTATTTAATTATTAAATTATAAATAAATTTATTAATAAATAATAAATTAAATATTATTCCAAAATTAATATAAAATTAATTAAAAATATTAAATAAAAATTATCAATTAAATTAATAATAAAATATTAATTATCAATTTAAATCAATTTAATTATTAAATTATAAATAAATTTATTAATAAAATTAAATATTATTTCAAAATTAATATAAATTTAATTAAAAATATTAAATATAAATTATCAATTAAATTAATAATAAAATATTAATTATCAATTTAAATATATTTAATTATTAAATTATAAAATAAATTTAATAATAAATTAATTAATTAAATATTATTTCAAAATTAATATAAAAATTAATTAAAAATATTAAATATAAATTATCAATTAAATTAATAATAAAAATATTAATTATTAATTTAAATCTATTTAATTATTAAATTATAAATAAATTTAATAATAAATTATTAATTAAATATTATTTAAAAATTAATATAAAATTAATTAAAAATATTAAATATAAATTATCAATTAAATTAATAATAAAATATTAATTATAAATTTAAATCTATTTAATTATTAAATTATAAATAAATTTATTAATAAATAATTAATTAAATATTATTCCAAAAATTAATATAAAATTTAATTAAAAATATTAAATATAAAATTATCAATTAAATTAATAATAAAATATTAATTATTAATTTAAATCAATTTAATTATTAAATTATAAATAAATTTATTAATAAATTATTAATTAAATATTATTTCAAAATTAATATAAAATTAATTAAAAATATTAAATATAAATTATCAATTAAATTAATAATAAAATATTAATTATCAATTTAAATATATTTAATTATTAAATTATAAATAAATTTATTAATAAATTATTAATTAAACATTATTCCAAAATTAATATAAAATTAATTAAAAATATTAAATAAAAATTATCAATTAAATTAATAATAAAAATATTAATTATTAATTTAAATCTATTTAATTATTAAATTATAAATAAATTTATTAATAAATAATTAATAAAATATTATTTCAAAATTAATATAAATTTAATTAAAAATATTAAATATAAATTATCAATTAAATTAATAATAAAATATTAATTATCAATTTAAATCATATTTAATTATTAAATTATAAATAAATTTATTAATAAAATATTAATTAAACATTATTCCAAAATTAATATAAATTTAATTAAAAATATTAAATAAAAATTATCAATTAAATTAATAATAAAATATTAATTATTAATTTAAATATATTTAATTATTAAATTATAAATAAATTTATTAATAAATTATTAATTAAATATTATTCCAAAATTAATATAAATTTAATTAAAAATATTAAATATAAATTATCAATTAAATTAATAATAAAATATTAATTATCAATTTAAATATATTTAATTATTAAATTATAAATAAATTTATTAATAAATAATAAATTAAATATTATTCCAAAATTAATATAAAATTAAATAAAAATATTAAAAATATATCAATTAAATTAATAATAAAATATTAATTATTAATTTTAAATATATTTAATTATTAAATTATAAATAAATTTATTAATAAATTATTAATAAAATATTATTTCAAAATTAATATAAATTTAATTAAAAATATTAAATATAAATTTATCAATTAAATTAATAAATAAAAATATTAATTATCAATTTAAATATATTTAATTATTAAATTATAAATAAATTTATTAATAAATTATTGATAAAACATTATTTCAAAAATTAATATAAAATTAATTAAAAATATTAAATATAAATTATCAATTAATAATAATAAAATATTAATTATTAATTTAAATATATTTATTTATTAAATTATAAATAAATTTATTAATAAATAATAAATTAAATATTATTCCAAAATTAATATAAAATTAATTAAAAATATTAAATAAAAATTATCAATTAAATTAATAATAAAATATTAATTATTAATTTAAATCTATTTAATTATTAAATTATAAATAAATTTATTAATAAATTATTAATAAAATATTATTTCAAAATTAATATAAATTTAATTAAAAATATTAAATATAAATTACTCAATTAAATTAATAATAAAATATTAATTATAAATTTAAATATATTTAATTATTAAATTATAAATAAATTTATTAATAAAATATTAATTAAACATTATTCCAAAATTAATATAAAATTAAATAAAAATATTAAATATAAATTATCAATTAAATTAATAATAAAAATATTAATTATTTAATTTAAATCTATTTAATTATTAAATTATAAATAAATTTATTAATAAATAATTAATTAAATATTATTTCAAAATTAATATAAAATTAATTAAAAATATTAAATAAAAATTATCAATTAAATTAATAATAAAATATTAATTATTAATTTAAATCAATTTAATTATTAAATTATAAATAAATTTATTAATAAATTATTAATTAAATATTATTTCAAAATTAATATAAAATTAATTAAAAAATATTAAATATAAATTATCAATTAAATTAATAATAAAATATTAATTATTAATTTAAATCTATTTAATTATTAAATTATAAATAAATTTATTAATAAATTATTAATTAAATATTATTCCAAAATTAATGTAAAATTAATTAAAAATCTTTATTAAATCTTTTTTGAAAATTTAATAAAAATTTCTTTTGTTTTCTTTTTTGATTTTATAAATTTTCAGAAGTTTTAATAAACTGAATTGAAGAGCAAAAAGTGGTTAAATAATAACCAGATTCATGATTCATTTCTTTTGGATCTGAATAATCAATTAAATATTCTGAAATAGAAACCAAATTTTCAATTTGAGAATTTACAAGAACAAAAACAAAAATTGGAAGAAAATCATCACCAGTAACCAATTTATTAGGTTCACTTTGAATATCATGATTCAAAATATTAGAGTTAATTGTATGAAAAACACTATCAGCAGTTGTAAGAAGAACATTTAAAAATTCATAAGGAAGTTTGCAAATATTAAAAGTACGTAAAATTCTTGAAGAAAGACTCCAATCAATTTTTGATAATTGATTTGGCAATCCAAAATAATCAAAATTCTTTTTCTTCAATTTTTGGATTTGATCATGAATTTTTTGATCTTCTAATTCATTTTTCTTTTTGATAAATCCATTAATTTTATCAAAATTTGGTGAAATGATCATTTCTTCTAATAATCTTTCAAGAATTGCATTTATTATTTCAATATTTTCTAAATCTGTTTCATTTTCTTTTTCTTTTAATTTTTTTATTGTTTCAAATCTAATTTGTTGAATAAATTTGCGAATTTTTACACTTAAATTTGAGATATTTTGTTGATTTATTCTTAAATCTCTTTTAAAATTTTCAATTTTCTTTTTTGAATTTTCAGACATAATATCAAGAAGTTTATTTTCCAAAACAATTTCTGAAAGTTCTATTCCTTTTAATGATAATAATTTCAAAGTGCATGGAATTAAGAAATCAAATTTACTAATTATTCCATAATTTTCTTTCTCGAGTTTTGATGTATAAAATTCATAATTAATCACTAATTTTTGTGCATATAAAATTTCATCATCTGATTGAATACTTTGTGAACTTATATCAAGGCTATCACGATTATCTTCTGGTTCTTCTGAATGTGGATATTTAAAGTTATTTTCTTTTTTTATTTTGATAATTTGATTTTTTTTTAATTGATTTTGAATTTTATTTTTAATTTGATTTTCATTTTGATTTTGATTTTTAATTTGATTTTTAATTTGATTTTCATTTTGATTTTGATTTTGATTTTGATTTTGATTTTGATTTTGATTTTGATTTTGATTTTGATTTTCATTTTGATTTTGAATTTGATTTTGATTTTCAATTTGATTTTCAATTTGATTTTGATTTGATTTTGATTTTGATTTTGATTTTGATTTTGATTTTGATTTTGATTTTGATTTTCAATTTGATTTTGATTTTGATTTTGATTTTCAATTTGATTTTGATTTGATTTTGATTTTGATTTTGATTTTCATTTTGATTTTGATTTTGATTTTGATTTTGATTTTGATTTTGATTTTGATTTTGATTTTGATTTTCATTTTGATTTTGATTTTCATTTTGATTTTCATTTTGATTTTCAATTTGATTTTCAATTTGATTTTGATTTTGATTTTGATTTTGATTTTGATTTTGATTTTCATTTTGATTTTCATTTTGATTTTGATTTTGATTTTCATTTTGATTTTCATTTTGATTTTCAATTTGATTTTCAATTTGATTTTGATTTTGATTTTGATTTTGATTTTGATTTTGATTTTGATTTTGATTTTCATTTTCAATTTGATTTTGATTTTGATTTTGATTTTGATTTTGATTTTCAATTTGATTTTGATTTTGATTTTGATTTTCAATTTGATTTTGATTTTCATTTTGATTTTCATTTTGATTTTCATTTTGATTTTCAATTTGATTTTGATTTTCAATTTGATTTTGATTTTCAATTTGATTTTGATTTTCAATTTGATTTTGATTTTCAATTTGATTTTCATTTTGATTTTCAATTTGATTTTCATTTTCAATTTGATTTTGATTTTGATTTTGATTTTGATTTTGATTTTGAATTTGATTTTGATTTTCATTTTCAATTTGATTTTGATTTTGATTTTGATTTTCTGATTGTTTGGGAAGCATTGAATCAGGAGTAAGATCAATAAAATCAGTTTGAATAATTTTTTTATTTTGATTTTTTTGAGTAACATAATTCATAGCTTTTAAATTTGTCATAGTTTTAAAAACAAAAGGATTTTTTCTATCAAACAAATAAAACTGAATAGAACAACGACTTGCAATTTCTTTTGATAAAAAAAAGGCAATATCACAAAAGTAACGATGAGGATGTCTATTTTGGGATTCAATTATAAATAATTTAGGATCTAAAAGAGTAACTTTTTGAATTTCAGAATAAAGAAAAAATTCTGTAATATTTCCTAATAAAAAATCTGATTCGTCACAAAATTTATTTAATATTTTTTTTTGTTTTTCTGAAATTTGTTCTTTTGGTCTAATATTTAGCATTCCAAATCCAGTTAAACGAAGAATTCTTGGTCTAAAATTTCCCCATCTAATTAAATTTTTAATTTAAATTTTTAATTGAAATTTTTAATTTAAATTTTTATAATTTAATTTTTTTAATTAAAATTTTTTAACCGATTTATTTTAATAACTGAAAATGTTGTTTTGGGAATTGAAACTAAAAAATTATGAAGTAATTTATGAAGAGCTTTTTTTGTTTCTTGATTTTCATTAAAACAATTTTGTTTTTCAAAAACAACTAAATTCATTTTTTTTAAAAAAAGAAAAATGAAAAAAAAAATGGAAAAAAATTATTTTTTTGATTTTCATTTTTTTTCATTTTTTTTAATTTAAAATATTTAAAAAAATTAAATGAATTTTAAAGAACTTCTTGAATCTGTAAAAAATAAAACAAAAAAATTACAAAAAACAAATTCATTTTTTAATTAAAATTTTTGAATAAACTAAAAATATATTTTCTTTTTTAATTCCAGAATAAAATTGTTGAATTTAATCAAAAAATTACATCTTCTTCAATTCAAAGTTTTAATAAATTATTAGAACTTAAAGATTTTAAAATTAATAATGGAGATCATTGGATTAAATGTTTAGAATGGAATTCAATTGAAATGATTATTTCTGAAATTACCAATAAGAATGAAGAAATCAAAAATCAAGTTAACGAACTTTTAATTCTTATTCAAAATGAATATCCAGCAAAAGTGCTTAAATCAATTTTCAATTTAAATCAATTTTTAAATCAAATATTTAAATTAATATTTAAATTAATATTTAAATTATTTAAATTAATATTTAAATCAATATTTAAATTAATATTTAAATCAATATTTAAATTAATATTTAAATCAATATTTAAATCAAATATTTAAATTAATATTTAAATCAATATTTAAATCAAATATTTAAATCAATATTTAAATCAATATTTAAATCAATATTTAAATCAATATTTAAATCAATATTTAAATTAATATTTAAATTAATATTTAAATTAATATTTAAATCAAATATTTAAATTAATATTTAAATCAATATTTAAATCAATTTTTAAATCAATATTTAAATCAAATATTTAAATCAATATTTAAATTAATATTTAAATCAATATTTTAAATTAATATTTTAATCAAATATTTAAATCAATATTTTAATCAATATTTAAATTAATATTTAATCAATATTTAATCAATATTTAAATCAATATTTAAATTAATATTTAAATTAATATTTAAATTAATATTTAAATTAATATTTAAATCAAATATTTAAATTAATATTTAAATCAAATATTTAAATCAATATTTAAATCAATATTTAAATTATTTAAATCAATATTTAGATTAATATTTAAATCAATTTATTTAAAATTAATATTTAAATCAAATATTTAAATCAAATATTTAAATCAAATATTTAAATCAAATATTTAAATCAATATTTAAATTAATATTTAAATTAATATTTAAATCAATTTAAAATATTTTAAATTAAATATTTAAATCAATATTTAAATCAATATTTAAATTAATATTTAAATCAATATTTAAATTAATATTTAAATTAATATTTAAATTAATATTTAAATTAATATTTAAATCAATATTTAAATTAAATCAATATTTAAATTAATATTTAAATCAATATTTAAATAAATATTTAAATCAATATTTAAATCAATATTTAAATTAATATTTAAATCAATATTTAAATCAATATTTAAATTAATATTTTAAATCAATATTTAAATCAAATATTTAAATTAATATTTAAATTAATATTTAAATCAATATTTAAATCAATATTTAAATCAAATATTTAAATATTAATTTAATATTTAAATCAATATTTAATTTAATATTTAAATCAATATTTAAATCAATATTTAATATTCAAATCAATATTTAAATTAATATTTAAAATCAATATTTAAATTAATATTTAAATTAATATTTAAATCAAATATTTAAATCAATATTTAAAATTAATATTTAAATCAATATTTTAATTAATATTTAAATTAAATATTTAAATCAATATTTAAAATAATATTTAAATTATTTAAATTAAATATTTAAATCAATATTTAAATCAATATTTAAATCAAATATTTAAAATCAATATTTAAATCAAATACTTAAATTAATATTTAAATATTTAAATTAATATTTAAATTAATATTTAAATTAATATTTAAATTAATATTTAAATTAATATTTAAATTAATATTTAAATCAATATTTAAATTTAATATTTAAATCAATATTTAAATCAATATTTAAATCAATATTTAAATCAATATTTAAATCAATATTTAAATAAAATATTTAAATCAATATTTAAATCAAATATTTAAATCAAATATTTAAATTAATATTTAAATTAATATTTAAATTAATATTTAAATCAATATTTAAATTAATATTTAAATAAAATATTTAAATCAATATTTAAATCAAATATTTAAATCAAATATTTAAATTAATATTTAAATTAATATTTAAATTAATATTTAAATTAATATTTAATTTGGATTTGGAAATTAATATTTAAATCAATATTTATTTTAATATTAATTTAATATTTAATTTAATTTCAGGAACTCTTCTTTATTTTAATGGATTGTCTCAAGAAACATAAAGAATCAGAAATTAGAATTACTCTCCTTCAAATTTTACAAAAAACTTTATTAACACTTCCAGAAAAATTTATTGCTTCTTTTGCAAGAAATGCATTTCATACTATACTATTTTTTGTTTTCACAACAGATTCATTACTGAAAAAATTAGAAGAAAAAATTAAACATGAAAAAATTGAAGAAAATGATAATCAAAATGAAAATGAAAATGATAGTGATTTTGAAAGTGATTTTGAAAGTGATGATGATTCTGAAGAAAAAAAGAACAAAGAAACAGAATTTTGGTTGATTTATTTACCTCATTTAATTTCTTTTATTGAACCTTTTGTTACAGAAAAATATTTACAAAATCAAGAATTCAAACATCTCATTTTATTCTATCTTTTTCAACTTTTAGAAAATCCTTTATTATCTCAAAAAATTCAATTAATTCAACATCACAATCACAATCACGATCACAATCACGATCACGAACACAATCACAATCATAATCATAATCATGAACATAATCATGAACATAATCATAATCATAATCATGAACATAACTAATCATAATCATGATCATGAAATAAAAGAAAATCAATTAAATCAAAATTTTTGGATCGGATTCACTCTTAAAATTATGGTATCATTAATTCACACACAAAAATATACTTCCCTTTTCCAAATATAAATCCTTACTTATTTATCTTATAAAACTTTTTCCAAATATAAATTATTAATTATTTATCTTCTTATTTATCTTATAAAACTTTTTCCAAATATAAATTATTAATTATTTATTCTTATAAAACTTTTTCAAATATAAATTATCTTCTTATTTATCTTATTTATTCTTATAAAACTTTTTCCAAATATAAATTATTAATTATTTATCTTATTATTCTTATAAAACTTTTCCAAATATAAATTATTAATTATTTATCTTATTATTATTCTTATAAAAAAGATATTGATTAAATCAACAAAAATCAATATAGAAGATACACTTGCACATTTAGAAAAATATTATCCATCTCAACCCCAAAACATAAAAAACAATAACGAAGAAAACACAAAATCTTCAAATCAACTCATTTCAAATTCAACTGAAGAACTCCCACCTTGGCCTCTTCTTGGCATTTCCCATTTATTTTATCTAATTTACATTCAGGATTTCAAATATGAAAATTTTTTCACAAGTAAAATCAAACAAATCGATCTATTTACTATATTAAAACTCGTGAAACCTTTGATTGTTTCTTCAGATCCAAAAGAAGTCACAGAAATATCTTATTCAAAAGGAATGACACTTTTATTTTTTGGATTATTACAAACAAAAGGAGAAAGCTTTGATGCAAAAATTTTTGAAGAAAATAAAACTCAATTTGTTGAAATTTTCAAACTTATTGCTAATAATTTACTTGGTTGTCGATCTCAAGAAGAATTTTCTTCATTGAAAGGATTGTTTGAACACTTCTTTTCTCTTTTCAAAGTGGAAGTTGCAATCCCATTCATTTTGGATCTTATTGTTTCCACTCCATTTCAAATGATACTTGCTCTTTTAATTTCTTTACTTCAATTCGCATTAACAGTTATATTACGAGAACATTTTTTAAACCAAAAATCATTTGATGATCATCTTTTTAACCGTCTTTTATCAACTTGTTCTTTTCTTCTTAATATGAAAGATAAACCTGATGTTGAAAACTGGATTGACTTCATTATGTCTGTTGCAAATTTTTATCGTTTTCTTCTCACAATTGATCTTCAAAATGACCATTTTTTTGGTTTTTGGAAAAAACAATTTCATGAAGAAATTCAACTCATTTTTTTTGAGCCTTTGTTCAAAAATATTCCAATTACAATTAATGATCTCAAAGAAGATATTAAAATTGCAAAAGAATCAGAAAAGGATCATTTACTTGCAATTCAAGCAAAATTCGATTTATTATTATCAACTGTCCAAATGTTAAGTGATTTTATCAAAGAAAATATTGATAATATTTTCAATTAAAATTTTAATTTCAAAATTAATTAAAAATTAAATTCGGACATTTTTTTTTTTTTTTTTTTTTTTCCGATTTATCTTTTTTTTTTTAAATAATCAAAAAGTCCTCTTTTTTTTTTCCTTTTTTTTTTCCTTTTTTTCTTTTTTTGGAGAGGATTTAAAAGAAAAGAATTTTTTTTTCTTAAATTCACTTTTTATCTTTATTTTTTTTTATTTTTTTTTAAAAAAACAAAATGGAAAAGAAATTACAAGGTAAATAAATAAATAATTAATTAATTTCTAATTTAATTTCTAATTTTTAAATAATTTTTAAATAAAAAGAAAAAGATGAATTAATTCAATCACTTTATCTAAAAATTGAAAAACTTTCCAAAAGAAATAAAGCACTTTATCAAGAACTTCTAAGAAGAGATCAACAACTTCAAGAAAAAGAAAAAGAAAACTTCAAAATGAAACAAGAAAAAGAAAAACAAATTGAAAAAATAAAAGCAAAACAAAAATTCTCACAAGAATTTTTACATCCTCCACTTTTGAGTCAATCCACAATACTTAATGATCCAGAATATGCCTATTATTTAAAAAACTTCATTTCCAACGATGAATTATTTTATTCAATGAAACTTGGATTTTCAACAAAAAATGATGGATTTTCAAATGAAAAATTTCATAAGAAATGTGATGGAAAAAAAGAATCATTAGCAATTATTAAAACAACAAATGGATTTGTTTTTGGGGGTTTTACTAAAATTGGTTTTGGATCAAAAGGCGGATATTCAAATCCAGATTCTCATTCATTCATTTTCACATTGAAAAATCCAAAAAATTATCCTCCTTCAAAATTCAAATATAAAAGTGGTGATTCTATTTATCGAGATCCAAATTATTCCGTTTATTTTGGAAGTGGGGGACATGTTGGAATTAAGAATTTATCTTCAAAAAAAGGTTGGAGTTCAGGTTATATTTATGGAATTTATGAATATCCAAAAGGAATTAATTCAAAAGAAGCTCCAAAATTTTTTACTGGAAAATCAACTTGGGAAATTGAAACTTTAGAAGTTTTTTTTAAATAATTTTAAATAATTTTAAAATAATTTTAAAATGATTTGATTTCCTTTTTTTTTCATTTATTGATTAGTTAAAACTTCATTTCAAAAGGAAACAAACATTTGTTTGAAAAATAAAAGAAGAATTAAAAAAAAAAATATTCAAAAAGTTTTCAAAAAAATTTGTTTTTTAAATATATCTTTTTTTTCTTGATTCAAGAATCATCAAGTATCTCAAAACCAATAAATGAATAGGTTTTTGGATAATATCTTGTTGGGAATTTTTTTGGATAAATTGAAAGTTTGAATTTTTTCCCAAAGTTTGATTTTGATTCAAATTTTCATTTTGATTTTCATTTTGATTTTGAGTTTGATTCAAATTTTCGTTAATTAAAGAATTATTTGAAAAATGATTAATAAAACTTAAAGCATTAAAATTAGTTTGTTCAAAATAATCCATTAAAGGTTGTTGAATTTGATTCAATTTTCTTTGATTAAATTGTGAATCAAATTGATTTTGATTTGAGATTGAATTTGAATTTGAATTTGAAATTGAATTTGGAATTGAATTTGAATTTAAAGAAAAATCATAAGATTGAGTATTAAATCTACTAAAATTGAAAAACAAGCCAAAAACAAATAAAACAATCATCATTGTTAAACCAACATTTGATTTTTGAAATAATTTTTGATTTTTTGATGGAATATTAATCCAATTTTGAACTAATGATTTTGTTGTTGAAACGAAATTATTTTGAGCTGTAAATTGAATTTGTTCTTTTTTGGTATTTTCTTGTTCAAGTCTTTTAACTCTTTCCTGATTAAATTAAAATTAAATTATAAAATTAAAATTTAAATTAAAATTCATATTAAAATTAAAATTAAAATTAAAATTCATTTATAAAATTAAAATTTAATTAAAATTAAAATTAAAATTAAAATTAAAATTAAAATTAAAATTAAAATTAAAATTCATTTATAAAATTAATATTAAAATTAAATATTTACTCTAAGTTCTTGATTCTCTTCATTTGTTTTCTCAAGTTTAACTGAAAGTAATTTGTTTTTTTTTTTTAATTTTTCCATTTGACTTTCTAAAGTTTCAACTTTTTGTTTAGCTCGATCTCGACTAATTTGTGCATTTATTCTATTTTTTACTTTTTTACGTAATTGTTTTTGATCTTCACTAAGAAGTTCATATTCATCTTTTGACATTTTTCCAATTAAATCAATTTTATTTCCAACTTTATTTTTAACTATAATTTTATCAGGAATATCTTCTTTTTTTCTTTTTCTTCTTGATTTTTGACTTTTTGAATTATTATTCTTTTTTAAATTAATTGAAGATTGAGATTGTTTAAAATTTGTTTCTTTTTCAATTTCATTTTCAATTTCAATTTCATTTTCATTTTCTTTTTCAATTTTTTTGGATTTTTTTAAATTATTTTTAAATCATTTTTTTTTGATTTTTAATTTTTAATTTTTAAATTTTATAATTTTAATTTTTATTTCTTTTTATTTTAACTTTTTCAATTTTTAATTTTTAATTTAATTTTAATTTAGATTTTTTTTTTAAATTATTTTTATTTTTCAATTTTATTTTTTTGATTCAAATTGATTTTTTATTATTTTGAAAGTTCTTTAACTTTTTCAATTTTTAATTTAATTAATTTCAATTTAATTTTGATTGTTTTTTAAATTTTGATTTTTTTTATTTTTAAATTTTTCATTTTAATTAAATTTATTTATTTTTTTCAATTTTTAATTTAATTATTTTTTTAATTTTTGTTTTTGAATTTTTTTTTTTTCAAATTGATTTTAATTTTTATTAATTTTTAAATTATTATAATTTTAATTAAATTTATTTCTTTTTATCTTTAACTTTTTCAATTTTTTAATTTAATTAATTTAATTTTAATTTAGATTGTTTTTAAATTATTTTTAAAATATTTTCAAATTGATTTTTTAAATTTTCACTTTTTAATTTTTAATTAAATTTAACTTTTTCAATTTTTTTAATTTAATTAATTTAATTTTAATTTGGATTGTTTTTTAAATTATTTTTTAAATTATTTTTAAAATAAAATTTTTAAATTATTATAATTTTAATTAAATTTATTTATTTTTATCTTTAACTTTTTCAATTTTTTAATTTAATTAATTTAATTTTAATTTAGATTGTTTTTAAATTATTTTTAAATTATTTTTAAATTGATTATTTTAATTATTATAATTTTAATTAAATTTATTTCTTTTTATAATTAAAAATTTCAAAATAAAAATTAAAAATTATTTTTAATTTAAAAGTTTTTAAAAAAATTGTGATTTTAAATTATTAAAATTTCATAATTAACTTTTTCAATTTTTTTAATTTAATTAATTTAATTTTAATTTGGATTGTTTTTAAATTATTTTTTAAATTATTTTTAAATTGATTATTTTAATTTTTATTTATTTTTAAATTATTATAATTTTAATTAAATTTATTTATTTTTATCTTTAACTTTTTCAATTTTTTAATTTAATTAATTTAATTTTAATTTAGATTGTTTTTAAATTTTTTTAAATTATTAATTTTTAAATTATTTTTTTAACAATTTACTTTTTATTTTAATTTTTCAATTTTTTTAATTTAATTAATTTAATTTTAATTTAAATTATTTTTAAATTGTTTTTTAAATCATTTTCAAATTGAATATTTTGATTTTTATTAATTTTTAAATTATTATAATTTTAATTAAATTTATTTCTTTTTATCTTTAACTTTTCAATTTTTAATTTAATTAATTTAATTTTAATTTAATTTATTTTTAAATTATTTTTTAAATTATTTTTAAATTGATTATTTTAATTTTTATTAATTTTAAATTATTTTTGAAAATTTTTATTTTTTTATTTTTAATTATTTTTAATTAATTTTTAATTTTAATTTGGATTGTTTTTAAATTATTTTTAAATTATTTTTAAATTGAATATTTTAATTTTTATTAATTTTTAAATTATATTTATTTAAATTTAATTAAATTTAATTATTTTTTTAACTTTTTCAATTTTTTTAATTTAATTAATTTAATTTTAATTTAAATTATTTTTTAAATTATTTTTTAAATTATTTTTAAATTAATTATTTTAATTTTTATTAATTTTTAAATTATTATAATTTTGATTAAATTTATTCAAATTTAATTATTTTTTTATCTTTATATTTTTCAATTTTTTTAATTTAATTAATTTAATTTTAATTTAGATTGTTTTTTAAATTATTTTTTAAATTATTTTCAAATTGAATATTTTAATTTTTATTAATTTTTAAATTATTATAATTTTATTTAAATTTAATTAAATTTAATTATTTTTTAACTTTTTCAATTTTTTAATTTAATTGATTTAATTTTAATTTGGATTGTTTTTAAATTATTTTTAAATTATTTTCAAATTGAATATTTTAATTTTTATTAATTTTTAAATTATTATAATTTTTAACTTTTAATTTTTAATTATTTTTATTTTTAACTTTTTCAATTTTTTTAATTTAATTAATTTCAATTTTAATTTAGATTATTTTTTAAATTATTTTTAAAATGTTTTAAATTGAATATTTCAATTTTTATTAATTTTTAAATTATTATAATTTTAATTAAATTTATTTCTTTTTTTATCTTTAACTTTTTCAATTTTTTTAATTTAATTAATTTAATTTTAATTTAGATTGTTTTTTAAATTATTTTTTAAATTATTTTTAAATTGATTATTTTAATTTTTATTAATTTTTAAATTATTATAATTTTATTTAAATTATTTTTTATCATTAACTTTTTCAATTTTTTTAATTTAATTAATTTAATTTTAATTTGGATTATTTTTAAATTATTTTTAAATTGATTATTTTAATTTTTTTTTTTTATTTTTATCATTAACTTTTTCAATTTTTTTAATTTAATTAATTTAATTTTAATTTAGATTGTTTTTTAAATTATTTTTAAAATGTTTTTAAATTGATTATTTTTAATTATTATAATTTTAATTAATTTGATTTAATTATTTTTATTTATTTTTCAATTTTTAATTTAATTAATTTCAATTTTAATTTAGTTGTTTTTGTTAAATTGAAAATTAAAAATTATTATGATTTGAATTTTTATTTAAAATTTTTAAATTTTTTTATTTTTGATAAATTTTATCAAAAAGAAAAAGAAAAAAATTAAAAATTTGAAAAAAAATTTTTAAATTCTTCTTATTTTTTTTTTGATAAATTTTATCAAAAAAGAAAAGAAAAAAGAAAAAAGAAAAAAAGTGGAACAAAAAAAAGTTCTCATTTTTTTTTTGTTAATAAACCAATTGAGAACGAGCAGCATTTCTTGGTTCTCTTACTAAAGAAATCTTATAAAGAGCTTTTTCACTTTCAGCAGCAGGAAGTTTATCAGTCATTAATTTTTGGATTTGATGAATTGGGACCAAATTATAACTCATTCTTTGGAAAACTTGAACTTCCAAAATCTTATTTGAAAGCAATTTTCTCTTAGCAAAATTAATAAGATTTCCTTCAAGTCTGTTTGGCGAACCATCAGAAATGAAAGTCAAGTCAGTCAAATATACACCCAAATAAGGGATGCAAGGCAAATCTGTGTGGTTCAAAAATGTGCGGTAGTTTTTATAGCCTTGTTCGCTTGAGAGTTTCTTTTGGAAGTCCTCGAACATTTTCCAGTAACTACGAGGAACCTCTGCCTTAGTGTGTTTTAATCTGTTAACGGAAGAGCTATTTACACCAGCAACAATAGACATCAAACAATTAAAGTTGTGAAGCTTGTCAAAAAAGTCACCGATTTTAATGAACCTGATGATCATTCTTGCTCTTTCACGAATGGATTCGGGTTCCACAATTTTGGTTGAAATATAACCGACAAACTGGTTGAATAAGTCGATCATCCTCAATACATTTGGCGCTCGATGTCGATATTGCGCTTTGCTCCAGGCTTGTGTAATTAGTTCTGAAGGTTGGATTTTCTGGTAAATTTCTGAGTTGACAATTGTGAATTGACGTGCAAATTCATCTTCTTCAACTTCATCAAGTGTTAAAGAATCTGAGAAAACATTTTTTGGAATTTTCGGTTCAGGTGGATCTGCTTTGATATTCTTTTCAGTCTTGAATTCTTTGTGTTCTTTTAATTCTTCTAACATTCTTCTTCCTGAAATTGGAAGATCAAATAGAACTGAGTTTTTGATGAATGATTCGTAATCAGAAAGTAATTTTGTGTCAAAATCTGCTGGGCATTTTTTCCACCATTTGGATAATACTATTGTTACTTTTAGTTGGATTTTGTTTTTTTTATCTGCATGTTCTTTTTCATCTTCGTCTGGTTTTTTAGGTGGAACGTTGTATCTTTGTATTAATTTGGAAAGAAATTGTTCCGGTTTCATAAAAGATTGATATGTCATTAAAAATGCTTCCAAAAATTTTGTATCTTTTAATTTTAAATTTAAATTTAATTTTAATTTTAATTTTAATTTTAATTTTAATTTTAAAATTTAATTTTGAATTTTGAATTTTAATTTTAATTTTAATTTTAATTTTAATTTTAATTTTAATTTTAATTTTAATTTTAATTTTCAATTTTAATTTTAATTTTAATTTTAATTTTAATTTTAATTTTAATTTTGAATTTTGATTTTAATTTTAATTTTAATTTTAATTTTAATTTTAATTTTAATTTTAAAATGAATTTATTTTAATTTTAATTTTAATTTTAATTATAATTTTGATTTTGAATTAACCTGAAATTGTTTCATATGTTAAATATTCAATTAATTTATTAATATTTGATCCAACAATTCTATTTAAAAGATCTGATTCAGGAATTGATTCATCAATTAATATATTTGAAGGATTATCTTCTGGTTCTTCCCAAATTGGAACATCATTTTCATCCACTTAAATAATAATTTGAAATAATTTGAATAATTTTAATTTTAAATTAATTTGGATTATAAATTAATTTGGATTATAAATTAATTTGGATTATAAATTAATTTTAATTTTAAAATTAATTTTAATTTTAAATTAATTTATACTGCTTGATAAATCAAGTCCCATATTAAAAACTTGTTCTTCAATTAAATCCATTCGATTTTCTTTTGTCATTCCATGTCTAGAATCATCTCCCATTGTTAAATCCCATAATCTTTCAACATCTCTTAAAACTAATTTTAATAAAGAAACTAATCGACTATCTTGAAGTTTTACATCTTGATCTAAAATTTTCATTTCGATTTTAATTTTAATTTTAATTTTAATTTTAATTTTAATTTTAATTTTAATTTTAATTTTAATTTTTGATTCTAATTCTAATTTTAATTTTAATTTTAATTTTAATTTTAATTTTAATTTTAATTTTAATTTTAATTTTAATTTTAATTTTAATTTTAATTTTAATTTTAATTTTAATTTTAATTTTAATTTTAATTTTAATTTTAATTTTAATTTTAATTTTAATTTTAATTTTAATTTTAATTTTAATTTTAATTTTAATTTTAATTTTAATTCTAATTCTAATTTTTAATTTTAATTTTAATTTTATTTTTAATTTTAATTTTTCCATTTTAATTTTAAATTTTTTATTTTAATTTTAATTTTAATTTTAATTTTAATTTATATAAATGAATTTTAATTTTGATTTGATTTGAATTTTAATTCTAATTTTAATTTTAATTTTAATTTTAATTTCGATTTTAATTTTAATTTTAATTATAATTTTGATTTTGATTTTAATTTTAATTTTAATTTTAATTTTAATTCTAAATTTGATTTTGATTTTAATTCTAATTCTAATTCTAATTCTAATTCTAATTCTAATTCTTTCCATACACTTCACACTTGTAGATTCTTCAATAAATTCTTGAATATCTTTTTTTCCATCAAATTCAAAATATTGCATTATTAATTGATAAACCATTTCTCGAGTAAGACTTTCTTTTACTTTTGTTTTTGATCCACTATAAAGTCTAGCAAAAGATATTGCTCTATTAACTGGTGTAAGTCTTTCTCTTAAATTATTAATTTCAGGATGTCTTGTCATAACTTTTGCTAACCAATTTGATCTATCAGTTCCATCTTCATAATAAAGAACTATTTTAAAAAAAGATAATAAAAAGATTTTTTAATTTTAATTTTTTATCCGATTTTAATTTTAATTTTAATTTTAATTTTTTAATTTTAATTTTAATTTTAATTTTAATATTAATTATGATTTTAATTTTAATTCTAATTCTAATTTTAATTTTTAATTTTAATTTTAATTTTAATTTTAATTTTTGTTCAGAATAAAATCAACCTTTTTCAATTTCCTTTTCATGCTCTGTTTTATTAAGTTCAATATCAAGAATTTCTTTACGAGTTTTTTTCAATTCAAAACGTAATTTTTGAATTTCATTTTTTAATTGTTCAATATCTCTTTGAGTATTTAAATCAAAAACACCAAATTGATTTAACATTTCACTTTTATCTTTTTGTAAATCTTCAATTTGTTGCTGTTTTGTTGATATTCTCTTTTTTAATTCATCTGAATTTTTGGTTTTTATTCAAATAAAAATAAATTTCTTATTTAATTTTTTTTAAAAAAAAGCAAAAAAATTATAATAAAATTACAAATTGATTTTTCAAATGAATTTTTAAGTTCTGGTAAATTTTTTTCAAGTGTTTGATGTTTTAATTCAAAATCTTCTTTTTTTTCTTTAATTTCTTGATAATTTTTTTTTAATTCTTTTAATCTTATTTTTAAATTTTCACTTTTTTCAAAAAGTTGTTGATTTAAAGTATCTTCACTAAGAAAACTTTTTACTTTCTATTTTAAATTTTAATTTTAATATTTAATTTTAAATTTTAATTTTAATTTTAATTTTAATTTTAATATTTAATTTTAATTTTAATTTTAATTTTAATTTTAATTTTAATTTTAATTTTAATTTTAATTTTATTTTAAATTTGAATTTTAATTTTAATTTTGATTTTAATTTTAATTTTAATTTTAATTTTAATTTTGATTTTAATTTTGATTTTAATTTTAATTTTAATTTTGATTTTAATTTTAATTTTCAATTATAAACCTGAAGCTTTTTCTGGGCCTGTTGATGGTTTTGTTCTTTTTGTTCTATTTCTTGTTCTTTTTTCTCAATTATCGATTTTATTTCTTGAATTTTTTCTGTCATTTCTTTCTCATTTAAATTAAAATTTTCAATTTCTTCATTTTTTTCAATGCTTTTTTCCATCATTTCCATTTTAAGTGTCAAATGAGTTCTTTCATTTGCAAGTAATTTAAACTGATGAGAAAGTATTCTTAACTTTCGCTTATTTTCTTCTTTTCTCTTTTCCTGATTTTCATTTAATTCTTTTACAGGAATTAAAATTCCATGAAGATTTTCACATGAAAAATATTCATTTCCATCAACTATTCCATTATGTTTGCCAGCTTATTTTTATTTATTTATTAATTTTTTTAATTTAATTTTTTTAATTTAATTTTTTTAATTTAATTTTATTTATTTTAATTTAATTTAATTTGTTTTACTTGGTGTTTCTAAAACAATTCCAATCCATTGTCCTTCACCTAAATGTGTTGTTCCAATAAATTGTATTGTTCCTTTAGAATTTTGATAATGAATTTTTTGATTAACTTGATAAGTTGCCATTTTTATTCTTTTTTCTTTTGTTTCAAAAAAAAAAAAATGAAAAATTAAAAATTCCAAAAAATATTTTTTTTCATTTTTTTTTTCATTTTTTTTTCATTTTAAAAACACTAACCAAAACATAAATTAATTACTAAAACATTATCTCAAACAATTTTTAAATCAAAACATAAATCAAAACATGAATCAAAGCACAGAACAATTGTTAAAACATTATCTCAATCAATTTATAAATCAAAACACAAATCAAAATACAAATCAAAATACAAATCAAAACATAAATCAAAATATAAATCAAAACAACAATCAAAGCATAAATCAAAACATAAATCAAAACATAAATCAAAACATAAATCAAAATACAAAACAATTAAAAAAAGTTTATAAAGCAATAAAAACAAATAATATTCAATTTTTTAATTCAATTTTAACTTTAAAAACAACACAACAATTTGAAAAAGAAAATAAACCTTTTTTAAATTATGCTTTTGAAAATAAATCGAAACAAGAAATTATTCAAAAACTTATTGAAAAAGAAACTAATTTAAATTGGATTGATAAAAACAAAAATACCTCTTTACATTCAGCTCTTTCAAATAAAAATCCAAAAGAAATTATTGAATTATTAATTTCCAAAGGTTCTAATATTAATTCAAAAAATGAACAAAATGAAATACCTTTACATATTGCTTTGGAAAATAATTATTCAAATGAAATTATTGAATTATTAATTTCCAAAGGTTCTGATATTAATTCAAAAAATTATTGGAATGAAATACCTTTACATATTGCTTTGAAAAATAAATATCCAAAAGAAATTATTGAATTATTAATTTCCAAAGGTTCTGATATTAATTCAAAAAATTTTTGGAATGAAATACCTTTACATATTGTTTTGGAAAATAAATATCCAAAAGAAATTATTGAATTATTAATTTCCAAAGAATCTGATATTAATTCAAAAAATAAAGAAAATGAAACACCTTTACATATTGCTTTGAAAAATAAATATCCAAATGAAATTATTGAATTATTAATTTCTAAAGGTTCTGATATTAATTCAAAAAATAATGAAAATGAAACACCTTTACATATTGCTTTGAAAAATAAATATCCAAATGAAATTATAATTTTATTAATGAGATATCTGAATATTTTTGAATTGAAAGAAAATGAAATTAATCAAGAAATGATTGATTTATTTCCTAAAATTTATTCATTTAATGATGATTTAAATAATTTTTTAAAATCAAATGAATTTAAAGATATTGAAATTAAAAGTAATGATGGTGAAATAATTAAAGCTCATAATCAAATTTTATTAATTAGATTTAATAATAATCAAAAAATTTTAACAAAATTTATTAATATTTGCAAAAGAAAATCAAAAGAAATTATTCAATTTTCATTAAATTTTCTTTATACTGGATTTATTGATTTTGATAAATTTATTCAAAAATTTAATAATCAATTTATTCAAAATCAAACAAAAATTGATTCAAATTTTCAATTTTTATTTTCAAATGAAATTGAATTTGAAAATCAAAAAAAAGAAGAAGAATTAATTTTAAATCAAATTGAAAAAAAAGAAGAAGAATTTAAAAAAGGAATAATTTATGATTTATTTGAAGAAACAGGATTTGATTTAAAATGGATTAAAGAAAAAGAAGGAATAAAAGGAATATTAAAAGATTTTGAAGAATTTTATCAAGAAAATGAAACCAAAGATTTTACAATAATTATTGAAGAAAAAGAAATTAAAGTTCATAAATTAATATTAGAAATAAGAAGTGAATTATTTAAAGGAATGTTTTTAAATGTTAATGATTTATCAAATCAAGTTCATGATTATTCAGAAAAATCATTTGAAACAATTCAACAATTAATTTATTTTTTTTATAATGATAAAATTGATGAAACAAAATTAACCAAAGAAAATATTTCAGAGTTTACTGATTTAAAAGATTTTTATCAATTAAATCAAAAATCAATTTTAGGATCTTATTTAATTGATTTTTATTCCAAATCTTTATCAAACAATCAAAATTAATCAACAATTTCAATTTCAATTTCAATTTCAATTTCAATTTTAATTTTAATTTTAATTTTAATTTCAATTTTAATTTCAATTTCAATTTTAATTTCAATTTCAATTTCAATTTCAATTTCAATTTTAATTTCAATTTTAATTTCAATTTTAATTTTAATTTTAATTTCAATTTCAATTTCAATTTCAATTTTAATTTTAAATTTCAAATTTAATTTCAATTTCAATTCTAATTTCAATTTTTCAATTTTTTTTTCATTTTTTTTCATTTTAAAAACACTAACTAAAACATAAATTAATTACTAAAACATTATCACAAACAATTTTTAAATCAAAACATAAATCAAAACATAAATCAAAACATGAATCAAAGCACAGAACAATTGTTAAAACATTATCTCAATCAATTTATAAATCAAAACACAAATCAAAATACAAATCAAAACATAAACATAAACAAAATATAAATCAAAAATAAAAATAAAAATAAAATAAGGCACAAACTGAAACACAAATCAAAACATAAATCAAAATATCAAAACACAAATCAAAACATAAATCAAAACACAGAACAATTAAAACAAGTTTATAAAGCAATAAAAACAAATAATATTCAATTTTTTAATTCAATTTTAACTTTAAAAACAACAGAACAATTTGAAAAAGAAAATAAACCTTTTTTAAATTATGCTTTTGAAAATAAATCGAAACAAGAAATTATTCAAAAACTTATTGAAAAAGAAACTAATTTAAATTGGATTGATAAAAACAAAAATAATTCTTTACATTCAGCTCTTTCAAATAAAAATCCAAAAGAAATTATTGAATTATTAATTTCCAAAGGTTCTAATATTAATTCAAAAAATGAACAAAATGAAATACCTTTACATATTGCTTTGAAAAATAATTATCCAAATCGAAATTATTGAATTATTAATTTCCAAAGATTCTGATATTAATTCAAAAAATAATTGGAATGAAATACCTTTACATATTGCTTTGAAAAATAAATATCCAAATGAAATTATTAAATTATTAATTTCCAAAGAATCTGATATTAATTCAAAAAATAAAATGAAATACCTTTACATATTGCTTTGGAAAATAAATATCCAAATGAAATTATTGAATTATTAATTTCCAAAGGTTCTAATATTAATTCAAAAAATAATGAAAATGAAATACCTTTACATATTGCTTTGAAAAACCAAAATACAAAAGAAATTATTGAATTATTAATTTCCAAAGGTTCTGATATTAATTCAAAAAATAATGAAAATGAAATACCTTTACATATTGCTTTGAAAAATCAAAATACAAATGAAATTATTGAATTATTAATTTCCAAAGATTCTGATATTAATTCAAAAAATAATCAAAATGAAATACCTTTACATATTGCTTTGAAAAAAAAATATTCAAATGAAATTATTGAATTATTAATTTCCAAAGAATCTAATATTAATTCAAAAAATGATCAAGATGAAATACCTTTACATATTGCTTTGAAAAATAAATATCCAAATGAAATTATTGAATTATTAATTTCCAAAGGTTCTAATATTAATTCAAAAAATAATGAAAAAGAAATACCTTTACATATTGCTTTGAAAAATAAATATCCAAATGAAATTATTGAATTATTAATTTCCAAAGATTCTAATATTAATTCAAAAAATAATGAAAAAGAAATACCTTTACATATTGCTTTGGAAAATAAATATCCAAATGAAATTATTGAATTATTAATTTCCAAAGGTTATGATATTAATTCAAAAAATAATCAAAATGAAATACCTTTACATATTGCTTTGAAAAATAAATATCCAAATGAAATTATTGAATTATTAATTTCCAAAGAATCTGATATTAATTCAAAAAATTTTTGGAATGAAATACCTTTACATATTGCTTTGAAAAATAAATATACAAATGAAATTATTGAATTATTAATTTCCAAAGGTTCTGATATTAATTCAAAAAATAATGAAAATGAAATACCTTTACATATTGCTTTGAAAAATAAATATTCAAATGAAATTATTGAATTATTAATTTCCAAAGGTTCTAATATTAATTCAAAAAATAATCAAGATGAAATACCTTTACATATTGCTTTGAAAAATAAATATCTAAAAGAAATTATAATTTTATTAATGAGAGATTTGAATATTTTTGAATTGAAAGAAAATGAAATTAATCAAAAAATAATTGATTTATTTCCTAAAATTTATTCATTTAATGATGATTTAAATAATTTTTTGAAATCAAATGAATTTAAAGATATTGAAATTAAAAGTAATGATGGTGAAATAATTAAAGCTCATAATCAAATTTTATTAATTAGATTTAATAATAATCAAAAAATTTTAACAAAATTTATTAATATTTGCAGAAGAAAATCAAAAGAAATTATTCAATTTTCATTAAATTTTCTTTATACAGGATTTATTGATTTTGATAAATTTATTCAAAAATTTAATAATCAATTTATTCAAAAAGAATCAAAATATAAACCAGTTTTAGATTTTTTCTCTTCATATCTAAATCGAAAACAAAATGAAGAATTTGAAAAAGGAATAATTTATGATTTATTTGAAAAAACAGGATTTGATTTAAATTGGATTAAAGAAAAAGAAGGAATAAAAGGAATATTAAAAGATTTTGAAGAATTTTATCAAGAAAATGAAACTAAAGATTTTACAATAATTATTGAAGAAAAAGAAATTAAAGTTCATAAATTAATATTAGAAATAAGAAGTGAATTATTTAAAGGAATGTTTTTAAATGTTAATGATTCATCAAATCAAGTTCATGATTATTCAGAAAAATCATTTGAAACAATTCAACAATTAATTTATTTTTTTTATAATGATAAAATTGATGAAACAAAATTAACACAAGAAAATATTATTTCAGAATTTATTGATTTAAAAGAATTTTATCAATTAAATCAAAATTCAATTTTAGGATCATATTTACTTGATTTTTATTCCAAATCTTTATCAAACAATCAAAATTAATCAACAATTTCAATTTCAATTTCAATTTTAATTTCAATTTTAATTTCAATTTCAATTTCAATTTTAATTTCAATTTTAATTTTAATTTTAATTTTAATTTCAAATTCAATTTTAATTTTAATTTCAATTTCAATTTCAATTTCAATTTTAATTTTAATTTCAATTTCAATTTTAATTTCAATTTTAATTTTATAAATGAATTTTAATTTCAATTTTAATTTTAATTTCAATTTTAAATTCAATTTCAATTTCAATTTCAATTTTAATTTCAATTTCAATTTCAATTTCAATTTCAATTTTAATTTTAATTTTAATTTTAATTTTAATTTTAATTTCAAATTCAATTTCAATTTTAATTTTAATTTCAATTTTAATTTCAATTTTAATTTCAATTTTAATTTCAATTTTAATTTCAATTTCAATTTTAATTTTAATTTCAATTTTAATTTCAAATTCAATTTTAATTTTAATTTTAATTTTAATTTCAATTTTAATTTCAATTTTAAATTCAATTTCAATTTTAATTTTAATTTTAATTTTAATTTTAATTTTAATTTCAATTTCAATTTCAATTTCGATTTTAATTTCAATTTTAATTTTAATTTTAATTTCAATTTCAAATTCAATTTTAATTTTAATTTCAATTTTAATTTCAATTTTAATTTCAATTTTAATTTCAATTTTAATTTCAATTTTAATTTTAATTTCAATTTCAATTTCAAATTCAATTTTAATTTTAATTTCAATTTCAATTTTTAATTTTTAATTTCAATTTCAATTTCAATTTTAATTTCAATTTCAATTTTAATTTTTTTTTTCAATTTTTTTTTTCATTTTTTTTTTCATTTTTTTTCATTTTAAAAACACTAACTAAAACATAAATTAATTACTAAAACATTATCTCAAACAATTTTTAAATCAAGATATAAATCAAAACATGAATCAAAGCACAGAACAATTGTTAAAACATTATCTCAATCAATTTATAAATCAAAACATAAATCAAAACACAAATCAAAACATAAATCAAAACACAAAACAATTAAAACAAGTTTATGAAGCAATAAAAACAAATAATATTCAATTTTTTAATTCAATTTTAACTTTAAAAACAACACAACAATTTGAAAAAGAAAATAAACCTTTTTTAAATTATGCTTTTAAAAATAAATCGAAACAAGAAATTATTCAAAAACTTATTGAAAAAGAAACTAATTTAAATTGGATTGATAAAAACAAAAATAATTCTTTACATTCAGCTCTTTCAAATAAATATCCAAATGAAATCATTGAATTATTAATTTCCAAAGGTTCTAATCTTAATTCAAAAAATAATGAAAATGAAATACCTTTACATATTGCTTTGAAAAATAAATATCCAAATGAAATTATTGAATTATTAATTTCCAAAGAATCTGATATTAATTCAAAAAATAAACTAAATGAAATACCTTTACATATTGCTTTGGAAAATAAAAATCCAAATGAAATTATTAAATTATTAATTTCCAAAAATTCTAATATTAATTCAAAAAATAAATGGAATGAAATACCTTTACATATTGCTTTGAAAAATAAATATCCAAATGAAATTATTAAATTATTAATTTCCAAAGGTTCTAATATTAATTCAAAAAATAAATGGAATGAAATACCTTTACATATTGCTTTGAAAAATAAAAACTCAAATGAAATTATTGAATTATTAATTTCCAAAGAATCTGATATTAATTCAAAAAATAACAAAAATGAAATACCTTTACATATTGCTTTGAAAAATAAAAACTCAAATGAAATTATTGAATTATTAATTTCCAATGGTTCTGATATTAATTCAAAAAATAACAAAAATGAAATACCTTTACATATTGCTTTGAAAAAAAAATATACAAATGAAATTATTGAATTATTAATTTCCAAAGGTTCTAATATTAATTCAAAAAATAATCAAAATGAAATATCTTTACATATTGCTTTGAAAAATAAATACTCAAATGAAATTATTGAATTATTAATTTCCAAAGGTTCTGATATTAATTCAAAAAATAATGGAAATGAAATACCTTTACATATTGCTTTGAAAAATAAATACTCAAATGAAATTATTGAATTATTAATTTCCAAAGAATCTGATATTAATTCAAAAAATAAACTAAATGAAATACCTTTACATATTGCTTTGAAAAATAAATATTCAAATGAAATTATTGAATTATTAATTTCCAAAGGTTCTGATATTAATTCAAAAAATAATGAAAATGAAATACCTTTACATTTTGCTTTGGAAAATAAATATCCAAATCAAATTATTGAATTATTAATTTCCAAAGATTCTAATATTAATTCAAAAAATAATTGGAATGAAATACCTTTACATATTGCTTTGAAAAATAAATATTCAAATGAAATTATTGAATTATTAATTTCCAAAGGTTCTGATATTAATTCAAAAAATAACAAAAATGAAATACCTTTACATATTGCTTTGAAAAATAAAAACTCAAATGAAATTATTGAATTATTAATTTCCAAAGGTTCTGGTATTAATTCAAAAAATAATTGGAATGAAATACCTTTACATATTGCTTTGAAAAATAAATATTCAAATGAAATTATTAAATTATTAATTTCCAAATGTTCTAATCTCAATTTAAAAATGGATAGAAATGAAATACCTTTACATTTTGCTTTGAAAAATAAATATCCAAAAGAAATTATTGAATTATTAATTTCCAAAGGTTCTAATCTTAATTCAAAAAATAAATGGAATAAAGATACACCTTTACATATTGCTTTGAAAAATAAATATTCAAATGAAATTATTGAATTATTAATTTCCAAAGGATCTGATATTAATTCAAAAAATAATTGGAAAGAAATACCTTTACATTTTGCTTTGAAAAATAAAAACTCAAATGAAATTATTGAATTATTAATTTCCAAAGGTTCTGATATTAATTCAAAAAATAATCAAAATGAAATACCTTTACATATTGCTTTGAAAAATCAATATTCAAATGAAATTATTGAATTATTAATTTCCAAAGGTTCTAATCTCAATTTAAAAATGGATAGAAATGAAATACCTTTACATTTTGCTTTGAAAAATCAATATCCAAATGAAATTATTGAATTATTAATTTCCAAAGGATCTGATATTAATTCAAAAAATTATGAAAATGAAATACCTTTACATATTGCTTTGAAAAATAAAAACTCAAATGAAATTATAGAATTATTAATTTCCAAAGGATCTGATATTAATTCAAAAAATAATCAGAATGAAATACCTTTACATATTGCTTTGAAAAATAAATATCTAAATGAAATTATTGAATTATTAATTTTCAAAGGTTCTAATCTCAATTTAAAAATGGATAGAAATGAAATACCTTTACATTTTGCTTTGAAAAATAAATATCCAAATGAAATTATTGAATTATTAATTTCCAAAGGTTCTAATCTCAATTTAAAAATGGATAGAAATGAAATACCTTTACATTTTGCTTTGAAAAATCAATATACAAATGAAATTATTGAATTATTAATTTCCAAAGAATCTGATATTAATTCAAAAAATTATGAAAATGAAATACCTTTACATATTGCTTTGAAAAATAAATATCCAAATGAAATTATTAAATTATTAATTTCCAAAGAATCTGATATTAATTCAAAAAATTATCAAAATGAAATACCTTTACATATTGCTTTGAAAAATAAATATTCAAATGAAATTATTGAATTATTAATTTCCAAAGGTTCTAATATTAATTCAAAAAATAATGAAAATGAAACACCTTTACATATTGCTTTGAAAAATAATCTAAATGAAATTATAATTTTATTAATAAGAGATCTGAATATTTTTGAATTGAAAGAAAATGAAATTAATCAAGAAATAATTGATTTATTTCCTAAAATTTATTCATTTAATGATGATTTAAATAATTTTTTGAAATCAAATGAATTTAAAGATATTGAAATTAAAAGTAATGATGGTGAAATAATTAAAGCTCATAATCAAATTTTATTAATTAGATTTAATAATAATCAAAAAATTTTAACAAGATTTATTAATATTTGCAGAAGAAAATCAAAAGAAATTATTCAATTTTCATTAAATTTTCTTTATACAGGATTTATTGATTTTGATAAATTTATTCAAAAATTTAATAATCAATTTAATCAAAATCAAACAAAAATTGATTCAAATTTTCAATTTTTATTTTCAAATCAAATTGAATTTGAAAATCAAAAAAAAGAAGAAGAATTAATTTTAAATGAAATTGAAAAACAAAATGAAGAATTTCAAAAAGGAATAATTTATGATTTATTTGAAGAAACAGGATTTGATTTAAAATGGATTAAAGAAAAAGAAGGAATAAAAGGAATATTAAAAGATTTTGAAGAATTTTATCAAGAAAATGAAACTAAAGATTTTACAATAATTATTGAAGAAAAAGAAATTAAAGTTCATAAATTAATATTAGAAATAAGAAGTGAATTATTTAAAGGAATGTTTTTAAATGTTAATGATTTATCAAATCAAGTTCATGAATATTCAAGAAAATCATTTGAAACAATCCAACAATTAATTTATTTTTTTTATAATGATAAAATTGATGAAACAAAATTAACCAAAGAAAATATTTCAGAATTTATTGATTTAAAAGAATTTTATCAATTAAATCAAAAATCAATTTTAGGATCTTATTTACTTGATTTTTATTCCAAATCTTTATCAAACAATCAAAATTAATCAACAATTTCAATTTCAATTTCAATTTTAATTTCAATTTTAATTTTAATTTTAAATTCAATTTTAAATTTCAATTTCAATTTCAAATTCAATTTTAATTTCAATTTCAATTTTAATTTCAATTTTAATTTTAATTTTAATTTTAATTTTAATTTTAATTTTAATTTCAATTTTAAATCAAATTCCACTTTTTTTTTTGCTTTTCTAATTCCACTTTTTTTTTTAATTTTTAATTTCAAATTAATCTTTTTAATTGAATTGGAATTAATTTACTTAATAAATTCAATTCAAATCTAATTAAAAATTTTCTTTTTTTTTTTAATTAAATAAAAAAATAAAAAGATGAGTAAATTTTTTATTAAAATGAATAATTATTTAAAAAAATTAATAAACAAAACGTAATAAAATTATTTAAATAAAAAAAAAATTTTTTTTAATTTTTTTTTTTTCATTTTTTTTATTTCAAATTTTTTTTAAATTAAAAAATAAAAAATTTAATAATGGGAAAAGTTCACGGAAGTTTAACAAGAGCAGGAAAAGTTCGAGGACAAACACCAAAAATTGAAAAACAACCAAAAAGTAAAAAACCAACAGGAAGAGCCAAAAAAAGAATGCTTTACACAAGAAGATATTTGAATGCAGTTAAAAAACCAGGTGTTAAACAAAAGGGACCAAATTCACAAGATCGATAAATTACATTTACATTTACAAAAACAAATTACATTTACATTTACAACAAAAACAAATTAAAAACAATTTACAATTACATTTACAATTTAAAACAAAAACAATTTACATTTACATTTAAAACAAATTACATTTACAATTTACATTTACATTTACATTTACAAAAACAAATTACATTTACAAAAACAAATTACATTTACATTTACATTTACATTTACATTTACATTTACATTTACAAATTACATTTACATTTACAACAAAAACAATTTTAAAACAATCTAAAAATAAAAAATAATTTAAAAATTAAAAAAAAATTTTCTTTTATTTCCTTTTTTTTTAAAATAAAGAAAATTGAAATTTCTTTTGTTAAAAATTTTTATTATTTTGAAAATGATTTAATTAATTAATTAAGTAATTGATTAAAAAAGAAAGAAAGAAAAAGAAAAAAATTTTTTTTTTTAAAAGTTTAAAAAAATGAAGTTTTTGGGAATTTTTCAATCAAAAATTGATGGAAAAAATTTGGAAAACCTTCTTTTTGACAACAAGTTGAAAAATTGCAATCCAAATTAATAGTGTTTAATTTAGCAGTTGAAAGAAGATAATAATTATTGAACAATTTAACTGAAAGAAGTAAAATAAGTAAATTTTGTTCTTGAGATTCTGAAACAATAAAAACATTGTTTGCTAATAAAGTGTTTTTCAAGGAATCTTTTGAATAACCTTTAAGATTCAATTGCAAATTAATTAAGTTTGAAGAGTATTCATTCCAAATTTTTGTAAAACTAAGTTTGTCTAAAACGGAATTTTGAGAGAAAAATAATTGAATTGGAAATTTGTGTTGAAAATAAATTATTCCAATATTATTTTGAACTGCCGTTTGAATTAAAAGTGTTTTTGGTTCTTCAACAACATGATCTGCAGAAATTGGACACAAAACTTCTTTTTCAGCGGAAGTTTTTGGGTTGATTGCTAATGCTATATTTTGGCCTGTTGGCTTCATTCCAAAGAAATTTTTATTAAATACTAAAGCGTTCACTAAAATTTTTGGTTTGTTTGATTTTTAATTTCAAGATCCAAAATAATATCGTCATTTTTCCTTTTAAACAATCCAAGAATTTCCATTCCTTTTCCTTGTGCTGAATTCAAAAGAAGTTTTCTTGGTTCGTTGTTGATTATAACGGGTGTTTCAAAAATTGAGTCTTGAAGTTGTGAATTAAAAGTGTTTTGAGTTTGAGTTTTTTTTACTGTGTTTGAAATTATATCATTCAAACTAAATAAGCTCATGTCATCATTTTCATTTTGATTTTCATTCTCATTTTCATTTAAAACAATCATATCTTCATTATTGTTATTACTATTATTATTATTATTGTTATTGTTATTGTTGCTTTTTTCTTGATTATTTTCTGATTTAATTATGTTTTTTTTATTTTTTGGATTTTTTTCTTCTTTTTCATTTTCATCTTCATTTTCATCCTCATTTTCATCTTCAAATTCATCTTCTTCATGGTTTTGAGTAATTTGATAACTATTGAGAAAAGATGTTGGAACTTTATGATAAACACTTGATAAGAAAGAAATGTTACGAAGAAGTTCATCCAAAACAGAAGGTTCAAAATGGAAAGATTTTTCTGTAATTTTAGGTTTTTCTGTAAGAATGATTTTCTAAATTTTATATTTAATTTTATAAATAATTTTATAAATAATTTTATATTTAATTTTATAAATAAATTTTATAAATAATTTTATAAATAATTTTATAAATAATTTTATAAATAATTTTATAATTAATTTTATAATTAATTTTATAATTAATTTTATAAATGATTTTCTAAATAATTTTATAAATAATTTTTATAATAAATTTTATATTTAATTTTTATAAATAATTTTTATAAATAATTTTTATATTTAATTTTATAAATAATTTTATAAATTTTATAAATAATTTTATAAATTTTATAAATAATTTTTATAAATAATTTTATAAATAATTTTTATAAATAATTTTATAAATAATTTTATAAATAATTTTTATAATTAATTTTATATATAATTTTATATATAATTTTATAATTAATTTTATAAATAATTTTATAAATAATTTTATATTTAATTTTATAATTAATTTTTATATTAAATTTTATATTAAATTTTATATTAAATTTTATAAATAATTTTATAAATAAATTTTATAAATAAATTTTATAAATAATTTTATAAATAAATTTTATAAATAAATTTTATAAATAAATTTTATAAATAAATTTTATAATTAATTTTATAATTAATTTTATATTAAATTTTATAAATAAATTTTATAAATAATTTTTATAAATAATTTTATATTTAATTTTATAAATAATTTTATAAATAATTTTATAAATAATTTTATATTTAATTTTATAAATAATTTTTATAAATAATTTTATAAATAATTTTTATATTTAATTTTATAAATAATTTTTATAAATAATTTTATAAATAATTTTATAAATAAATTTTATAAATACAGAAGATAAATCTGCATCAGAAGAAAGAATTCTCCAATAAATGAAAGCTCGATCTCGAAGATCTGGATTATTTTCTGACTCAGTCGATAATTTTAAAACTTGCTGTAATAACTCTTCAGATTCATGAGGTTTTCTTAAAAATAATTTAACTAAAGAAGATAAAATTTGGAGTTGAACATCAGTATTTTCTTCCTTAAAACTAGCAAGAAAAGAAGCAAGAAGTTCATGAGCATTATCGATTTGTTCTGAATATTCACCGATAATCCAAATCATAGAAGCTTTTGCTTCTGGTTCATCTAAAGTAGGTAAATTTTGAGAAAGAAGACCAATAATTTTTTCATAACGACTTGGATATTTTCTAAAGATATCCTATTAGATAAATATATCAGTTTATAAATTTCTTCATTTTGTTTTTAAAATCATTCAAACCTTAATCACAACAACAACTTCTTGAACAAAATTGATTTTTTTCTTTACTAAATCTATTAAAACATTAATGCAAATTTCTGCTGATTTTTCTAATTTGATTGCGCATCTTGAAATTGCACGAATAGATTTACGAACAAATTGTTCATCCACTTCCATTGAATATTCTTGAAATTCATGAAGTAGTTGATTGATATTTTTTTCTGAAGCAAGAAGAACAAGAATTTCAAGTTTTTCCAGTTTAATATAAATAGGGTCATTGTATCGACAAAAAAATATCTGAATTTCATGCGAAAATATGGATGGCCATTTTTGGATGATTAAATTAATATTCCGCAAAGCTAAATAACGAATTTCGTTTTTGTTTCCCATTAGTGTAACTAAAGGTGGAACAACTTTTGTAATTAAATTAACAGCGTTTGCTTTGTTTTCAATAAATCCAGAAAGATGAAGAATTAATCTAACACTTGATAAAACAATTGCAGAGTTATTATGATTTAATCTTGGAAGAATTCGTTCTGAAATTGTTGTTGCTTGTTTAGAATTTTTAGGAACATATTTTGAGAGACTATCTAAAATAAAAGCAGCTCCCCATCTTTATATTTTTTTTCATTATAAAATTAATATAAAATTGATTTAAAATTGATATGAAATTGATATAAAATTTGATATAAATTGATATAAAATTGATTTAAATTTGATATAAAATTGATATGAAATTGATTTAAAATTGATTTAAATTTGATTTAAAATTAATATAAATTTGATTTAAAATTGATATAAAATTGATATAAAATTGATTTAAAATTGATTTAAAATTGATTTAAAATTGATTTAAAAATGATTTAAAATTGATTTAAATTGATTTAAAATTGATTTAAAATTGATATAAAATTGATTTAAAATTGATTTAAAATTGATATAAAATTGATTTAAAATTGATTTAAAATTGAATTAAAATTGATATAAAATTGATATAAATTTGATATAAATTTGATTTAAAATTAATTTAAATTTGATATAAAATTGATATAAAATTGATATAAAATTGATATAAAATTGATTTAAAATTAATTTAAAATTGATTTAAAATTGATTTAAAATTGATTTAAAATTGATTTAAATTTGATTTAAATTTGATATAAATTTGAATTAAAATTGATTTAAAATTTGATTTAAAATTGATATAAAATTGATATAAAATTGATTTAAAATTTGATTTAAAATTGATTTAAATTTGATATAAAATTGATTTAAATTTGATATAAAATTGAATTAAAATTGATTTAAAATTTGATTTAAAATTGATATAAAATTGAATTAAAATTGATTTACTCTGGAGCTTGTCTAAGTGCATTTAATAAATTCACTGCAGTTTTCTTATCAATTTGAAAAACTGGTTCTTTTTTTGATTGATTAATTTCCATTAAAGCTGTAATTGCATTTGAAACAACCATAGGATTTGAATCAGAAACTAAATCAATTAAATTTTGAATAAAGCCTCTAGATTCTGCAAGTTCTGGATTTGTATCATAAAGTTTAGCAACACATAATGCAGCAGTTTTACGAACATAAGGATCATGATCCTAAATAAATTTAATAATGAATTGAATTTTAGAAAAGTAATTCAAACAAATAAATAAATAAATAAAACATTATTTTGTTTTCTCTGTTTACTTTCAGACAAAGTCCAAGAGGTTGACAAAGATGATCTATAACATTTTCAACTCTTATACTTCCCATTGTTCTTATTGCTAAAGCTCTAATAAGAGGGTTTTCATCTTGTGTATCCTTTTTTGATTGAAATATAATTATAAATATAATTATAAATATAATTATAAATATTATTATAAATTTAATTATAAATTTAATTATATATTTAATTATAAATTTAATTATAAATTTAATTATAAATTTAATTATAAATTTAATTATAAATTTAATTATAAATTTAATTATAAATTTAATTATAAATATGATTATATATTTAATTATAATTTTAATTATAAATTTAATTATAAATTTAATTATAAATTTAATTATAAATTTAATTATAAATTTAATTATAAATTTAATTATAAATTTAATTATAAATTTAATTATAAATTTAATTATAAATTTAATTATAAATTTAATTTAATTTATTATAAATTTAATTATAAATTTAATTATAAAATATAATTATAAATTTAATTATATATTTAATTATAAATTTAATTATAAATTTATTATAAATTTAATTATAAATTTAATTATAAATTTAATTATAAATTTAATTATAATTATAAATTTAATTATAAATTTAATTATAAATTTAATTATAAATTTTATTATAAATTTTATTATAAATTTTATTATAAATTTAATTATAAATTTAATTATAAATTTAATTATAAATTTGATTATAAATATAATTATAAATATAATTATAAATATAATTATAAATTTAATTATAAATTTAATTATAAATTTAATTATAAATTTAATTATAAATTTAATTATAAATTTAATTATAAATTTTGTTAATAAATTTCAGATAAATTTTGAATTGAAATTGATTTTAAACCTGAACAAAAGTATTAACAACAAGAATAGCAAGATCCGGTTTATATTTTGCATATTTCATTAAATAAATGTAAACAAGTTTCTTAATTTCAATGTCAGTTGTATGCATACAATTCATAACATCAGTAAAAAGAGCTGAAACATCTTTTCCAAGTGTCATTAATTCAATTACTTTTTTAACTCCTTCTTTTTTTTTTTCTGTTTTTGGATCTTGTAATTTAGTTTGGATTTCAAATAATTCACCTTTAAATTTTAAAATTGAAATTGACATTGAATAATTGGATTATTTTTGGCATTTAAAGTATGTTTTTGTTTTTTTATTTTTTTTGTTTATTTTTTTTGACATTTTGGCATTTTTAAAAGAAATTTTTTTTTTGGCAAATGAATATAAAATTTTTAATCATTAAATTTTATTATTTTAATTTTTTTTTTATTTACCTTTTTGTGTTGAAGAACTAAACATTTTGTTTTTGTTTTTGTTTTTGTTTTTGTTTTTGTTTTTTTTGTTTTTGTTTTTGTTTTTTAATAAATGAAAAATGAAAAAAAAAATGAAAAATGAAAATTAAAAAAAAATAATTTTTCATTTTTTTTTCCATTTTTTTCTCTTTTAAAATTGTTTTTCATTTTTCAAAATAATGACAACAGAAAAAACAGAAACAGAACCAGAATACATTAGAAAAATTCGACTACAAATTGAACCAGAAGTACATGAAATTGTATTTGAACAAAAAATGGTTCATTTAATTCAAGGAGCAATATTAGAAAGAGTAACAAAAACCGGAAAATATCATCCAAAATTTGTTAAATTAAGTGAAAATCGACAAGAAATATTAATTTCTGATGTAACAAAAAGTGGCCAAACACAAACTAAAGCAGCAGTACAAGTTGCTGGTAAACAAAATAAAAAATTTAAATAAAAATTTAAATAAAAAAATTTAAAATAAAAAAACAAAATAAAAAAATTTAAATTAAAATTAAATTCTTAATTATTTTTTTAGCAAAAATTGAGGAATTATCTCATGTTGTAACTGGAAGAGCTACTATTAATTTATCTAAAGCCAAAAAACTTGATGATGAAAAAATTTTGCTTACTTTTTCTTTAATTTTTAAAGATGGAAAAAAAACACTTGATTTAATTGCATCAAATAGAAATGTAAATAAATAAATCAATAAAAAAAGCTTATTAGTTTTCATTTAAATAATTAGGATGTATTAAAATTAAAATTAAAATTAAAATTAAAATTCATTTATAAAATTAAAAATTAAAATTAAAATTAAAATTAAAATTAAAATTCATTTATAAAATTAAAATTAAAATTAAAATTAAAATTAAAATTAAAATTAAAATTAAAATTAAAATTAAAATTAAAATTAAAATTAAAATTAAAATTAAAATTAAAAATTAAAATTAAAATTAAAATTAAAATTAAAATTAAAATTAAAATTAAAATTAAAATTAAAATTAAAATTAAAATTAAAATTAAAATTAAAATTAAAATCAATATTTAAAATTAAAATTAAAATTAAAATTAAAATTTAAAAAGGATTTTGTTACTTGGGTAGATTGTTTTAGAGCTTTATTAGGTGGTAAAATGGAAGAAAAAGAAACACTTCAAGAATTAAAAGAATTATCAGATATTGAAGTGGAACTTAATTTGATTCAAAGAAAGAAAAAAGCACCACCAATTCCTCCTCCTCCAAGAAATTTAAACTTCGTTAATATTTGAATTAAAATTTAATCCAAAAATTGTTCAATCAATTTCAAAAGAAAAAGTGATTTAATGATAATGATAATAAAAATAATAATAAAAAGGAAAGAAGAAATCAAAGTTTTCCTTTTTGAATTATTCTCCAATTTTTATTTTGAAAAGTTTCACAAAATTAAAAAAAAAAAATCTAATTTTAACAAATCAAATCAAATCAAAACAATTTTAATTTTGTTTTTTTTTTGGATTTCTTTTCAATTTATTTATTTTGTATTGGAAAAAATTTTAAAAATGATGATCTTCTTCAGGAAAAAAATCATCAATTTCTTCTTTTTTAATTGTTTCAATTTCTTCTTGACTAAACATAGAATTTGTTAAATGTACATTTTCTGAGTATATTTTTGGTTGATTAAAAGAAAAACTTTTAGAATAATTAATATTTTCATTTGTTTCAAATTGATTTCCAAATATAGAAGGAAATTGATTTATTTCTTGACTTTGTAATTTCTTTCTTAAATTATTTTCAATTTGATTTTTATTTACATTCTCATATTCATATTCAATTTGATTTTCAATTTGATTTTCATTTTGATTTTGATTTTGATTTTGATTTTGATTTTGATTTTGATTTTCATTTTGATATTCATTTTGATTTTCATTTTCATATTCATTTTGATTTTGATTTTGATTTTCATATTCATTTTGATTTTGATTTTCATTTTGATTTTGATTTTCATATTCATTTTGATTTTGGTTTTCATTTTGATATTCATTTTGATTTATATTTTGATTTTCATTTTCATTTTCATTTTCATTTTCATTTTCATTTTCATTTTCATTTTCATTTATATTTATATTTACATTTTGGTTTTCATTTTGATTTTGGTTTTCATTTTGATTCATTTCAATAATACTTTTTCTTTTTTTTCGACTTTTTTTTGATTTTTTATTGGATTCGAGAAATTGAAAATCTTGATTAGAATTTGAATAATAAGGTGAATCTTCATATCCAAAACTATCATTATTATGAAAATGTTGATAAGTACTTTCAAGAGATTCTACTCTTTTCAAAGTATTATATAATTTCAACTCCAAGTCTTTAATCTTATTATTTTGAAATTGAATAATTTCATTAAAATTTTGATTTTGGAAAAGAAATGATTGAGAATTATGATTTTTTTCATCTTTTTTTGGAATTTTGGAAAAACTATCTGATTTATTTAATTGAAAATCTGATTGATTCTTAATGATGTCATTTTGATATTTAATTAAAATATTAAGTGATTTATTGATAGAATCATTTTGAACTTGAATTTTATCAACATTAATTTTAAGAGAATTTAAACTGTCTGTAATTTGATTTTCAATAAAACTTCCAACGCTTGTTGTTTGTAAAGCAACAATTTGTCTTGAAAGTTGATAATTTTCTCTTTGTTTATTTTTCAATTCTAAATTAAAATTAAAGTTAAAATTTTTATAAAATATTTTTAGAATTATTTAAATACCATTTTGTGTTTGTTTTAATTTTTCTCCAATAAAAGTCATTGCTAACGCTGTTTGTCGAAATTTTAAATATTTTTCTTTATATTCATCCCTTTCTTTTAAAACATGACTTAATTGTTGATTTTTATCATTTTCCATTTTAATAATAAAATAAAAAATAAAAAAATAAAAGGAGAAAAATGAAAAAAAAAAAATTGGAAAATTTTTAAAAGGAGAAAAACATTTTTTTTCCTTTTTTTTCCTTTTCATTTTTTTATTTTTATTATTTTAAAAAAATTTTTTTTATAAAACAAACAAATAAAAATGACCAAAACAAGAAGAAGAAACTTTTTTTATAAAAGTAGAAAATTTCAAGGAAAAGAAAGAGTAAGAAAAGAGAAGCAAGAAGAAAAAGTCGAAGAAAACGGAGCTGAAGAAAAACCGACAACAAAAATGATAATGTATTTCTTCAATCAGTGTGACATAAAAAGATGTACAGGATGCAAATTATCGCGATTCAAGATGATCAAGCAAATCCCAATGAAAGCGCGGTTTCACGGAATCCTATTGACGCCCTTCACACAAACAAGAATATCGCCTGCAGACCTTGATATTGTGTCTCGAGTTGGACTTGGTGTTATTGATTGTTCTTGGAATAAAGTCGATGAAACTCCTATTGGCAAAATTCACAATAAAAATTCCCGTATTTTGCCCCATTTACTTGCTGCAAACCCTACTCATTACGGTCAGCCTTTTAAGCTTTCTTGTGTTGAAGCTCTTGCTGCTGCTTTGTTTATTGTTGGCTTGAAAAAAGATGCTGATATCATCTTGTCAAAGTTTAAATGGGGTAATAATTTTTTAACTTTGAATAATGATTTGCTAGTTCAATATTCTCAAATGTTCTGATAGTCAACAAGTTTTTCAAGTTGAGAATAATTTTTTGGATAGTTTGCAACAAAAGGAAGAGAAGAAAAGCCAAAGTTATAATGAAATTTATAGTAATTTGAATGTTTCTTCTGATGAATATGAATATGAATATGAAAATGAAAATGAAAATGAAAATGAAAATGAAAATGAAAATGAAAATATAAATGAAAATGAAAATCACAGCGATAGTGACGATAGTGATGACAGTGATGACAGTGATGGAAGTGACAGTGATAATAGTGATGACAGTGATGGAAGTGATGACAGTGATGGAAGTGACAGTGATAACAGTAATAACAGTGATGGAAGTGATAATAGTGATAATAGTGATAACAGTGATAATAGTGATAATAGTGATAATAGTGATGGAAGTGATAATAGTGATGGAAGTGATAATAGTGATAATAGTGATAACATATGATAATAAAAGATAAAGATGGGAAGAGATAAAGATAAAGATAAAAGATAAAGATAAATAAAGATAAAGATAAAAATAAAAATAAAATAAAAAGATGAAAGAAGAAAGATAAAAGATAAAGATGAAACAGATATAGATGATGATGATGATGATAAAGATAAAAGACAGTGATGATGATGAAATGATGATGATGATAGATATAATAATGATGAAGATCGAAAAAATGAAAACAAAAAAAGAAAAAAAAGAAAAAGAAAAAGAAAAAAAGAAAAAGAAAAAAAAAGAAAGCAGTGAAAGTGAAAGTGAAAATGAAAATGAAAATGAAAATGAAAATGAAAATGAAAATGAAAGTAAAAGTAAAAGTAAAAGTAAAAGTGAAAGTGATGATGATGATGATGATAAAAAAGAAAGCAGTAAAAGTGAAAGTGAAAGTGAAAGTGATAGTGATAAAGAAACTAAAAATAAAAAAGAAGTTAAATCAAAATCAAAATCAAAATCAAAATCAAAATCAAAGCAAAAACCAAAATCAAGTGAAAGTGATAGTGATGATGATGATAAAAAAGAAAGCAAAAGTGAAAATGAAAATGAAAGTAAAAGTGAAAGTGATGATGATGATGATGATAAAAAAGAAAGCAGTGAAAGTGAAAGTGAAAATGAAAATGAAAATGAAAATGAAAATGAAAATGAAAATGAAAATGAAAATGAAAATGAAAATGAAAATGAAAGTAAAAGTGAAAGTGATGATGATGATGATAATAAAAAAGAAAGTAGTAAAAGTAAAAGTGAAAGTGAAAGTGAAAGTGATAGTGATAAAGAAACTAAAAATAAAAAAGAAGTTAAATCAAAATCAAAATCAAAATCAAAATCAAAATCAAAGCAAAAACCAAAATCAAGTGATAGTGATAGTGATGATGATGATGATGATAATGATGATAAAAAAGAAAGCAGTAAAAGTGAAAGTGAAAGTGAAAGTGAAAGTGATAGTGATAAAGAAACTAAAAATAAAAAAGAAGTTAAATCAAAATCAAAATCAAAATCAAAATCAAAACAAAAACCAAAATCAAGTGAAAGTGATAGTGATAAAGATAAAGAAAGTGAAAGTGATAGTGATAAAGATAAAGAAAGTGAAAGTGATAGTGATAATGATAAAGAAAGTGAAAGTGATAGTGATAATGATAAAGAAAGTGAAAGTGATAGTGATAAAGAAGTTAAACCAAAATCAAAATCAAAATCAAAATCTAAACCAAAATCAAAATCAAGTGAAAGTGATAGCAGTGATAAAGATAAAGAAAGTGATAGTGATAGTGATAGTGATAATGATAACTCTCCAATAAAGCAGAGTGACAGCGATTACGATGACAAAGACAAAAGCAAAAGCAAAAGCAAACATCAAAGCAAAAGTAAAAGTAAAAGCAAAGTAGATAAAAGTAAAAGTAAAAGCAAAGTAAATAAAAGTAATACTAGTAGCAGCAATGAAGATGAAAGTGATAATAATAAAAGTGAAAATGAAAGTAAAAGTGAAAGTGATGATGATAAAAAAGAAAGCAGTAAAAGTGAAAGTAAAAGTGAAAGTGATAGTGATAAAGAAACTAAAAATAAAAAAGAAGTTAAATCAAAATCAAAATCAAAATCAAAACAAAAACCAAAATCAAGTGATAGTGATAGTGATGATGATGATGATGATAAAAAAGAAAGTAGTAAAAGTGAAAGTGAAAATGAAAGTAAAAGTGAAAGTGATGATGATGATAAAAAAGAAAGTAGTAAAAGTGAAAGTGAAAGTGAAAGTGAAAGTGATAGTGATAAAGAAACTAAAAATAAAAAAGAAGTTAAATAAAAATCAAAATCAAAATCAAAATCAAAATCAAAATCAAAATCAAAACAAAAACCAAAATCAAGTGATAGTGATAGTGATGATGATGATGATAATAAAAAAGAAAGTAGTAAAAGTGAAAGTGAAAATGAAAGTAAAAGTGAAAGTGATGATGATGATAAAAAAGAAAGCAGTAAAAGTGAAAGTGAAAGTAAAAGTGAAAGTGATAGTGATAAAGAAACTAAAAATAAAAAAGAAGTTAAATCAAAATCAAAATCAAAATCAAAATCAAAATCAAAATCAAAACAAAAACAAAAACCAAAATCAAGTGATAGATAAAATCAAGTGATAGTGATAGCAGTGATAAAGAAAGTGATAAAAAAAGTAGTAAAAGTGATAGCAGTGATGATGATGATGATGATGATGATAAAGAAAGTGATAAAGAAAGTGATAGCAGTGATGATGATGATGATGATGATAAAAAAGAAAGTAGTAAAAGTGAAAGTGAAAATGAAAGTAAAAGTGAAAGTGATGATGATGATAAAAAAGAAAGTAGTAAAAGTGAAAGTGAAAGTAAAAGTGAAAGTGATAGTGATAAAGAAACTAAAAATAAAAAAGAAGTTAAACCAAAATCAAAAATCAAAATCAAAATCAAAATCAAAATCAAAATCAAAGCAAAAACCAAAATCAAGTGAAAGTGATAGCAGTGATAAAGAAAGTGATAAAAAAAGTAGTAAAAGTGATAGCAGTGATGATGATGATGATAAAGAAAGTGATAAAGAAAGTGATAGCAGTGATGATGATGATGATGATAAAGAAAGTAGTAATAGCGATGATAGCAGCGACAGTGATAGTGATTGAAGATTAAAAGAAAGAAGATATTGATAAATAATTGAAAAATTAGATTTATAATTAAAATTTTTTTTAAAAGCTTTGTTTCAAAAAGAAAAAAAATCAAACTAAATCAAACAAAAGGTTTTCTTTCAAATTTTACCAACAATTTTAATTCAATCAAAAATAAAAGATGTTCCACTTTTTTAAATTTAAATTGATTTAATTTTAATTTAATTTGATTTTAATTTGATTTTATTTAATTTTATTTGATTTAATTTGATTTTAATCTAATCAAAAATAAAAGATGTTCCACTTTTTTAAATTGATTTAATTTGATTTTATTTAAATTTAATTTATTTAATTTAATCAAAAATAAAAGATGATCCACTTTTTTAATTTAAATTTATTTAATTTGATTTTATTTGATTTAATTTTAATCTAAAATAAAAGATGTTCCACTTTTTTAAATTGATTTAATTTCAATTTAATTTGATTTAATTTAATTCAATCAAAAATAAAAGATGTTCCACTTTTTTAAATTGATTTAATTTGATTTAATTTGATTTAATTTAATTTAATTTAATTTAGATTTAATTTAATTTAATTTAATTTTATTTTAATCTAAAATAAAAGATGTTCCACTTTTTTAATTTAAATTGATTTAATTTTAATTTGATTTAATTTGATTTAATTTAAATTTAATTTATTTAATTTAATCAAAAATAAAAAATGTTCCACTTTTTTAATTTAATTTGATTTAATTTGATTTGATTTAATTTGATTTGATTTGATTTGATTTTAATTTAGATTTAATTTAATTTAAATTGATTTGATTTGATTTGATTTGATTTTAATTTAATTTTAATCTAAAATAAAAGATGTTCCACTTTTTTAAATTTAATTAAATTTAATTTTAATTTTGTTTAAAAGAAAAGGAGAAAAAAAGAAAGAAAGGAGAAAAATATATTTTTTTTGTTGTTGTTTTTTGCTTTTTCATTTTTTTTTTCCCTTTTACTTTTTATTTTTATTTTTATTTCAACAAATGAAGACTTTAACAATACTTTTAATTGTTTTTGGATCTGCTTTTATTATTTTTGCATCAGATATTGATATTTTCTTTTTACAACAAACAAAATTTGAAACAAAATTTGAAACAAATTTAACAAAAGAAATCTTTAATTCTTTTTCAATTAATTTATCAAAAAAGTAAACAAAAAAAAAAATTAAAAAAAAAATTAAAAAAAAAAATTAAAATTAATTTTTAAATTAAAATTCAAAAAAAAAGTGATCAAAACAAATTGCATAAAAAAATATCGTATTCAAAAATTCCAATCTTAATTCTTTCTAACGAAGATAAACTAACAAACTATCCCAACACGAAATACATTGCAAGAAACGTAGGAAGAGGAAAAACAACAGTATATTTTACAACGGAAAGCATTGATTTTTTTACAAAAAATTATTTAATCAAGTTAAAAATGGAAGAAGGAAATTTAGAAGAAGTTGAAGCAATTGGAAAGGGGACTCTAGACACTAAAATCACATCCATGATTGGAAAAGACGAAAGTCAGTGGAAACACGACATCAAAAGCTATTCGGGAATTGTTTATAGAAACGTCTATAAAGATGTTGACTTGTATTTTTCAGTCTCAAAAAATGGGAATTTGAAAAGTGAGTTTCTTGTGCGAAACGGAAACTACGAACAAATCCGAACGCGGTACGAAATGCAGACAAAAAACAGCGGAGAAAATCAAATAAAAAAGGATCAAAATAACGGCGAAATTTTCTATCGCGACGGTTGTTCAGAAGAAGAAGAAATTTCGCGATGCCAATTTGAGTTCCGTGAAAAAGCGCCTTTGATTTATCAAAACGGAAGGGAAATTGAGGGACAATATAAAGTGGAGAAGAATGTAGTGAGTTATTTGATTGAGGGGGATTTATTGGAGAAAAACAAGGCAATTTTAATCGATCCCGAATTTTCGATTTATGTCGGAGGTTCTGATGAAGATGAGGGGATGGCAGCAGCGATAGATGTAGACGGCAACATCTATCTTGCTGGAAAGACATTCTCAGCAGATTTTCCTGTGACCTCAGGTGCATATTCAGAGACATTGAGCGGAAATAGCGACGGATTTTTAGCGAAGATCAACTCGACAGGCAACGGAATAAGTTGGGCCACGTTTATCGGCTCAGACGACGAGGACCAAATTGTCGCCGTCAAACTCGATAGTTCGGGATATCCTGTTGTTGCGGGAACAACCAACATGGCAAATGGCCCTTCCCCTTTTCCAACCACTTCGGGAGCTATAATTACACATTGTGATGCGAATGTCACTGGGTTTGTAACAAAATTCAACCTCGATGGATCTGCTCTTGAATGGTCAAGTTTTCTCTGCGCAGACACCTCCGCAAATATTAACGACCTTGTTCTTGTTAATGATTATCCCGTTGTTGTTGGAAGTTTTTTCGGAATTTCAATTTAAGCACAAGTGGGAAAACATGTGCAAATTCTGGCGCGGAAGAAGTTTTCATCACAAAATTCACAACCGACGGTTCAGATTTCTCAGCAGTTAATTGCTTCGGAGGATCTGATAACGATGTCGCTAATGCTATCACCTTAACTTCTGCAGGAAATCTCGTTGTTTCTGGATCAACTAACTCAGCAGATTTTCCGATTATCAACAACGGTTACAATTCCCGAGGAACAGACACAGACTGCTTTGTTGCGAAACTATCCGGGTCTGATCTGACGACCATCTTTACAAGCGCACTTGGAGGCAACGGTTTTGATTACGCGCTGGATGTAGCAACAGATATTTACGAAAATATATATGTTTCTGGATCAACAAAATCTGACAATCTCCCGGCAACGGCTGACGCTTATCAACAAGCTTTTTCAGACAATCTCAATCTCTTTTCCGGTCTTGTCTTCAAGCTGTCCTATAACGGCATCAGACTTATCTATCTCTCATATCTCTACGGCAACTTTTCTCAAGGCCAGAGCTTCTCTTCAACTTCAATTGCAACAACCACCGATCTTGTTTACATTTCGGGACATGGTGATTGCTTCTCGCAATACACCGATTCCTACAATTTCTTCAACGCATCCGCCACAAACACAACCGCAAAAGGCTACATCGCGGTGTTTGATCAGGTGTTCTTCTCCCTTGTTGACACTGTGCAACTCAGTGAGTTTTTCTCAAGCATGAACGCGTATTCTTCGAATGGCATTCTTGTTACTGGATCCACAACTGATTCTCTTAACGCAACATCAGGTCCTTTTGGGGAATACTTCGGCGGTGTTTTTGACAGTTTTATTATCAGAATCTCTCCTTGCGACAAAGGCAGTTACCGTCCAAACGCCTTTTCCTTTTGCGAGCTTTGTGCTGTTGGCACTTACAAGGATTCCGTTGGAAATAATCAATGTACTGATTGTATTGCCGGGACTTATAACCCCAATCTTGGCTCTATTTCTGCTGATAATTGCTCCTTATGCCCTCCTGGTAGAGTAAATCCTAATACTGCTGCTTCTTCTTTGGATAACTGCTTATATTGCCAAAGATTCTATTACGCTCCTGATCCTGGTCTTACTCAATGCTTGGCTTGCGATTCCGACCAGTTCTCTTCTATTTCAAGAACTCATTGTATCGATAAATTGAACGCTTCTTCTTTTATTCATTTCGGTCTCTCTTCTCTTCTTTTCGCTCTTTTCTTCTTACTTTTCTTTGTTTTCTGATTTCCGTTTTTTTTTTTTTTAATTTCAATTTTAATTTTAATTTTCATTCCACTTTTTATTTTTTTTTTTTCTTTCAAAATCTTTAATTAAAAAAAAATTTCCAAAAAAATTCAAATTAAAAAATTAAACATTTTCCTTTTTCTTCTTTTAAAATTTTCTTTTGTAAATAATATTCCAATTCTGATGGAAGTGAAGATTTAAAATTTAATTGATAAAAATCTTTTGCTTCTTTTAATTCTTCAATTATTTCTTTTGTTATCATTTCTTCATCAATAAGATCTGTATAAAAAAATCTAATTAAAACTTGAATAGTCTTGATCTTCGAATTTGTATAATCTGAAACCTTTCCCGATTCATCTTGAACCTGTTTGAACATTTCTCGATATACTTCACTTCTTAAAGCTAATATAATTTTATGAACTTTGATTTCCTTCTTTTTGACAATTATCGAAAAATCTTTACTTTCTTCATCCAAATAGAGTTTTTCCATATCTCCAACTAGTTTTTCTCTTCCAATATGCTTCTCACTTTCAATCCCCATTTTCTCACATAATTCTTGTGTTTTTGAAACGTTAAATTCGCTTAATCCAGAATAAATAAATTTCATCAACAAAATCAAATCTTCTTTTCTCTCATTCTTGATTTCTTCAAGTTTTTGCTGATAATTCTCTCCCATTCGATATTTCAATATCAACGAATGCAACGGAATTCCCGAAACTAATAAATAATCAGTAAATTCCTTTCTCTCAAAAAATTGAACCATTTCTTCTTGAAAAGTTTGAATAAAAGGGAAAAGTTCAGGTAAAAAACCAGCACTCTTTAATCCCTCAATAGTCGCATACTCAAACAACTCATCAACATTCTCGTTATTTTTCGCGCTAACTTCCATAAAAAACATTCCATATCGTTTGGCAAATTCTTCTCCTTCTTGAAAACTAACTTGTCTTTGATCTTCCAAATCAATTTTATTTCCAACAAGAAATCTTGCAAATGAATTCTTTTCTTCCTTCTCATCCTTTCTCACATTCCCTTTTTCCATCAACTCAAAATACCATCCAATTTGTTTAAACGAATCACTTGAAGTAATTGAATAAGCAAAAATAATTGTATTTGTTTCTATTGCATAAAGTGGAATTAAATTGGAATAATCTTCTCCTGCTGGAGACACTAATGTCTCAATTGAAATATTTAAATCATTGATTTGGATCTCTTTTTCTCCTTTTGATGGCATAATTGCAACACTTTCATAAAAATTTTCATAATAAAACCTTCTTGCTATGCTATTTCTTCCTGAATTTGCTGATCCTGTTATATTTATTTTTATTGATTTGGGTAAATTTTCTTTTCCTTTTCTCATTTCTCTCTTTTTTCTTACAATGAATAAAGAATAAATGAATAAAGAATAAATGAATGAAAAATGAAAAATTCTTTTTATTTTTCTTAATTTGAAGAAAAATCTTTCAATAATAAATCAAAAATTGAATTTTGATTTAATTGATAAAAATCTTTCAAATCTTCAAATTCTTCAATTTTTTGCCTGTTTACTTTTGTTCCATCAATTTCATCGTGATAAATAAAATGGATTAATTGCTGAATTGTTTCAAATGATTTTTCCGAATAATCATGAACTTGATTTGATGAATCTTGAACACTTAAAAACATTCCTTTGAATAACTCACTTCTTATAAATAATATTAATTTATGAGCTTTGATTTCTTTTTCTTCAATAATTATTGTAAAATCTTTCGTTTCTTCTTCTTGATATAATTTTTGGAAATCTCTTAATATCCCTTTTATTCCTTCTTTTTCTTTAATCCAATTCGAATCAAATCCAATTTCTTTGAATAATGCATTAACTAATCCTTTTTGATTCTGCTCATTTTGCTTTTCAATTTCTTTCAAAATGATTTCTTGTTCTTTTTGTTCTTCAATTTGATTTGAAAACCTAACTCGATAACTTGAATAATTTGGCGTTGTTTTTTGGGTAAATTGCTTGAATTTTTCAATAAATTTGTCGAAATCAATAAATCCTGTATAAAGAAAGTTCATTGCAAATTTAACAGTATCTTTTGGTTTTGTTCTGCAAATATCGATAAATTTTATTAAATTTGTTTGATTATTGTTAAATCTGGCTAACAAAAGTTGCTTATCAACTTTGAATATCAATCCATCTTCACTTTGAATTTCAAAATCCTTAAAATCAGTTGATTTCAAAAAATTGTTCAAATCATCAATAAATGAATAAACTTTTGGAAATAAATCAATCATTTCTTGATTAATGTCTTTTTTATTCAATTTGAATATATCCAAATCTCTCATCAATAGAATTTGTATTTCATTTGGATAATTGTTTTTAGAAGCGATATGAAAAGCTAATTGGTTTTGGTTGTTTTTTAAATGGATATCGGATCCTTTCTCAATCAACAGTTTAATAATTTCATTCGCATACTTATTTCTCAAAGCAATATGTAAAGGTATTTCTTTTTGATTATTTTGCAAATTGACATCAACTTCTTTTGAAATCAATAGTTCAATAACTTCATTTGAGTTTTTATTTCCCAAAGCTACATGTAAAGGTGCTTCATTTCGGTTATTTTGAAAATTAATATCAATTGATTTGGAAATTAATAATTCAATAATTTCTTTTGGATATTGATATAATAAAGCAATATGTAAAGGTAATTCTTGTGAGTTATTTTTTAAATTAATATAAGATCCTTTTAAGATTAACAGTTCAATAACTTCATTTGAACTTTTTTTTTCTAAAGCTATATGTAAAGGTAATTCATTTTGATTATTTTTTGAATTGATATCAGATCCTTTTTCAATCAATAATTCAATAATTTCTTTTGGATATTCATTTTCTAAAGCAAGATGTAAAAATGTTTCATTCCATTTATTTTTTAAATTCGTATCAGATCCTTTTTCAATCAATAGTTTGATAACTTCATTTGAGTTTTTCTTTTTTAAAGCAAGATGTAAGGCTATTTCATTTTGATTATTTTGCAAATTAACATCAATTCCTTTTTGAATCAGTAATTCAATAATTTCTTTTGGATTTTTGTTTTTCAAAGCAATATGTAAAAATGTTTCATTCCATTTATTTTTTGGATTGATATCAGATCCTTTTTGAATCAATAATTCAATAATTTCTTTTGGATTTTGATTTTCTAAAGCTATATGCAAAGGTAATTCATTTTGGTTATTTTTTGAATTGATATCAATTCCTTTTTCAATTAATAATTCAATAATTTCTTTTGGATATTGATTTTTTAAAGCAACATGTAAAAATGTTTCTTGATTCCATTTTGTTCTTAAATTAAGATCAGATTCTTTTAAAATCAATAGTTCAATAATTTCTTTTGGATGCTTTTTTCTAAAAGCAATATTTAAAGCTATTTCATTTAAATTATTTTGTGAATTGACATCAATTCCTTTTTCAATTAATAATTCAATGATCTCTTTTGAAATTCCATTGAGTAAAGAAGAATGCAAAGAATTATTTCCGTTTTTATCAATCCAATTTAAATTTGTTTCTTTTTCAATAAGTTTTTGAATAATTTCGTATTTTGATTTATTTTCAAAAGCATAATTTAAAAAAGGTTCATTTTGCCTTTCAAATTGTTCTGTTGTTTTCAAAGTTGAAATTTTATTAAAAAAATTTGTGTTATTTACTTTTATTTCTTCATAAACTTTTTTTAATTCATTTTGATCCATTTTAAAAATAAAAATAAAATGAAAAAAATGAAAAATTATTTTTCCAAATTTGTAATCAATTCTAAATTAGAAATTAATTGTTCTTTTTGTTTTTTGCTTATTTCCATTAAATGATTAATTTTCTTTTCCATTTCATCAATAAAAATTAAAGGATTAAAATCAATTTCGGGAATTTTTTTTTCTTGAATAAAATTTTTAAGTTTTTCAATATTTTCCAAATTTTTTGATAATTTTTTATCAAGAGATTTAATTTGGATATTATTTGATTCAATTTGTTTTTGATCATCAGGATTTATTTTTTGTTCCAAATCAATTATTTTATCTTTTAAAAAAGAAAAAAAAAGAGAAAAATTTAATTGATTAATTTTTTTTTGACATTTTTTTTTTCGAAATTTAAACCTTTCCATTCTTTTTCCATTTCATTCAAACTATTAATTTCTTCTTGTATTGATATTTTTGTTATTTCTATTTCTTGTTTCATTTGAAATAATTTTGTCTATTTTATTAAAAAAAAAGTGGAAAAATTTAATTTTTAATTATTTTAATTAATTAAAATTTTTTAATCACTTTTAATTCTTTTTCTTTTTCATTTTGAGCGTTAATTTCTTGTGTTCTTAATTCTCTTTGTTTTAAAAGTTCATTTTTTAAATTTCTAGTTTCTTGAGCTTTTTTTTTAGAATTTCGACTTTTTTTAAAAATTAAAATTTAAATTAAAAATTATTAAAAAAATTTAATTTAAAAATTTTAATTTACAAATTATTTGAATTATAAGATTTTTTATAAATTTTTTGTGTTGATTCTTCAATATTTGAATTTTTGTTTTGATTTGATTGTTTTTGTTTTTTTTGTTTAATAATTTTTGAATTTGTAACTAAACTTTGTCTGTATAAAGAAGTTTTAGTTTGTTTAATTTTTGGAAGTAAATCATTTGAAGTCATTTTGTTTTAAAAAAAAAATGAAAAATTTAATTTTAATTTAATTTAAAAAAGTGGAATAAAAATAACGAACATTTTTTAATTAAAATTAATTAATTAAAAAGGAGAAAAAAAAAAATAAATATTTCTCCTTTTTATTTTTTATTTTTTTTTTCATTTTTTTTTTTCATTTTTTTCCATTCATTCTTTTTCCTTTTAAAAAATAAAAATAAAAATAAAAATAATTATAATAAAAAATAATTAATAAAATGACTGATTATGAAAAAATTTGTGACCAAGAAATACCAAATTTTAGAGATTTAGCTTTAAAACAAGGAAATCTTTCAATTGCTTTAGATGGACTTTTTGCACTTGAAAAACAATCAAGACTTGTATAAATAAAATTATAAATAAAATTATAAATTAAAATATAAATAAAATTATAAATAAAATTATAAATAAAATTATAAATAAAATAATAAATTAAATTATAAATAAAATTATAAATTAAATTATAAATAAAATTATAAATAAAATTATAAATAAAATTATAAATAAAATTATAAATAAAATTATAAATTAAATTATAAATTAAATTATAAATAAAATTATAAATAAAATTATAAATAAAATTATAAAATTATAAATAAAATTATAAATAAAATTATAAATAAAATTATAAATAAATTATAAATTAAAATTATAAATAAAATTATAAATTAAATTATAAATAAAATTATAAATAAAATTATAAATAAAATTATAAATCAAATTATAAATAAAATTATAAAATTAAATTATAAAATTATAAATAAAATTATAAATAAAATTATAAATTAAATTATAAATAAAAATATAAAATAAAATTATAAATAAAAATTATAAATAAAAATATAAATAAAATTATAAATAAAATTATAAATTAAATTATAAATAAAAATTATAAATTATAAAATTATAAATTAAATTATAAATAAAATTATAAAATAAAATTATAAATATAAATTATAAAATTATAAATAAAATTATAAATAAAATTATAAATAAAATAATAAATTAAATTATAAATAAAATTATAAATAAAATTATAAATAAAATTATAAATAAAAATTATAAATAAAAATTATAAATTAAATTATAAAATTAAATTATAAATAAAATTATAAATAAAAATTATAAATTAAAATTATAAATAAAATTATAAATTAAATTATAAATAAAATTATAAATAAAATTAAATTATAAATTAAAATTATAAATTAAAATTATAAATTAAATTATAAATAAAATTATAAATTAAAATTATAAATTAAATAAAAATTAAAATTATAAATTAAAATTATAAATAAAAATTATAAATAAAATTATAAATTAAAATTATAAATAAAATTATAAATAAAATTATAAATAAAATAAAATAAAAATAAAAATAAAATTATAAATTAAATAATAAATAAAATTATAAATAAAATTATAAATAAAAATATAAATTATTAAATTATAAATAAAATTATAAATAAAATTATAAATAAAATTATAAATTAAAATTATAAATAAAATTATAAATAAAATTATAAATTAAATTATAAATAAAATTATAAATTAAATTATAAATAAAATTAAATTATAAATAAAATTATAAATTAAAATTATAAATAAAATTATAAATTAAATTATAAATTAAATTATAAATTAAATTATAAATTAAATTATAAATTAAATTATAAATTAAATTATAAATAAAAATTATAAATTAAATAATAAATTAAATTATAAATAAAATTATAAATAAATTATAAATAAAATTATAAATTAAATTATAAATAAAATTATAAATTAAATTATAAATAAAATTATAAATAAAATAATAAATTAAATTATAAATAAAATTATAAATAAAATTATAAATAAAATTATAAATTAAATTATAAATTAAATTATAAATAAAATTATAAATAAAATTATAAATAAAATTATAAATTAAATTATAAATTAAATTATAAATTAAATTATAAATTAAATTATAAATAAAATTATAAATAAAATTATAAATAAAATTATAAATTAAATTATAAATAAAATTATAAATTAAATTATAAATAAAATTATAAATTAAATTATAAATAAAATTATAAATAAAATTATAAATAAAATTATAAATTAAATTATAAATAAAATTATAAATTAAATTATAAATTAAATTATAAATTAAATTATAAATTAAATTATAAATTAAATTATAAATTTCTAAATAAATAAAAATATAAATAAAATTATAAATAAAATTATAAATAAAATTATAAATTAAATTATAAATTAAATTATAAATAAAAATATAAATAAAATTATAAATGAAATTATAAATAAAATTATAAATAAAATTATAAATTAAATTATAAATAAAATTATAAATAAAATTATAAATTAAAAATAAATTAAATTATAAATTTCTAAATAAATTAAATTCTAAATAAATAAAATTAATGTGAATAGGCTGAGCAAGCAACAGCAACATCAAGAATAGCACTTGAAATCATTGAGTTATCTTATTTAACAAAGAACTGGAAGTTACTTAACGAGAATCTACAAATACTATCCAAAAAACGGAGTCAAAGCAAAGTAGTAGTACAAAAAATATGCCAAGCAGCAATTAATTTAATAGATCGAACACCAGATAAAGAGACAAAAATAGAATTAATTCAAACATTAAGAACAGTAACTGAAGGAAAAATTCACGTTGAAGTTGAACGAGCCACTGTGACTCTGATCTATGCAAAAATCAAGGAGGAAGAAGGAAACGTTGAAGAGGCAGCTGAGATGCTTCAAGATCTTCAAGTCGAGACATTTGGAGCAATGACCAAAAAGGAAAAAATCGAGTTTATTTTGGAGCAAATTAGATTGTGCTTGAAAATTAATGATTTCCCAAAAGCAATGATAATATCAAGAAAAATCACTCGCAAATCACTAGAAGATGACACAATTCAGGAGCTCAAGATCCGCTTCTACGAATTGATGTCTGAATACTACTCACATTATCATAATTACCTTGAAAATTGCCGAGCATTTTACGATATTTACAACACTGAGATCGTCCAAAAAGACGATCAAAAATGGAAAGCAGCAATCAGTTACATGATAATATATGCCATTTTATCCCCCCATTCCGTTGAGCAATTTGACATTGCAAATCGGATTTATCAGGAGAAAAATAACTTGGAAGGAATTTCTTTGAAAAATTTACTCAAATCATTTTTAACCGATGAAATTTGTGATTGGCAATTGCTGACCCAAAAATTCGCAGAAGAATTACTTCATCATCCCATTTTCAAAGAAGGCGAAAAAGGCAAGGAATGGGAAACACTGCGTCTGCGATTAATTCAGCATAATATCAGAATTATTGAGAAATATTATTCACGAATCACACTTAAAAGACTTGGCGAATTATTGTGTTTGAACACTGATGAAGCCGAGCGTCATTTGGCAGATCTTGTCTCTTCAAAAACAGTATTTGCAAAAATTGACCGTTTGCTTGGCAATGTTTCTTTTATTAAGAAAAAAGAACCTACTCAAATTATCCAAGAATGGTCAACTCAAATTAATACTCTTTCTTCTTTGATTGAATCAACTAGTCATTTGATTAATAAGGAAATTCAGAAATCTTCTACTAAACAAAGAAATATTTGATTTTTCTTTCTTTCTTTTCTTTCTTTCTTTTCTTTCTTTCTTTCTTCTTCTTTTTCTTTTTCTTCTTCTTCTTTTTTTTTTACAAAACGAAAGAAAAACAAAACTAATAAAAAAAATCTAAAACAAATTTAAAACAAATTTAAAATAAATTTAATTAATAAATTCAAAACAAATTCAATTAAAAAAAGTGGAACAAATTTAATTAAAAAAAGTGGAACAAATTTAATTAATAAATTTAAGGCTGGAGTTTAGTTTAACAAAAAAAAATAAAAGATAAAATTTTAATTATCATTTTCATTGTCATTCTTATTTTTTTTCAAATGTTCTCGATAAAACGAACTAAATGCTTTTTTTGTGGTTCAATGAAGAGTTCTCAATTCAAGAAATATAAAAATAAATTTCCACTATGCACTGCATGTTATCAAAATCGAACTGTGAAAGTATTTTTTTTTTTCTGACTCATATCCGATCGGATATAAGTGTGATCAATAAGAAAAGAAAAATTTTTTTTTCTGTTAATTATTTTAAAATTTTTCTGTTTGAAACAGAAATATCTCATAAATATTCATCAAATCAAATCAAATAAAAATTTATAAGGAAAAAAAATGAATGAACTAATTGAAGATGAAAAGAAAAAAGGAAGAAAAAAGATCTTCCAAAAGATCACAAAAAGGGAAAAATCAATTGATTTGATCAAAAATGAGAAAAACCAAAAAAAAAATTCTTCACACACGGAATTGGCAATGGAGATCGAATTTGAAATGTACCCAAAAGAAAAAAAAACCTTCTCAATGAGGAAAAAGAGAAACAGGAAAAGTCAAATCTCTCTCCAAACTCAGTTCGTCAATCGCCCCAAAAGTTCTTACAAGTGAAATTAGGAGAATTCATTCAATCAATTGGCAAAAAGATCGTGCATTAATATACAACAACGTTTAATGAGAGCTTCAATCGTTTGATTAACAAATTCGCGCTTAAAGCTGGTAATTTTTGGAAATATTATAACCTTCAAATAGGGTTTCAGTCTTAAAATGGAATCGAGGATTCTCATATATTCCTGATATGCTCGAGGCATTAAACCTTCCTTTAGAAGAAGAATTAAAAAAAAAAATTGAAAGAGAGGAAGAAAAAAGAGAAAAGAAGAAGAGCAAAAAAAAACAAGATTATTTTAATCAAAAAAATCAATAAGAACATAATAATAAATAACAAAAAAACAAATTTTTTTTTCAATCAATCTTTATTGAGAAAGAAGAGCGAGTATCAGGAGTATTTGTGAAAAAAAAATTTTCTTAGCGAAAAATTTTTTTTGTTGTTTTTTTTGATTTTCAAACTCGCCCCTTAAAATAAATTTAATTAAAAAATTTAAAACAAATTTAATTAAAAAATCTAAAACAAATTTAATTAAAAAATTTAAAACAAATTTAATTAAAAAAAGTGGAATAAATTTAATTAATAAATTTAATTAATAAATTTAAAACAAATTTAATTAATAAATTTAAAACAAATTCAATTAAAAAAAGTGGAACAAATTTAAAATAAATTTAATTAAAAAATTTAAAACAAATTTAATTAATAAATTTAAAACAAATTTAATTAATAAATTTAAAACAAATTTAATTAAGAAATTTAAAACAAATTCAATTAATAAAAGTGGAACAAATTTAATTAATAAATTTAAAACAAATTTAAGTAATAAATCTAAAACAAATTTAATTAATAAATTTAAAACAAATTCAATTAATAAATTTAAAACAAATTCAATTAATAAATTTAAAACAAATTCAATTAAAAAAAGTGGAACAAATTTAATTAATAAATTTAATTAATAAATTTAATTAATAAATTTAAAACAAATTTAATTAATAAATTTAAAACAAATTTAATTAATAAATTTAAAACAAATTCAATTAAAAAAAGTGGAACAAATTTAAAACAAATTTAATTAATAAATCTAAAACAAATTTAAAACAAATTTAAAAACAAATTTAATTAATAAATTTAAAACAAATTTAATTAATAAATTTAAAACAAATTTAATTAAAAAAAGTGGAATAAATTTAATTAATAAATTTAAAATAAATTTAAAACAAATTTAAAACAAATTTAATTAATAAATTTAAAATAAATTTAATTAAAAAAAGTGGAATAAATTTAAAACAAATTTAAAACAAATTTAAAACAAATTTAATTAACAAATTTAAAATAAATTTAATTAATAAATTTAAAACAAATTCAATTAAGAAATTTAAAAACAAATTTAATTAAAAAGTGGAATAAATTCAATTAATAAATTTAATTAAGAAATTTAAAATAAATTTAATTAATAAATTTAAAACAAATTTAATTAATAAATTTAATTAATAAATTTAATTAAGAAATTTAAAACAAATTTAATTAATAAATTTAAAACAAATTTAATTAATAAATTTAAAACAAATTTAATTAATAAATTTAAAACAAATTTAATTAATAAATTTAAAACAAATTTAAAACAAATTTAATTAATAAATTTAAAACAAATTTAAAACAAATTTAATTAATAAATTTAAAACAAATTTAAAACAAATTTAATTAATAAATTTAAAACAAATTTAATTAATAAATTTAAAACAAATTTAATTAATAAATTTAAAATAAATTTAATTAACAAATTTAATTAAGAAATTTAAAACAAATTTAATTAATAAATTTAAAACAAATTTAATTAATAAATTTAAAATAAATTTAATTAATAAATTTAAAACAAATTTAATTAATAAATTTAAAACAAATTTAATTAATAAATTTAAAACAAATTTAAAACAAATTTAAAACAAATTTAATTAATAAATTTAAAACAAATTTAATTAAAAAAGTTAGAACGAATTTAAAACGGGTTTAATTAAGAAATCAAAATTGAATTGAAAAAAAATTGAATTAAGTTGAACTGAATTAAAAAAAAATTTTTTTTTCTTTTCTTTTCTTTTGAATCTTCATTTATAATGATCAACTTCCCAATTTTCATTACATAACGGACAAAAAGAACGAGACACAAGCCATTGATTCATGCAATGTTCATGAAAAGGATGTCCACATTTTCCAATAACAACTCGACAATTTTCTGTTTTGTTGTTTTCCGTACATTCAAGACAAACATCTTCCAAAAGATTCCTACAAATAGGACAAGATTCATATTGATAATCCATTTGTTAACTCAAAAAAAAAATTCAAAAAGAAAAATGAAAAAATTATTTTTTCCAACTTTTTTTTTTTCTCAATTTTATTTTTCTCCAATTTTTTTTTCTTTTTTTTTCATTTTTTTCATTTTTTTCTTTTTCATAATGAATCAAATTAATTCTAATAATAATAATAATAATAACTTCATAACTTTTTCTTTTACAGATAAAAACAAATCTCAAAATCTTTTACTTCAAAATTTTTTAAATATTTTTTCATCAAATCAATTTCAAGATTTTTCAATTTTTGTAAAAGGAAATAAAGATTCTTTTGAATTTAAAGTTCACAAAGTTATTTTATCTGTTCGTTCTCCATTTTTCCATTCATTTTTTAATCAAGAAAATCAATCAGAAATTCATCTTCTTCAATTTAATAAAGAAATTATTGAATTTATTTTAAAATATATTTATTTTGGAGAAATTTCTCAAGTTTCAAAAAAAAATTTCCCTTTATTTTTTAACGCTGCAAATTATTTCAAATTGGATTTTCTTTCAAAAATTTTAGAATCAAAAGCAATTTCTACTTTTCATCAAAATGTTAAAGAAATATCAAAAAAAGGAAAAAAATCTTTTTTTTCTAAGAAAGAAAAATCAAAATTTGAATCTGAACAAAAAATTCAAATTGAGGAAAAAAATCAGACAGTTTTTGAATATGCAAAACAAATTCAAACTGAAAATGGAAATGAAAATCAAAATGGAAATGAAAATGAAAATGAAAATGAAAATCAAAATCAAAATCGAAATGAAAATGAAAATCAAAATCAAAATCAAAATCAAAATCAAAATCAAAACAATAATAATAACAATAACAATAATAACAATAATAACAATAATAACAATAGCAATAATCGAATTCAAAATGAAATTGAAATTGAAAATGAAAATGAAAACGAAAATCAAAATGAAAATCAAAATGAAAATGAAAATCAAAATCAAAATGAAACTGAAACTGAAAACAAATCAAATTTTGGAAAAGCAAAAGAAATTTTAGGAATATTCCAAAAAAAAGAGCAAAAAAAATATAATTTGAAAAATCAAAAAATCTTGTCATTTCAAGATAATTTTTCTCATGCTTTCCAAAATTCTAAAATTATTCAAAATGTGGAATTTTTTTATAAATTAAAAGAATGGATCAATGATGATATTTTTTTCAATAAAATGAAACTTGCTTTTTCAGCTAAAAAAGAACCTTCTGCTGCTTCTTTTCATGATATTTGTGATAATAAAGGAAAAACTTTATTTATTATTAAAACAAAAAATGATTGTATTTTTGGAGGTTATTCAGAAATTGGTTGGATTTCAGGAGCAAATTACAGATATATAAAAGATCCAAAAGCTTTTTTATTCAGTTTGGTTAATCCAAATGGAGATTCTCCTCAAAAATTTTCAATTTACAAAAAAAAAGAAAAACATGCAATTTATTATCTTTCTAAATTTGGTCCTGATTTTGGTTATAGTGATTTGGCTGTTTATTTTCCTGATTTGCAAAAAGGTTGTTCTTATAATTTTGGTTATTGCTTTAATTTACCAAAAGGAATTGGAAGAGATTCAAAAGAATCTAAAAATTATTTTGCTGGAGGAGATGGTTATTGGGATATTGATGAATTGGAATGTTATTTTAATTAAGAAATTTTGAAACAATTTTGAAACAATTTTAAAACAATTTTGAAATAATTTTGAAATAATTTTGAAATAATTTTAAAATAACTTTGAAATAATTTTGAAATAATTTTGAAACAAATTTTGAAACAATTTTGAAATAATTTTGAAACAATTTTGAAACAATTTTGAAACAATTTTGAAATAATTTTGAAATAATTTTGAAATAATTTTGAAATAATTTTGAAATAAATTTTGAAACAATTTTGAAATAATTTTGAAACAATTTTAATTAACAATTTTGAAACAATTTTGAAATAAATTTTGAAATAAATTTTGAAACAATTTTGAAACAATTTTAATTAACAATTTTGAAACAATTTTGAAATAAATTTTGAAACAATTTTGAAATAACTTTGAAACAATTTTGAAATAATTTTGAAATAATTTAATCAATAAATTGAAATAAAATTTAATCAATAAATTTAATCAATTTAATCCTTTTTCTTTTCTATAAAATTTTCAAGTAAATATTGTTTCCAAAAAATATTTGAAGGTTTTGGAGCTTCAATAAAATGAGTTGGTATTTGAGTTCCTTTTTCATCATTTAAAAAATTATCCCATTCTGTTCGAATTTGTTTTAAATCATCAAGTGATTTAGAAGATTTTGTGTAAACATGATAAAAATAATTTAAATTTTTATTATGAAAACCAAATATATTGAGATTTATTTGTTCTTCTTCTTTTTGTTCTACTTTTTGTTCTACATTTTGTTCTTCATTTTGTTCTTCATTGATTTTATTTTGCAATTTTGATATAAATTCATCATCTTCTTCTATAAAAATATGTCCTCTTTTTTTTAATTTTTCTCTTCTTAATTGTCTTAATTGTAATAATTTTGAAAATATTTCATTTTCTTTTTGTTTTTTTTGTTGAATTTTTTTCTCTTTTTTTTGAATTTTTATTTGTTCCATTTTTTGTTTTTGTTCCATTTCTTCTTTTTTATTTTTTTCCATTTCTTTTTTTAACCATAAATCAATTTTTTCATTTTCTAATTTTTTAGAATTTTGAATTTTTTCTTTTTGCTTTTTTTTCCATCGATAATTTCTTCTTCTTTTAAGAATTTTTCTACGGAATTTCTTTATGTTTTTAGAATCTTCAAATGGTTTTTTTAGATTTTGAATTTTTTGTTTTATTTCCAAACATTTTTCTTTGTTAAAATTTTCAACTTTAATTTGTTCTTTTAGTTGATTATTAAGTTGATAAATATTTTGTAAAATTTTTTTAATATTTTCTGAATTCCAAATCGAGTTTTCATTTTGATTTTCATTTTGATTTTCATTTTGATTTTCATTTTGATTTTCATTTTGAAATTGATTTTTATTTTGTTTTTGATTTTTATTTTGTAATTGATTTATATTTTGAAATTGATTTTTATTTTGTAATTGATTTATATTTTGAAATTGATTTTCATTTTCAAATTGGTTTTTATTTTGAAATTGATTTTTATTTTGAAATTGATTTTCATTTTGAAATTGATTTTCATTTTCAAATTGATTTTTATTTTGAAATTGATTTTTATTTTGTAATTGATTTTTATTTTGTAATTGATTTTTGTTTTGAAATTGATTTTCATTTTGAAATTGATTTTTGTTTTGAAATTGATTTTTATTTTGTAATTGATTTTCATTTTGAAATTGATTTATATTTTGATTTATATTTTGAAATTGATTTATATTTTGTAATTGATTTTTATTTTGTAATTGATTTATATTTTGTTTTTGATTTTTGTTTATATTTTGGTTTTTGTTTTGAAATTGATTTTTATTTTGAAATTGATTTTTATTTTGAAATTGATTTTCATTTTGAAATTGATTTATATTTTGAAATTGATTTTTGTTTTGAAATTGATTTTTATTTTGAAATTGATTTTCATTTTGAAATTGATTTTTGTTTTGAAATTTATTTTCATTTTGAAATTGATTTATATTTTGAAATTGGTTTTTGTTTTGTAATTGATTTTTATTTTGAAATTGATTTTTATTTTGAAATTGATTTTCATTTTGTAATTGATTTTTGTTTTGAAATTGATTTTTGTTTTGAAATTGATTTTTGTTTTGAAATTGATTTTCATTTTGTAATTGATTTTTGTTTTGAAATTGATTTTTATTTTGAAATTGATTTATATTTTGTAATTGATTTTCATTTTGAAATTGATTTATATTTTGAAATTGATTTATATTTTGTAATTGATTTTCATTTTGAAATTGATTTTCATTTTGTAATTGATTTTTATTTTGAAATTGATTTTTGTTTTGTAATTGATTTTCATTTTGAAATTTATTTTCATTTTGAAATTGATTTTCATTTTGAAATTGATTTATATTTTGAAATTTATTTTTATTTTGAAATTGATTTTTATTTTGAAATTGATTTTCATTTTGAAATTGATTTATATTTTGAAATTGATTTTTATTTTGAAATTGATTTATATTTTGAAATTGATTTATATTTTGAAATTGATTTTTATTTTGAAATTGATTTTTATTTTGAAATTGATTTATATTTTGAAATTGATTTTCATTTTGTAATTGATTTTCATTTTGAAATTGATTTTCATTTTGAAATTGATTTTTATTTTGAAATTGATTTTTATTTTGAAATTGATTTTCATTTTGAAATTTATTTTCATTTTGAAATTGATTTATATTTTGTAATTGATTTTTGTTTTGAAATTGATTTTCATTTTGAAATTGATTTATATTTTGTAATTGATTTTCATTTTGAAATTGATTTTCATTTTGTTTTTGATTTTTGTTTTGTAATTGATTTTCATTTTGTTTTTGATTTTTGTTTATATTTTGGTTTTTATTTTGTTTAGAATACATTTTTTAAAAATTGAAAAAAAAAAGAAAAAAATGAAATTTTAACAAAGTTTATTTTGAAAAGAAAAAAAGATTAAATTAAATTTATAAAAATTTTTTCATTTAAAAATATCCATATTCATTTGTTGATTAGCAAAAATCTCACAACGAACAAGTCTTTCAATTAAAGGAATCCAATCAAACTTTCCATCCATAAGTTTTGAAATTTCAGATAAAAATTCATTTTGTTCTGAAAAATTTTCAGAATTTTGATATTTTTGATAATCAAAAATTTTCTGATGAACTTGAGAAAATAAATCAGATCCAATTTGTGATTCAATAAAATATCGAATTTTATCAAATTTATTATGAATACTTTCATCTGGAGATAATGAAGTTTGGTCAAGAATTTCTGAAGGAAAATTTTTGATTGATTTTTTTTCACCAGAAAATTTTTCCATTTGTTCATCTTTTTGTTCAGAAAAAAGTATTTTTGGCAAATGATTTTTTTGCTTTTTTCCAACCATTTTTTCTTTTTTTTCCAAATAGGAATTGATTCGAAACAATCTTTCTCGATCTTTAACTTGGATTTGTTGTATTTGAAGTTTCTGTTCTTTTTCTTTATTTTCTGGAGATTCTTTTTGATATGAATTAATATACGGACTTGGGTTTTGATCTTGATAAATTTGGATTGGTTTTAGAAACGATATTGACGATGAAAGTCTTGTTTCTTCTTGTAAAATAGGAGAGTTGTAATTGTGTTGTTGGTTATAATATGGACTTAAATGTGATCTGGGAATACTTAGTTCGGATTGACTATTTGTCATATTGTGAAAGTTTTCAGTGGAATCGTTTATAATTGATAATCTTGGTTCAACTCCTTGATTTATTAAATAATGGTTTGTGGTGATTTTTGGTTTCATTTCTGATTGGAATTTGTTTTGAAATTTGTTTTGAAATTTGGGCAAATTTTGATAATTTGTATTTTTGGATTGATTTGAATAATTTGGATAATTTGGATAATTTGAATTTATATCAATTGGTCGAAGTGCTCGTTGATTTCTTAGTTTATGATTTTCAGAATGAAACTGAGAAATAGGTTTTGAGTTTTGCAAATCATTCATTTTTACAACATGAACTGGAGAAAGAGTTTGATGAAATTTCTTTCGATTTGATTTTGTCTTGAAGACATTTTTATGAGAACGTTGATTTGACTTTGGGTTATGATGACTATCAGGATTTTTATTAAAAGCATTGGATAAATTGATTTTAAACATTATAGATGAAGTGTATTTCTGGCTTAGAGACTGAATAAAGGGAGATTCATATGCTTGAGTGATTGTGGGTCTTTTTTGAGGGTCTTTTTGCAAGAACGAAAGAATAAAATCCTGCAAATCTTTTGCGTAAAAACTTGGCAAAGAAGGGGGTTCAGAGTTGAGAATTTTGAGAACTAATCCATAAATATTATCTGATTCAAAAGGTCTTTTGAGATGGCAAATCTCGTAAATTACAACTCCTAAAGACCATATATCCGACTGAAAAGAATAAGGTTTATTCTCAAGTATTTCTGGGCTTATATAATAAGGTGTCCCTATTAGTGTTTTTGCCTTTTCATATGTGTTTGATAAAATCCTTGAAATCCCAAAATCTCCTATTTTTAAAAGTCCTTTTTTGCTTATAAATATGTTTGCACTTTTTAAATCCCGATGGATTATTTTGTGATCTTGAATTTCTTTTAATCCTGATATTAATTGTATTAAAATTGTATATATTTCTTCTTCTGTAAAATATTCTCCTTGGTCTTGTTTTTCTTTGATTTTCATTCTTAAATCTCCTCCTGAAACATATTCCATTACTAAGCAGAAAGATCCTGTTTCTGGATCTTCAAAACTATCATAATCTACAATTCAATTTATAAATTAATTTATTTATAATTTAATTTATAATTTAATTTATAATTTAATTTATTATTTTATTTATAATTTTATTTATAATTTAATTTATTATTTTATTTATAATTTAATTTATAATTTAATTTATAATTTAATTTATAATTTAATTTATATTTTTATTTATAATTTAATTTGTAATTTAATTTATAATTTTATTAATAATTTAATTTATAATTTAATTTATAATTTATAATTTAATTTATTATTTTATTTATAATTTTATTTATAATTTTATTTATAATTTAATTTATAATTTTATTTATAATTTAATTTATTATTTTTATTTATAATTTTATTTATAATTTTATTTATAATTTTATTTATAATTTAATTTATAATTTAATTTATATTTTATTTATAATTTAATTTATAATTTTATTTATAATTTTATTTATAATTTAATTTATAATTTAATTTATATTTTTATTTATAAATTTATTTATAATTTAATTTATAAATTAATTTATTTATAATTTAATTTATAATTTAATTTATAATTTAATTTATAACTTTATTTATAATTTGATTTATAATTTTATTTATAATTTAATTTATAATTTATTTATAATTTAATTTATAATTTAATTTATAATTTAATTTATAATTTAATTTATAATTTAATTTATAATTTTATTTATAATTTAATTTATAATTTAATTTATAATTTTATTTATAATTTTATTTATAATTTTATTTATAATTTTATTTATAATTTTTTATTTATAATTTATAATTTAATTTATAATTTAATTTATAATTTTATTTATAATTTAATTTATATTTTGTTAATTTATAATTTAATTTATAATTTAATTTATAATTTATTTTATATTTTTATTTATAATTTTATTTATAATTTTATTTATATTTTTATTTATATTTTTATTTATATTTTTATTTATAATTTTATTTATATTTATTTATAATTTAATTTATAATTTTATTTATAATTTAATTTATAATTTTATTTATATTTTTATTTATAATTTTATTTATAATTTAATTCAATTCAAAATTTAAAAAATATTCAAATCAAAGTCAAATAAAAATAATAAAAATTAAAAATCGGAAAATTTTTCCAAAAATTTTTTTAAAATAAATAAATACAAGAAACTATATTTGGATGATGTAGCATTTGTAATATTCTTGCTTCTTTATGAACTTTTTTTCTTTCTTTCTCACTCATATCTTTTAATGATACTTTTTTTATAACACTCATTCCACCAGTTTTTTTTGATCGAACAAGATATACAACTCCATAACTTCCTTCTCCAATTTTCTTTAATAATTGATAATCATCCATCAAATAAAAAAAAAATTGAAAAAAAAAATGAAAAAAAATTATTTTTGTTTTTGTTTTTGTTTTTGTTTTTTTTTCAACGTTTTTTTATTTGGATTTTCTTTTTAAAAAATGGAATTTTTTTTTCTCCTTTTTTTTATTTTAATTTTTAATTGAAACTATTAATTTGATTTCTTTTTATTTATTAATTTTTAAACAATAAAAAAAAATAACGGTTAATTTCTTTTCATTTTTTTTTTCCTCATTTTTTTTTCATTTTTTTTTCATTTTGAAATAAAGAATTAAAAGAAAAATGAATATTTTTGAAATTATTGAACAAAATAATATTGAATCATTGAAACAAATTGAATCCATTTCAGAAAAAGAGAAAGAAAAAGAAAAAGAAAACAAACCAATTTTACATTTTGCAATCGAAAAACAAGTTTCACTTGAAATGATTAAACTATTGATTTCAAAAGGAATAAAAATAAATTCAATTGATAAAATGGGAAGAAATTCATTACATATTTCAATTATAAACAATTCAAGAATTGAAATTATTCAATATTTGATTGAAAATGGAATTTCAATCAATTCAACAGATAATAAACAAAAATCAATCTTATATTATTCAATGATTCATTTAAACAAAGAAAATTCAATTGAAATTATCAAATATTTGATTGAAAAAGGAATTGATATTAATTCAAAAACAACTTCAAATAAAACAGCTTTACATTTTGCTTGCCTAAATAAAAATATATCATTTGAAACTATCAAATATTTGATTGAAAAAGGAATTGATATTAATTCAAAAACAATTTCAAATAAAACAGCTTTACATTTTGCTTGTCAAAATCCAAATCCAAATTCATCACTTGAAATTATCAAATATTTGATTTCCAAAGGAATTAATATTAATTCAAAAACAAATCAAAATGAAACAGCTTTACATTTTGCTTGCCTAAATAAAAATATATCATTTGAAATTATCAAATATTTGATTGAAAAAGGAATTGATATTAATTCAAAAACAACTTCAAATGAAACAGCTTTACATTTTGCTTGCCTAAATAAAAATATATCACTTGAAATTATCAAATATTTGATTGAAAAAGGAATTGATATTAATTCAAAAACAACTTCAAATAAAACAGCTTTACATTTTGCTTGCCTAAATAAAAATATATCATTTGAAACTATCCAATATTTGATTGAAAAAGGAATTGATATTAATTCAAAAACAATTTCAAATGAAACAGCTTTACATTTTGCTTGCCTAAATAAAAATATATCATTTGAAATTATCAAATATTTGATTTCCAAAGGAATTAATATTAATTCAAAAACAAATCAAAATAAAACAGCTTTACATTTTGCTTGCCTAAATAAAAATATATCATTTGAAATTATCAAATATTTGATTGAAAAAGGAATTGATATTAATGTAAAAACAGATACATATGCATGTATACGCCCAAACTTTCAAATGACCGCTTTACATTTTGCTTGTTCCAATCCAAATTCATCATTTGAAATTATCAAATATTTGATTGAAAAAGGAATTGATATTAATTCAAAAACAACTTCAAATGAAACAGCTTTACATTTTGCTTGCCAATATAATTCATCACTTGAAATTATCCAATATTTGATTTCCAAAGGAATTGATATTAATTCAAAAACAATTTCAAATGAAACAGCTTTACATTTTGCTTGCCAATATAATTCATCACTTGAAATTATTCAATATTTAATTGAAAAAGGAATTGATATTAATTCAAAAACAATTTCAAATGAAACAGCTTTACATTTTGCTTGCCTAAATAAAAATATATCATTTGAAATTATCAAATATTTGATTGAAAAAGGAATTGATATTAATTCAAAAACAGATCCATATGCATGTATACGCCCAAACTTTCAAATGACCGCTTTACATTTTGCTTGTTCCAATCCAAATTCATCATTTGAAATTATCAAATATTTGATTGAAAAAGGAATTGATATTAATTCAAAAACAACTTCAAATGAAACAGCTTTACATTTTGCTTGCCTAAATAAAAATATATCATTTGAAATTATCCAATATTTAATTGAAAAAGGAATTGATATTAATTCAAAAACAATTTCAAATGAAACAGCTTTACATTTTGCTTGTTCCAATCCAAATTCATCATTTGAAATTATCAAATATTTGATTGAAAAAGGAATTGATATTAATTCAAAAACAACTTCAAATGAAACAGCTTTACATTTTGCTTGCCTAAATAAAAATATATCATTTGAAATTATCAAATATTTGATTGAAAAAGGAATTGATATTAATGTAAAAACAGATACATATGCATGTATACGCCCAAACTTTCAAATGACCGCTTTACATTTTGCTTGTTCCAATCCAAATTCATCATTTGAAATTATTCAATATTTAATTGAAAAAGGAATTGATATTAATGAAAAAACAATTTCAAATGAAACAGCTTTACATTTTGCTTGCCAATATAATTCATCACTTGAAATTATCCAATATTTGATTGAAAAAGGAATTGATATTAATGCAAAAACAACAGGGTGGGATGGAAATCGAACAGCACTTTCAATATCAATTAAAAACCAAAATCAAAAATTAATTCAATTATTATTGATGAATGATGCAAATGTTTTTAAATTGGAAAAACGGCAAATCACAAAAGAATTTATTGATTTATTTTCAAAAATTTATTCAATCAATCAAGATATGAACAAATTATTGATTTCAAATGATAAAGACAATTTTTCAGATTATCAAATTCAATCAAATAATGGTTTCAAATTTTATGTTCATAAATTGATTTTATTAACAAGATTCAATAATGATAATTCAATTTTACAAAGATTAATCAATATTTGTCAACAGAAATCCAAAGAAGATGTTCGAATTGCTCTTAATTTTCTTTATACTGGATTTCCTAATTTTAATCATTTTTTCAATTTTTTCTCAGATGAAAATGAAGATGAAGATGAAGATGAAGATGAAAATGAAAATGAAGATGAAAATGAAAATGAAAATGAAGATGAAAATGAAGATGAAAATGAAGATGAAGATGAAGATGAAGATGAAAATGAAAATGAAAATGAAAATGAAGATGAAAATGAAGATGAAGATGAAAATGAAGATGAAGATGAAAATGAAGATGAAGATGAAGATGAAGATGAAGATGAAGATGAAGATGAAGATGAAGATGAAAATGAAAATGAAGATGAAAATGAAGATGAAAAAATTGAAGAAATATTTCAAGAAATTGGATTTGATTCAAAATGGATTGAAAATAAAAAAGGAAGAAAAGGAATTCTAAAAGATTTTCAACAATTATATCAACAAGAATCAACAAAAGATTTCACAATAATTTATCAAGAAGAAAAAGAAAATCAAAAAGAAGAAAAATCAATCAAAGTTCATAAATTAATATTAATTATAAGAAGTGAATTATTCAAAGGAATGTTTTTAAGTGTTCAAGATTCATCAAATCAAGTTCATGATTATTCAGGAAAATCATTTTCAACATTAAATCAATTCATTTACTTTCTTTATCATGATGAATTTGAATCAAATAAGATTAAAAAAGAAAATTATGAAGAATTTTCAGATTTAAAAGATTATTATCAATTAAATCAAAATTCAATTATTGATTTAATTTTGAATTGATTTGAAATCAAAAAATTTCTTTATCCTTAATTGAATTTTTTTCCAGAAACAAATTAATTCATTCAAAAAGCAAAAATTTCTTTTCATTTTTTTTTTCCTCATTCTCCATTTTAAATTTTAATTTAATTTTGGATTAAATCTTGAATTTGATTTTGGATTAAATCTTGAATTTGATTTTGGATTAAATCTTGATTTTGATTTTGATGTTGAAGTTGAATTTGGATTTGAATTTGAATTTGAATTTGAATTTGATTTTGATTTTGATTTTGATTTTGAATTTGAAATTGAATTTTGATTTTGATTTTGATTTTGAATTTGAAATTGAATTTGGATTTTAATTTGATTTTGGATTAAATCTTGATGTTGAATTTGAATTTGAATTTGATTTTGGATTAAATCTTGATGTTGAATTTGAATTTGAATTTGATTTTGGATTAAATCTTGATTTTGGATTAAATCTTGAATTTGATTTTGGATTAAATCTTGAATTTGAATTTGAATCAGAATTTGATTTTGGATTAAATCTTGATGTTGAATTTGAATTTGAATTTAATTTTGGATTAAATCTTGAATTTGAAATTGAATTTGAATTTGATTTTGGATTAAATCTTGATGTTGGATTTGAATTTGAATCAGAATTTGATTTTGGATTAAATCTTGAATTTGATTTTGGATTAAATCTTGAATTTGATTTTGGATTAAATCTTGAATTTGATTTTGGATTAAATCTTGAATTTGATTTTGGATTAAATCTTGATGTTGAATTTGAATTTGAATCAGAATTTGATTTTGGATTAAATCTTGATGTTGAATTTGAATTTGATTTTGAATTTGAATTTTCATCTTCATTTTCATCTTCATTTTCATTTTCATTTTCATTTTCATTTTCATTTTCATTTTGATTTTGATTTTGATTTTGAATTTGATTTTGATTTTCATTTTGATTTTGATTTTGATTTTGATTTTGATTTTGATTTTGATTTGAAACAATTTCTGTTTTGTTATTTTCTTCTTCAGATTCTTCAAAAGATATTCGAATCCCAATTTTTCGATTAAAAAATTCAGTTCCATTAAGTTTCAAAGCTTCTTTTTGATCTTCTTCTGTTTCAAATTCAACAAATCCAAATCCTTTACTTTTCCCATTTTTATTTCTTGCAATTCTTGCTTCTTTTACTTGAAATTTTTCAAAAATTTTCTTAAATTCTTCATCTTTCATTTCAAAAGATAAATTTGAAACATGAATTCCAGTTTTACTTTTTTTTTTTTCAGATCCATTTTGATTTTGATTTTGAGATTTTTTTGATTTTGGATTTTTTGTTTTCTTTGATTTTGAATTTTTTTTCGCCATTTCAACTCTAATTATTCGACCAAAAAATCTTGTTTGATTTAATAATTTAATTATTTTTTGTGTATCTGAAGAATTTTTTAAATGAACATATCCATTTCCAGTTGGTTTTCCATCTCTTTGACAAAGAAGAACATTTTCCCTTTTTAGAAAGATAATAATTTAATAAATTTCTTGTTTTATATTTTAAATTGTTTTTAAATTTTTACACTCCCACAAATTTAGAAATTTCTTCTTTAAGTTCTGTTTCTGTTAATGAAAAAGGAAGGTTACTTATAACAATAACATCTTTCTCAATTTCATCTTCATTATAAATAAAATATTTCATTAATTTTGATTTTAGAATTAGAATTAGAATTAGAATTATTTTTTGTTTTCTTTGTATTTTTTGTTTTACTAAAAATAGAATCTAAATCATTTTCAGTTATTTTAAATGGTATTTCGTTACTAAGTTTTTGAAAAATTCTTGCTGTATTAATACAATCATATAAACTATTATGTGCTTGCCCAATAAAATCTAATCCATAATCTGTTAATAAACTAATTTTATTTATTAATATTTATTAATATTATATTCAAAAAATATATAATTTACTTGCTAAGTCCTATTCGATATTTTCTTTTATTTTTGGATTTGAAATATTTTTGGAAATCAAAAAAATAATTGAAATAACTTGGAATTGATTTAATTTGTGAAATTTTTAATTGAGTTAATAAAAATTTTCTAAAATCATCAGGTCCAAATGTTAAAAAATGGAATTTTTTTATTTTTGTTCCATCTTTTTTAATAAATTCATTTTCTATCATCCATTTTTCAAATTTTATTAAAACTTCTTTAAATATTTGTGAATTATCAACTTGTTTCTTTTTATTTTAAAAATTTTGAATTTTTATTTTGAATTTTTATTTTGAATTTTTATTTTGAATAAATACTTGTGTAATTTTAGTTAATTTATAACAAAATCGTGTTAATTTTGGATGAATAATTGGTTTAACTAATAAATAATAAAATAATAGGAATAAATTTTGGATTTTTTTGTTTTTTCATTAAATTAATAAATTTTTACTATAAGAATCAAATTTATTTTCAATTAAATTATTTTTGAGATTTAAAACAACAACAGAAAATTGAATAATTTCAACATTTTCATAAATACCAGGTCCACACTATTTAATTCATTTTTAAATTTAATTTTAATTTCAATTTTAAATTTAATTTTAATTTTAATTTTAATTTTAATTTTAATTTTAATTTTAATTTTAATTTTATTTTTAATTTTAATTTTAATTTTAATTTTAATTTTAATTTTAATTTTAATTTTAATTTTAATTTTAATTTTAATTTTAATTTTAATTTTAATTTTAATTATATTTTTATTTTTAATTTTAATTTTTACAGTTGCTTCTAAATCAAGAACAAGGAAATAATCAATTTCCATTTTTAAATTTTTAATTTTTAAATTTTTAATTTTTAAAGTTTAAATTTGTTTTTAAAGTTTTAATTTAATTTTGAAAAAAAAAATGAAAATAAAAAGAAAAAAATGAAAAATGAAAAATGAAAAATGAAAATAAATTTTTTAAATATCAAAAAAAAGTGGACTTTTTATTTTTTTTAAATTAAAAATTAATAAAAAGTTATTATAAATTAAAAAATTATTAGAAAATGATCAAAATAAAAAAGTAGACAATTTTGATCAAATTCAATTCCAAAATTCCAAATTTAAAATTAAATTTAAAATTAAATTTCAAAAATGTTTTTCTTTTGCTTTTATTTAAATTGAATAATTATTTTAACTTGATCATTTTATTGAAAACAATTTTTTTATTAGATTAATATTTATTAGACTTTTCATCTATTTTCTATTTTCTATTTTCTATTTTCTATTTTCTATTTTCTATTTTCTATTTTCTATTTTCTATTTAAATTTGTTTTGATTTTGATTTTAATAATTTTGAATTTGATTTTAATAGTTTTGAATTTGATTTTAATAGTTTTGAATTTGATTTTAATAGTTTTATTTTTGAATTTAATAGTTTTGATTTTGAGTTTCGTTTTGTATTTCTTCTGTTTTGTTTTGATTTTGATTTTGATTTTGATTTTGATTTTGATTTTGATTTTGATTTTGATTTTGATTTTGATTTTGATTTTGATTTTGAATTTGAATTTGATTTTGAATTTGAATTTGATTTTGAATTTGATTTTGATTTTGATTTTGGTTTTGAATTTTATTTTGGTTTTGATTTTGATTTTGATTTTGAATTTGATTTTGATTTTGGTTTTGAATTTTATTTTCATTTTGAATTTGAATTTGATTTTGAATTTGATTTTGATTTTGGTTTTGAATTTTATTTTCATTTTGAATTTGATTTTGATTTTGAATTTGATTTTGGTTTTGAATTTTATTTTCATTTTGAATTTGATTTTGATTTTGAATTTGATTTTGGTTTTGATTTTGGTTTTGAATTTGAATTTGATTTTGGTTTTGAATTTTATTTTGATTTTGATTTTGATTTTGATTTTGATTTTGATTTTGATTTTCAATTAAATTAGTTTTCTTTGATTTTGAATTTTTTGTTTTACTAAAAATAGAATCTAAATCATTTTCAGTTATTTTAAATGGTATTTCATTATTAAGTTTTTGAATAATTCTTGCTGTATTAATACAATCATATAAACTATTATGTGCTTGTCCAATAAAATCTAATCCATAATATGTTAATAAACTAATTTTAGTTTATTAATATTTATTAATATTATATTCAAAAAATATATAATTTACTTGCTAAGTCCTCTTGATTGTTTTTCTTGATTTTTGAATTTGAAATATTTTTGGAAATCAAAAAAATAATTGAAATAACTTGGAATTGATTTAATTTGTGAAATTTTTAATTGAGTTAATAAAAATTTTCTAAAATCATCAGGTCCAAATGTTAAAAAATGAAATTTTTTTATTTTTGTTCCATCTTTTTTAATAAATTCATTTTCTATCATCCATTTTTCAAATTTTATTAAAACTTCTTTAAATATTTGTGAATTATCAACTTGTTTCTTTTTATTTTAAAAATTTTGAATTTTTATTTTGAATTTTTATTTTGAATTTTTATTTTGAATAAATACTTGTGTAATTTTAGTTAATTTATAACAAAAGTGTGTTAATTTTGGATGAATAATTGGTTTAACTAATAAATAATAAAATAATAGGAATAAATTTTGGATTTTTTTGTTTTTTCATTAAATTAATAAATTTTTACTATAAGAATCAAATTTATTTTCAATTAAATTATTTTTGAGATTTAAAACAACAACAGAAAATTGAATAATTTCAACATTTTCATAAATACCAGGTCCACACTATTTAATTCATTTTTAATTTTAATTTTAATTTTAATTTTAATTTTAATTTTAATTTTAATTTTAATTTTAATTTTAATTTTAATTTTAATTTTAATTTTTACAGTTGCTTCTAAATCAAGAACAAGGAAATAATCAATTTCCATTTTTAAATTTTTAAATTTTTAATTTTTTAATTTTTAAATTTGTTTTTAAATTTGTTTTTAAAGTTTTAATTTAATTTTGAAAAAAAAAATGAAAATAAAATTTTTTTCATTTTTTTTTTCATTTTTTTATTTTTTTTTGATTTTCATTTATTTTTAAAAGAAATGGAAAACGGTTTTCAAGATATTATAGTTCATAAATTATTCACTCAATTAATTTTAATCTCTGAAGCTTTAATTAAAAAATTTGAAAAATCAGTAAAAAAAATAAAAAATAAAAAAATAAAAAAAATATAAATTATAAAATTTGTTTTTTTTTCCTTTTTGAAAATAGAAATCTTTTAACATTTTGTGCTTTCCAATTCTTGAAAATCAAGAAGAATTTAATTCTGCACTTCGTTCAATTTCAGCAATATCTGATTGTTGTTTTTCTAGTTTAATTTCTGGGTTAGTTGACTGGAGAGAACAAATATTAAGTAAAGATGTTAAAGTTGTATCATTTCAAATATCAAGAAAAAGTAGAAAATCTTTAAGCAGTTTAAGACTTTCAGCGTAAAAAAAATTTTTTTAATTTTTTACTTCTTTGCTTTTTTTTTTCTTCTTCTTTTTCTTTTTCTTTTTCTTTTTTCTTTTTTCAATCAAACGGAAAAATTTTTTTTTTTTCTCATTTTGACAAAATTTTAAATTTATCTTTTAAAAAAACAAAATAATAGAAAAAAATCAACAAGAGCTGATCCTTTTGAACTTAAAATTGAACAAATTCAAGTATAAAATTTCTTTTTAAATCTAAAATAAATTATTTAAAAATTTATTTATTTTTAAAACAAAAAAAAAAGTTATTCAAACAAGCTTTATTTGCTTTTTCTTTTAAAAAAATACTTGAATCACAAAAAACAATCAATCCAGAATCACAAAAAATACTATCAAAAGTATTATTAATAATTTCATCGTCATTAATTAGTTTAGATTTAGAATTGGACAAACTTGAACCAACATCATTAGTTTATATTACAAACAAAATTTATTTAAGAGATTTATATGGAGAAATTTTGGAAATAATTTCAAGTCAAAAAATTGAATTAATTTCAGAACTATTTTTCCCTCATATTCAAGATAAGCATTCTAATCAGCAAATGTGGATTCGGATCATGAGATTTTCATCTTTTAATCTTCAAACACAAAAAGAAATATATCTTTCTTACAATTTTCTTACTGAAGCATTTAAAATTTCATCAAAACTCAAAAGTTCAAATTTGCATTTCTTTTTTGAATCCATTTCAAAAATGCTTGAAAAAATTTCATCAATTGAATTCGATCCAAATCTTGATTTAAGTAAATGGCAAAAAAAGGTTCAAGAATCCTTTGAGAAGATATTTAAGCAATCAAAGAAACTTCGAGAGCAACTTTTCAATTTGAGATTATTAGTTACTTTACTTGCTTGTTCAGAAAAAAACTTTTTTCTTCAAAATTACAAATCAGTCACAAATTTGATTGAGAAAATGTTTCAATACAAACATGGAAAAGCAATTGCGATTGAATGCTATTCAATATTTTTACAAGTTTTTCTTGGGAAATATGCTGATTCTGATCAAAACAAAATTATTAGTCAAATTGATTCATTTATTTCTCAATTATTTTTCCACAAGAAGAAAAGCAATATACTTTTAGACCCTGTTATATTAAATCTTCTTTCTGGAATTGTTGGTGTGATTTCAAATTGGAATTTAAAATTCGCAATTGAAAAAATTGTTCTTGATCTTGTTAATCTTGACTCATTAGAATCTGTTTCTCTTGGAATTCGAAGTCTTCTTGTTATAACAAATCATTTTGAAGATCCAAAAACTCAAAAGATAACATATATTGGAAAACAAAATCAAGGAGATTTAGAACAAAATTTTTCAAAACTTAAACCGATTGTTGAGAAATATTTTACTTTGTATGATCGACAAGTTGGGAATTTAATTACATCATCACAAGATCAAAAAAGACCAACTGGTAAAATATTAAATTAATTTAAAATATTATTAAAATATTAAATTATTAAAATATTAAAATATTAAATTATTAAAATATTAAAATATTAAAATATTAAAATATTAAATTATTAAAATATTAAAATATTAAAATATTAAAATATTAAAATAAAATTTAAAATTATTAAAATATTAAAATATTAAAATATTAAAATATTAAATTATTAAAATATTAAAATTAAAATTAATTTAAAAATATATTAAAATATTAAAATATTAAAATATTAAAATATTAAAATATTAAAATATTAAAATATTAAAAATATTAAAATTTAAAATTTAAAAATTATTAAAAAAATATTATTAAAATATTAAAATAAAATAAAAAATATTAAAAATATTAAAAAACAATATTAAAATATTAAAATATTAAAAATATTAAAAATTAAAATAAAAATATTAAAATATTAAAAATTTAAAATATTAAATTATTAAAATATTAAAATATTAAAATATTAAAATATTAAAATATTAAAATATTAAAATATTAAAATATTAAAATATTAAAATATTAAAATATTAAAATATTAAAATATTAAAATATTAAATTAATAAATTATTAAAATATTAAATTATTAAAATATTAAAATATTAAATTATTATTAAATTATTAAATTATTAAAATATTAAATTATTAAATTATTAAAATATTAAATTATTAAAATATTAAATTATTAAATTATTAAATTATTAAAATATTAAAATATTTATTAGACAAAGAGCTTTTATCTAGAGAAAAAAGAAAAGGATTAGAAATCCTTAAACAATGTATTGATGTAACTCCTCATGTTCTTCCATTTCCAAAGAAAATTCTTCAAATGTTATCGAAATATACAACACATTTAAAGGAAGATATTTCAACTTCAGCAATAACAACATTGAAAAAAATAATAGTTAATTATCCCCAATTAAGAATGAATTTAATTCTTGAATTTGGAAACAACATCCTGACTATTCCTGAAGATTACCCAAAATTAATTTCTGATTTAATCACAAAATTTTCTGAATTAATCACAATTTGGATTGATTGTGCAAAAGAAGAACATAATTCTACAAAAATTGATGATATTTTTCAAATTGAAAGTATTACAATAATTTTCCTTTGTAATACGAATTATGATATTCGAAAACAATCACTTGAAATTCTTCGCAAAATTCGTGTTTTAAATGAAATGGTTTCATTACCTTCTGAAAAAGATGCTGAAAAAGGTAATAATTATATATATATATTAATTAATTAATTAATTGCTTATTTTTATTTTCATCTTAAAATTCATCAGTTGATGATATCGATCTTTTATTTCAAAATCAACGTGTGATTGATATATTTGAAGAATCATGGAATGAAGTTAGTAGTCAAGTGATTCTTGATGCAACTAAAATATCTTCACTTGTTCAAGTATTTATAAATTTTTGAATTCAAAAAAAAATATTCAAAAACATGAAATGTTCAAAAAAAAAAAACAAATTTATTCTTTTTATAATTTAGTTAATTACTCGCCAACAACAAAATGAGCAACAAAAACCACCAACAATTGATGAAGTAATTGCAGAAGAAGAAGGAACAAAATGGATGTTTTATTTATGCAAAATGGTTAAAATATTATCTAGACTTTATCCAGAAGTTGTTGAATTTTGTTTTCCAAAAGTATTTTAAATAATAAATAATAATAAATAAATAATTAATAATAATAAATAATATCAATAGGTTTTGTCAAAAGTTTATTCATTTAATATGGAAGTACTAACAAAAATTAATTCGAATAAATTATCCAAAGTATTTTTTGAAACTGTTCAAAAATGGTATCGTTTTTCAATGCTTGCAACATCAATAGCACAAATACAACCTGGTAAATTTTAATTTTTTTTTTTGAATTAAAATTTTATTTAAATATTTTGGATTAAAATTTTATTTAAAAAAAGATTTACAAACATCAACTAAGAATTTATTCCAACATTTGGTTCCTTTTTTGAAAAGCAAACTTGAAAATCATAATAATGGAGCAATTTTAGTAAGTGAATAAATCATAAATTTGATATTTTTTTTTCTCAAATGATTTATTGATTTATTATTTAAAACAAAAATTTTCTTTCTTTCTTTCTTTCTTTTCTTTTTAAAAAGGCTTTATCTCAAGTGAATGTAAAAGCATTTTCTTATTTTTCTCAAGAAATTGAACCAATTATAAAAGAAATAGTTTCCCAGAAAGAAAAAGAAAAAATTTCAAAGCATAATTCAAGACTTTTAACATCAATAACAGGTATAAAAAAAAGAAGAAATTTATTTTAATTTTATTTTATTTTTCAATTTGTTTTAAATAATAAATCAGGAATTTTAAGAGTTTTTACGCAATTATTAGATCCTGATGACTTCAAAAAAGATCCAGAAATTTCAACAACAATTTATCGATATATCACACAAATCAAAACATACATTTTAAGTCCAATGCAAAATGACAATCCAGATTTAGCATTTCTTATTTATAATTTTGCACTTTTAATATATCATTATGCAAACCTTTCAATTATTAATGAAATGGATTTTCCATCAAATCAACGGAAAGAATTATTTTTGATATTATATGATTATTGTGGGATTGAAAATACATCATTATTACAAAAAATGGAGGATCGATTTAGTCAATTTATCAAGGAAAAAGTGAAAGATATGAATGAACAACAAAAATATGTTGGAGTATTTAAGCTTGATCAGAAATCTATTGAATACATGTGTCTTAAATCTATGTGCATGTTATTATCAGGATCTTTTTTTGATCAAAACGATACAAGTGTTGATGGGCTTGTTTTTAAATGGATTTTCCGATTATTACAATCAAGACAATATTATATTCGAGTAATTGGCCAAACTTCAATCAAAAATTTTCTTCGATACAATACAGAATACTTGCTTCCTCGTTATATTGAGCAAGCATTTTGTAGCAATTCAGAAGTATCTTCAGATGCCTTTACTATTGCTTTAACAGAAATCATTATTCGTGATAATATTTCTATTGATATTCCAGTTATTTTGAATTTAATTCTATTTAAAATTACTTCAAGAAATCGTGAAGTTAGAAGACAAATTACAGAAATGATAAGATTTTTTATTCCAAAGATATTTGAAAATGAAAAATTAGAAGGATTTCCTTGTTTTGTACCAAGTTTAGGAGGAGTTCCTGAAACACTTATGCAGACACAAGTAGAAAACAAAAATTTAATTTAATTCAAAATATTTAATTTAATTCAAAATATTTAATTCAATTTAATTTAATTTAAAATATTTAATTTAATTTAAAATATTTAATTTAATTCAAAATATTTAATTCAATTTAAAATATTTAATTTAATTCAAAATATTTAATTTAATTCAAAATATTTAATTTAATTCAAAATATTTAATTTAATTTAAAATATTTAATTTAATTCAAAATATTTAATTTAATTCAAAATATTTAATTTAATTCAATTTAATTTAATTTAAAATATTTAATTTAATTCAAAATATTTAATTTAATTTAAAATATTTAATTTAATTTAAAATATTTAATTTAATTTAAAATATTTAATTTAATTCAAAATATTTAATTTAATTCAAAATATTTAATTTAATTCAAAATATTTAATTTAATTCAAAATATTTAATTTAATTCAAAATATTTAATTTAATTCAAAATATTTAATTTAATTCAAAATATTTAATTTAATTTAAAATTCTTCTATTAGATTCAATTAAGTAGAATGTTAGCATCAAAAAAACCAGAATTGGCATTTGATATGTTTAAAGAAATTAATACACGTTATTGGTTAATTGATAATCAAATGAGACACCAATTATTAAATTTAGAATCTGTTAAAGTAAAAAAAAATTATTTATTTTCAAATTTAATTTGAAATAAATTAATTCAATTTGAAAAAAAAAAGTATGTAAAAAAATCTATGATGAGATATCTTGTTCCATGGTTGAATCAAATTAAATATGATAAATCAGAACCTAGAATACTTGTTAATTTTATATTGATTCTTAATTCATTACTTGAAATTACAACTAAAGATTTTGGACAATATTCAGATATTATGGAAGAAGTTTGGGGAGCAATAGCAAGTAATGCTGTTAATGCTAATGCTATTGTTGATTTTCTTGTTGGAAGTGGACTTGAAAATGTAATTTAAAAATCTATTTAAAAATTATTTAAAAATTTATTTTAAAAATTTTATTTAATAATTTATTTCAAAATTGCAAAAAGAATTGTTATTTATTTAAGAAGAAAAAAAGGAGATTTTTTTTTCTTATTCAAAAATTAAATTTTATTCAAAAAAAAATTTAAAAATTTATTCTCCGTAAAATTAAAAATTATTTAAAAATTTATTTAATAATTTATTTCAAAAATTATTTATAAAATTTTATTTATTTATATTTATATTTATATTTATATTTATATTTAAATTTATTGCAAAAATATTTATTTTATTTATTTAAGATATTTATATTTATATTTATATTTATATTTTATTTATATTTATATTTATATTTATATTTATATTTATATTCTCCGTAAAATACAAAATAAATAATTGGAAAAAATATTTATATTCATATTTATATTTATATTTATATTTATATTTATATTTATATTTATATTTATATTTATATTTATATTTATATTTATATTTATATTTATATTCATATTTAAAATATTCGAAAATTAAAACAGAAAAGATAATAGTTACCAAAAACATCAAGAAATTGAATCAGATTCACAATTAAAAAGCAATCTTGAGGATAAAAATTCTGATAAAGAGAATAACAATGAAGAAAATTTACTAATAAATGAATATAGAAGTACTGATAATATTCAAACAAAAATAGTTGAGAAATCAATATCATTTACTACACCAACAGTAGTTGCAAACACAACACCATCAAACACAAAAAATATACAGTTAATCAAATTAAAACGTAGAGAAGTTTCAATAATTTTATTATCAGAAATGGTTTCGGAAGCAAAAACAAAATACTCCAGACATCTTCCTTTATTACTTCATGTGATATTCACAAATCTCGATCATAAATACATTGCTGTTTATCAAAATTGCAAGTTATTTCTTGTGAACCTTTTATTATCATTAGTTATAAATGGACCATATTCACTAAAAAGCAATCAAATCAATCAAGGAATCGAATTAATTGATCAAATAACATCAGATGAAAAACCTTTATTTTCAAGAGAAAATATTTATTCAAATGAGCCATTTGCAAAGGATCAAATGGAATTAACAAATTTAATTATTCAAGTCGTTGATTTATTCCGTTCTTTTAAGCCCAAAATACAAGAAAAATGGTGTCATGAAGCATTTAAATGGTCGACAAAAATGAATTATTATGGAGAAGAACTTTCACATTCAAATCTTCATATTTGTGTTCGTTCTCATCAAATTTATCGCAGTTTGATTACAAATGTTACAAGAAAACAAATCAACGAAGTTATTGATCTTCTTCTTGCGACACTTTCTTCAAAATCATTGGAAAAATTAATGATATTTACTTTGGAAATTATATCCACTTTGCAACATATTGCAAATCGTGCAGAAAGTTTGAGTAATTATCCTTCTTTGTTTTGGGCATCTGTTGCTTTATTGCAAGCTGATCATGAAAGAGTTTTTACATTTGTATTGATTTTAGTTGAGAATCTTCTTGATATTGGAATACAAAATGAGGATATTCCACAAAAACTAAAACAGACAATACCCGAAAAATGGTTAATATTTTAATATTTAAATATTTAATATTTAAATTTTGAATTTATTTTGAATTTATTTTGAATTTATAAATTTAGGGATCCGCCTTTTTCTGGAATTCAACCTTTAATATTAAAAGGATTTAACTTCTCTGGAACTGAAGATATCACTTTTAGAATTTTATCAAAACTTACACTTTTTGAAAATGATGAAATCATTGAAAAAGGTCCTTCAAGATTATTGAAAAGCTTACTAGGATTACTTCCTTGGATTTGCAAATTAATGAAAACTGAGGAAGCAAATCAAACTTATCCAGTTGCCTATAATTTAGCAAATCTTGCAGAAAAATTCGAATTAGAAAAAATATCTTCCATTTTAAAAGATTATTCAGAGGGAAAATATGAAGACCAAAACAATTTATTGCAAGACCTAGAAGAACCAATTACTAAGGAATTCTTTCCTACACACAAATCATTCATCTTTAATTTCTTACTTCAGGCAATTGTTTCTTGTTCAGATAATTATAGAAGAGAGTTTTTCAACATTTTCAATATATTATTCCAAAACCATAAACTTTCACATGAAGAAATTCCAGGTAAAATAGCACATGAATTGGCATCAAGATTAATTGAATTATCAAATACATCAAAATCGGGACCAGCTTTGCAAATAATTGATATAATTGTGAGAAACAACAAAATGAAAAAAATAACATTCCAAGTTGACACAAAAACACAAACTCTTCCCGAGATTAATCTTCCTCAGGAACAATCGTTTAAATCAGTGCGAATGATACAGAAAATCAAGCAAAGAACATCTGGGGAAGTTCATGATATTTTCGCACTTGATAAAAGAAAATCCAGAGAAATGAACAAAACAAATGAAGATCCAAAAATAACAAAAGGACCATCACTTGCATCTGGATTAACATCACTTCCTGAGCTAAACACCCACATGAATAACATGATTGATCTGGGAGATTCAAACGGAATTGATGGTTATGAATCGGATTCAAAATCCGAATCAAATAGTGAGGACTATGATGATGGTGATTATGATTTGAATAATGATTTCTCAGAACATTCACTTAGTTTACTTAGTGATAATGAATCCCAAATTTCTGAAGAGCATGAACCAACTCAATCCCAAAATCATAAAACATCACCACAAACACAGCGTCAATTACCAAATAAAAAGCATACAAAAGAACCTCAGAAATTACGAAACAAAAGAAACCATCGAAGTGTTGGTTTTGATGCTCAAGAAGATCAAGGTATCAAAAATGATACTTCGTTACAAAATAAAAAGAAAACATCTGTTCATGAATTTTCAGGTCATACTATAAAACTCACACCTCAACAACTCAAAGAAATTCAAGAAAACACAGAAGACATGTTCAAACTCTCATCAGATGATGAAACAAACAAAACAGAAGAACTTTCCAAATCGGATCATGAAGTAATTGATGAAGATCCTGTTTTAATTCGTGATGATGGATCGATTAGTTTGATTACTTCCTGGAATTGATTTAAGAGAACGTCTTCGTTTATCTCTTCAACAAAATCCTTTAAATGATGATGATGAAGATGAAGATGAAGATGATGATGATGATGAAAGTACAAAAACTCAAGAATTAAATGATTTTAATTCAGGAAGTATTTTTGAATCAAGTGATGAAGATTCAACTGAGAGAGATAGTGATTATGATGATGAAAAACTGATAAAACTGATAAAACTGATAAAACTGATAAAAATAATGAAAATAAAGAAAATAATGAAAATGATAAAAATAATGAAAATGATAAAAATAATGAAAATGATGAAAATGATGAAAATAAAGAAAATAATGAAAATGATAAAACTGATGAAAATATTGATCTTAATATTAATACTGATGAAAATATTGATCTTAATATTAATAGTGATGATAATATTGATATTAATATTAATCTTGATAGTGATAGCGATAATGATAATATCAAGAATGAAATTAAAAATCAAAATGAAAATAATAATGAAAATGTTAATAGTGAGAAAAATATTCAAGATGAAAATAAAATTGATAATGAAAATGATAATATTAATATCAAAAAAGTAAAATCAAATTCAGAAAATTTTGATGATAATGAATTTTCTGATTCTAAAGAATTCACATCCGATTTAGTAGACAAAAACGATGGTTCTAATAGTATTCCAAAACATGGTGATAATGATGATGATGATATTCAAGAAGATTCTTTAGAAGAAAAACAAATTTTAGAAAGAGATGATTCTTTTATTGAAAACGAAGATCAATTTGAAAATGATTTACAAAAAATTGAAACTGAACCAATTTCTGAAATTTTTAATTTTTACTCCAAAAAAATGGATACTTTTCATGAAGCAATTATTAATTTTGAGGCTTTTTATCTTGATTCACAAGAAAATATGAAAGGAAAAATTAATCAGAAAATCATTAAGAATGAAATTTTTAATATTGATATTTTTTCAATTTCAAATTTGAAAATTAATGTTGATTCAAAAAAACAAAAAGAATATATTGAATTATTTGAAAAGGATTCTCCACAAGAATTTGAAAAAATGACTAAATTTTTCAATGATATTCAATTAAGTTATTTTAATATTGAAAAACTTTTTGTTCAAACAATGAATTATGTTGATAATTTACAGAAAAAGATGAAAAAACAAGGTAAATTAGATGAAGTTGTAGAAAATAAGATTTGTAGTGGATTGATTGAATTACTTGAATTATTAATTGGATTTATTGAGCATCTTATTCAACTTAAAAGACATATTGGTTTAATTTCAAAAGTAATTTTAATTTTTAATTTTTAATTTTTAATTTTTAATTTTTAATTTTTAATTTTTAATAATTTAAAAAACATAAAAAGGAAATGTTTGATTTGAAAGATTTAAAATCAAAAATAGATCAAAGACTTGAACAAGTTCAAAAAATTAGAGAATTAGTTGAAAATCAAAGACACTTATTAACTTTTGAAAGGAAATAATTTTTAAAAAGAAAAAAGAAAAAAGAAAAAAGAAAAAAGATTGAATTTTTTAATTTTGAATTTTTTAATTTTGAATTTTTGATTTTTGAATTTTTTTTGAAAGGTTTTTTTTAAAAAGAAAAAATTAAAAAAGAATAATTGAAATTTGAATTTTAATATTTTACTTTTTAGAAGTTATTTCTTGAAATTCATTAGTAAATCTTTTCATTTTATCAGGATTTGAAAAACGAATAACTAAAAAATTTTGTGAATCAAAAATCAATTTAAGAATTGGTTTTTGTTTTGATTTTTGAACTTTAAATTGAGATAATTTATAAGTAAGATTTTTAGAAGAAAGATAGAAAATTAAAATATCATTTAAAAATCGAATGAAACAATTTTGTTTTTGAAGTTGAGGATCAGAAGCAGAAAGAATTTGAACATGATGTAAACTTTGGCGAACAACTCTATAATAATCCATGAAAATACTTTGATCATTTGGATCATCAAATTGAAAGAAAAGGGATGTATTTCCCAAACTGATGAAAATTTGATTTTCAATTGTTTTTATTTTAAGTGATGGATTTGTAATTGAGAATTTTATCACTTTTTTTTGAAATAAACATGTGTAATCGAAATCATCAACTTGAATTGAACCTTGTATTTTATTTTTGTTTATAACAAATGTAACACTGAATTCTTGTGTAAGTGGTGTAGGTGGTGTATTGTTATATTCTGTGTTTCCGTTATCAAGAAAAGAGTCTGTTGGAATAAGAATCTTTTTATTTTCTTTTTCTTTTTCTGAATCTGATTTTGATTTTGATTTTGATTTTGATTTTGATTTTGATTTTGATTTTGATTTTGATTTTGAATTTGATTTTGATTTTGAATTTGATTTTGATTTTGATTTTGAATTTGATTTTGAATCTGATTTTGATTTTGATTTTGATTTTGATTTTTTCATTTTTGGATTTAAAATTTGTTTCATGTTTTCTTTATCACTTTCTTTATCACTTTCTTTATCACTTTCTTTTTCACTTTCTTTTTCACTTTCTTTTTCACTTTCTTTTTCACTTTCTTTTTCACTTTCTTTTTCTGAATCTAAATTTGAATCTGATTTTGATTTTGAATTTGAATTTGATTTTGATTTTGATTTTGATTTTGATTTTGATTTTGATTTTGATTTTGATTTTGATGTATTTTGAGTTTCATTTTCACTATCTTCAAAGCTATTTTTAGAATCTTCTTTAATTTGTTTTTGTTGTTGTTTTTCAACTTGTTTTTGTTTTTCAATTTCAATTTGTTTTTCAATTTCAATTTTTTTTTGAATTTGTTTTTCAAGTTCATTTAATTTTTCAATTTCATTTTCATTTTCATTTTCATTTTCATTTTCATTTTCATTTTCATTTTCATTTTCATTTTCATTTTCATTTTCATTTTCATTTTCATTTTCATTTTGTTTTTCATTTTCATTTTCAATTTGTTTTTCATTTTCAATTTGTTTTTCATTTTCAATTTGTTTTTCATTTTCATTTTGTTTTTCATTTTCAATTTGTTTTTTTTCTTGTTTAAATTTAGATGGATTCTTTTGATATTCAATTCCTAATAATTGAAGAAGTAAATTCAAGAAATTTGTTTTATCGGATTGATTGGAAAAATTAATAACAAAACTTGTACGAATAAATTTATCAAAAATCAATTTAATTAAATTTCTGTTTTTAAAATTAACTTCATCAAAAACTTGAATAAAACTAGATAAACTTCTTTGGAATTTAAAATTAGGGAATTGCCTGTAGTTAATTGAAATAGCAAAATTAGATAAAAAAAGATCTGCAGGAATAAATTGTTTTTGAGAACGATTTGAAGCGACTTGAACCAAAAATGAGGAAATTTGTTCGTTTTGATTTTCATTATTATTATTATTGTTGTTATTAAAATCTGGTTTTGATGGATTTTGTGGGATTTCTTGAATCTCAAAAACAAAATTTTGTGGATCTTGTTGGATATTCTCATAATAAGTATCCTTCATATCAATGAATTTTTGGATGATACCCTGTTTTGTGGTTTTATCAGATAAAATTTGAATAATGGAAATGGTTCCTGATTCTGGAATATAAATGTCCAAAACATCAGGATTTTCTTGGCTCATTTGAATTCCAGATTGGTATATTGGGATTGCGATTTTTTGAGAGGAATATCTCAAAAGAATAAATTGGTCTTCAAAAATAAGTGTTCCTGGAATATTAGTTGATTTATTATTATCATTATTAATAACTTGAACATTTAAGGATTTTATTGAGAGAAGCTTTCGAGCGTGATTCAAAAGCTTTGTAACTTTTTGTTTCTCTTGAAGATCCATAAAAATGAAATCCAAAGTGTTTGATTTTGTGGTAATTCCTAAGTTTAGTGATTCTGAAGAAGGAGACTTTGCATGAAAATCTTTTGAAAGACGAATGGACTTGAATTTTTGAGGGGATTCGGCAATAGTGATTTTTGTGCCCTGAATTGAGAAATTAAAAGATGAAGAGGATGACTTTTGAGTTTTTGGATCATAAAGTTTGACAGTAAAATCATATTGAGGAAGTTGAGAGTCAGGAATTTGCAAGAAGTTTGGAGAAGCCTTTTCCTGTTTGCTCTGATGAAACGAACGAATTGCGAATTTGGGATAACGGAAACTGAGATTTGATCTCAAATCAAGCGAGGCATCTCTTGAGGTTTCTAGTTGATCGTCTTCGATTTCGGATTTCTTATCACCCAAAAGCTTCTGTTTCTGGAACAACCGCACAAAGTCAATTCGGTGTTGTTGATTCTGGAAGATAATCAGGTATTTCTGCTCTTCTGAAATGAGGTGGAGATTGCAAGAGTCTTGATAATCGACGAAAACTTCAAATTGATCCAAATCAAAAACTTTCTTGAAAATGGAATTTGGCCATTGGAACGTGAGATCGTGGTTCTTTTCATTAAGAATAAGAGTGGCCTGATAACTGAATTTTGAGTTCTTCTCGATAAACGAAATTGGGAATATGTGATGTTCAAAAAGTGTATCATCAAGAAGCTTTTGGAATTGTGTTCGAGAGGTGAATAAACTCATATTTTCGACAAATTGTGCTCGATCTTCAGTTTCTTGGAAAATTAATTTGAGACGATATTTTCCGAACGAAGGTCTCATTTCAAGGATGAGCGTATCAATGCTTGTTTGAGGTATTACAGCGTGAAGATTGCGGAGTTTGAGTCTTTTGAAAAGGTTGTTTTTTTCGGGAATAAGCAGGAAATTTGGGATGAGTTTGATCTCCTTCTTTTCAGAGTTTTTTGTCTCCTCATCAACTAAAGTAACAGTGTATCTGCACTTCATTTGACTGATGTTATTTGTGCAGCGTTTTTCGCGAATGGGGTATGAGAGATAGTTGTCTCTGATCTTCTTGAATTCCGAGCGAAGCTCAAATGATTCTTCGGGCGACTCAAGTTTCAACATCACAAATAGTCCGAATCCAAGTTTCAGATAGGCAACCTCTTTGTGTTTCTGACTGATCTTGATGCTCATTGATGGAGTGTATGTAAGAAGAAGTACTTCTTCATCTTGCTCCTCTTGATCGGCAAAATGAACCGTTTTTTGGATTTCGATTTCTTGCGATTTGGTTTCGTATTTATGATAATATATCATCAATCGATCGAATTCCAATGCAATCCGCGCAGGAAATTTTCCTCCTGAAATGTAGATGTAACAATCCTGAGAGATGCTTTGCGGAATTCTTGATGACCATATTCTGAAAAAACTTGCGGATTTGCGTTTTTTGTTTTCGAGATCTAAAGAAAACCCCAATTTTTCTTCATAATTATTGAATTTGAGGAAAATGTAGTTTTTTTCATCCAAATCAAAACGGCAATTAAGTTGGTTTTCTTCTGTATCAACAAGCATGGAATACTGACTGTATCTTCGTTTGATAAGTGTTTTGTTGATCTGGATTGTGAAATGGGTGTTTTCAAGAATAATATGAACTTTTGAAGCGACGTTCATCAAGGAATCATAAACATCATAAGAATATTTTGTGATATTTGATTCGAGTAGATACGATTTGTGGCTAAATGCGTCCTTCCAAAAATCCTTCAATGCTTTGGAATTCTTTTTGTATTCATATTGGGAAGGTGCTGCTTCTTCCTCGTCCGTTTCCTCTCCAAAGGAATTATTGATTGCATTAAAATCTGTGATTGTTGTTGTTCCGACAAGAACAAAATTTGGGTTTTGGATCTTTTTTAAGTTGACAAGTTCGCGCACAAATTTCTTGTTCGACATGATGAGATAAGTGTTCATGAAAACATCCCTTTCAAGCGCGCTTTTCATGAGAAAAAGAATGAAGGATGATTTATATCTGAGCAAGACTCTATTGAGACAAGTTGTGTCGAGAAAGAAGTGTTCATCATCATATGCAATCTCGAGCACTTTGCTTTGTGATTCTCTGTCTTTTCCTGCATAAAAGATCAAAGCGCTCTCGCTGATTTTGATTGTCGCAGGATAGCTTTGTTCGCCAACAACCTTGATCTTAAATTTAGCACTTTTTCGAAGTAAATTGCGATGAGTTTTTTTTTCAATAATTTTTTTTTGGAATAAATTTTCTGTTTGTAAAACAGGCGATTTCCATGCAGAATCATCTGAAAGAGGCAAATGTGTTTTCTTCTGGATAATCATGCCTTCACCATTTTTTGTGAAGTGTGTGTATGTGTAAAATTGAGTGAAATGTCGCTCAAGCTCGTAGCGATTTGAGATGAGATCTGTTGGTTTAACTGACGGTTTTTCCGTTATTTGTTCATTTATTTTTTCAAACGATAAATTGGGTTCATTTGAAATTTGTGAAAATTGTTCAATGTTGAGATTCGATCTAAGAAATGCGTTTGAGAAGCTTGATGTTGTGCGGAAGCTTCCAGTCATTAAATGCTGTGGAGATGCCATAGAAATGATGCTGAAGCTTTTTTGTGGAGTTATCTGTGTCTCGGGAATTGAGGTTAAATTTTGGAACGAAAAATTTTCATTCTGTGAAAATTCAATGTTTTTCTTAAAATGATCAAAACACTCGATTAACAAATCGCGCTGAGTTCTTGTGAGACAGTAAATATCAACAGGCTGGTTGTTTCTGTCTTGGAACGAAAGACGCATTTTCAGTTCATTTTTCTTACTCATTAGAATCACTGGATCTTTCAAAGAAAGTGCGAATGAAATATTGATGTTTTTTTCGAAGTTGATGATCTTTGCGTTGCCGTTTTGCATCAGTAAATTACCGACAACAACACCTGTTGAAACTGTCTGGAATTGTATTTCAAATTGTGCGGAATTTTGTTGAGTGAATTTCATAACAAGGGCTTCTTTCTCCATTTTTTCACCGAGAATTGAAGCATAAATTTGGAAAATTGAAGATGAATAATTATAAAATTGGAACAATTGGAAAGTTTTGAGAATTTCTAATTGCTGATGAAAATCAAGCGCTTGAATAATTACATGTTGATTTTTTTCAAGATATAATTTGAGAAGATGATCTTGATCGCCTTGAATTTTTTCAATATTAATTGAATGAGGTCCAAAAAATTTGCTTCCTATTTTATTTCTTGGCGGGATTGTGACAAGAAACTTGTTCTGTTTCAATGAAAGAATTGCCTCCTTTCTTGTCTGATCCATTTGGTTCACAACCGAAATATTAAAGGAAGCTTTTGAGTTTGCAAAATTTCTTTGTGCATTTTGATATATTTTATACTCCATTTCACTGTATTCATTTCTGGGTGTCTCTGTATTGCCAAGAGACATTGATTCTGGTTTAGGAGTTGGTGTTTGTGTTGAATAGAATTGATTTGCAAAATCGTCTTCTAGTTTCCATGTTTCTTTTTCATCAACTCCTTCAATCATTTTTTGATGATCTTTTCCGTTTTGAAAAATTTGGTTTGTTTTTGATTGATCATTTAACGCTGTTTGAAACAGTAAATTGTCTAATTCTTCATCTTTTGCTTTCCATTCATCATTCATATTAATTTTTTCAATTTGATTTTCATTTTCATTTTCATTTTCATTTTCATTTTCTTTTAAATTAAGTTGATGTTTGAAGTTGTTTTTTTTGGCAATTATTGCAAATTGAAGAATTAATGGTTTGAAATTTTCCATTTTATTTGATTCATTTATTTTTTCTGAATCGATAAAGAATTGTTCTTGTATTCCATAATTTTGAGAAGTTTCGTTAATAATTTGAATCATTTTTTCTTTATTATCTAACGGACTTTAATATAAAAAAATAAATAAAAAAATTAATTTAAAATAAAATTAATAAAATTTAAATTAAATTAAAAAAAAAAGGAGAACAAACAAATTTGATAAATCAATTTCTTTTTCTTGTATTGTTTCTATTAATAAAAGTATGTATTTCAAAAAACTTTGTAACTGTAGATTTGGTTGAAAATTTTTATCAATTACTAAAGAAATCCATTTACAAATCTTTTTTATTTCTTTTTCTTTTTCTTTTATTGAATCCATTTACTTTTTTAAATCAAATTAAATGAAAAAAAAATGAAAAAAAAAAAATTAAAAAAAAATTTTTTCTTTTTAATTTTTTTTTAAATTTAAAATAATATTTAAATATTTATTTATATATATTTAAAATAATATTAAATATAATAAAATAATTTAAAAAATATTTTCCAAATTAAAAAAAAAATCATTTTTTTTTGCTTCTTCTTTTTTAAAAAAAAAATGACTTCTGTTATAAGATATTTTATTATTTCAGGTTTTTTAATTCAAATTAAAAATTATAATTAAAAATTTCAATTAAAAATTTAAATTAAAAAATCAATTAAAAATTTCAATTAAAAATTTCAATTAAAAAATTTAAAGGAAATGTTCAAGGTGTTTTTTTTAGACAAACTATTGTTAATGCTGCAATAAATAGAGGTTTAAAAGCAGGTGCAACAAATTTATTTGATGGAACAGTTTCTCTTACTTTATCTGGTGAAGATTCAAAAGTTCAAGAACTTATTGATTATTTAAAAAGTGGAAAAGAAATTAATTCTTGGAATGCTCAAGCTACAGATGTTGAAGAAAAAAATGATGGAAAATCTCTTGAAAAACATCAAGTTTCAACTGAAAAAAAGGATTCAGTTTTTAAACCAAGAATTGAAATTTATATTTAATTTTCAAAATCAAAAATGAAAATAAAAAAACAAAAACAATTTTTATCCGATTTTTATTTAAAATTTATTATTAAAATTATTATTAAATTTATTATTAAAATTATTATTTAAATTATTATTAAATTTATTATTAAAAATATTATAAATTTATTATTAAAATTTATTATTAAATTTATTATTAAATTTATTATTAAAATTATTATTAAATTTAATATTAAAATTATTATTAAATTTATTATTAAATTTATTATTAAATTTATTATTAAAATTATTATTAAATTTATTATTAAAATTATTATTAAAATTATTATTAAATTTATTATTAAATTTATTATTAAAATTATTATTAAATTTATTATTAAATTTATTATTTAAAATTATTATTAAAATTATTATTAAAATTATTATTAAAATTATTATTTAAAATTATTATTAAAATTTATTATTAAATTATTATTAAAATTATTATTAAAATTATTATTAAAATTATTATTAAAATTTATTATTAAATTATTATTAAAATTATTATTAAAATTATTATTAAATTTATTATTTAAAATTATTATTAAAATTATTATTAAATTTATTATTAAAATTATTTATTAAAATTATTATTAAAATTATTATTAAATTTATTATTAAATTTATTATTAAAATTATTATTAAATTTATTATTAAATTTATTATTAAAATTATTATTAAAATTATTATTAAATTTATTATTAAAATTATTATTAAAATTATTATTAAAATTATTATTAAAATTATTATTAAAATTATTATTAAAAATTATTATTAAATTTATTATTAAAATTATTATTAAAATTATTATTAAATTTATTATTAAATTTATTATTTAATTTATTATTAAATTTATTATTAATTTATTATTAAATTTATTATTAAAATTATTATTAAATTATTATTAAAATTATTAAAATTATTATTAAATTTATTATTAAAATTATTATTAAAATTATTATTAAATTTATTATTAAATTTATTATTAAAATTATTATTAAAATTATTATTAAAATTATTATTAAAATTATTATTAAAATTATTATTAAATTTATTATCCGATTTTATTTAAATTTATTATTAAATTTATTATTAAAATTATTATTAAAATTATTATTAAAATTATTATTAAAATTATTATTAAATTTATTATTAAAATTATTATTAAATTTATTATTAAAATTATTATTAAATTTATTATTAAAATTATTATTAAATTTATTATTAAAATTATTATTAAAATTATTATTAAAATTATTATTAAATTTATTATTAAAATTATTATTAAATTTATTATTAAAATTATTATTAAAATTATTATTAAATTTATTATTAAATTTATTATTAAATTTATTATTAAATTTATTATTAAAATTATTAAAATTATTAATAAAATTATTATTAATTTATTATTAAATTTATTATTAAAATTATTATTAAATTTATTATTAAATTTATTTGTTTCAGAATATCAATCAACCAATTCAAAAATCATAAGTAGGAATCAAATCCCATTTAAATATAGACATATCCTTACTTCCCACAGAAATCAAAAAAGATTTCTGCAAACACTTAAGATTAGAAACTTTTGAACCATGACCAAAATAAAGAGAAGATTCATTTGGATCAACATTTGGAAAATTAGAAATTTGAATAGCAGAAGATTTTTGAGCAAGAATAAGACAACCTGGAGCAAAATCAAAGCTGTCAACATCAGGGATTTTCTCAACAATATCACAAGAATAAGATATCCAAGAGATTTTCTCATGATCAGAAAGAAGCTTTCCACGATCTGAAGCGAAGAAATAAGATTGTTTTCCATTTGAAACTCGAAAATAATCATTTTCTTTTGAAAAATCTAAAGCTTTAACTGATCCTTCAATTTTGACTTCATAACTTTTTCGGAAATTTGTTTGCGATTTATAATTAGCAACAGTTCCGTCTTCAAATCCAATAAGAAGTTGTTTATTATCTGGAGAAAAAACCATCTGAGAAACTGGACTTGCCATATCCTTTCGATTTGCTACTTGTTTTAAGTCTCCTGATGTTACAATTATAAACTCTCCATCTCGTAATCCAACTCCAATGTATTCTCCTGATGGTGAATATATTACAATTCTTGGTTGTCCGTTGATGCTTAATCTTGATTTCATCTCGTTTTTTTCTCCATCCCAACAGAGTATTGTTCTATCATCACTTGCTGTAACAAATTGTGGTTTTGTTGGATGGGTTGCAACTCCCCATACTTCATCTCCATGTGACTTTTTAGAAAAATTTAAAATTTTATAATTATTTTTATAAATTTTTGAAATCGGATAAAAATTTTTTAATTTTTAATTTTTATTTTTTAATTTATAAATTTTAATTTTTGAAATCGGATAAAAATTTTTTAAATTGATTTAATTTTTATTTATTAATTAAATTTTTAATTTATTTTAATTATTTAATTTTAATTTAATTTAATTTAATTTATTAATTTGATTTTTAATTTAATTTAATTTAATTTATTAATTTGATTTTAATTTAATTTTAATTTAATTTTAATTTAATTTTTAATTTAATTTTTAATTTAATTTTAATTTAATTTTTTAATTTTATTAATTTTTAATTTAATTTTAATTTTAATTTAATTTATAATAAAAAAAGAAAAATAATAAATACCATAATCAATAACTCTGATTTCTTTGATTCAATAGAGGATTCCCATATTTGATTCTTTAATGTTCCGCTTACAATCTTTTTTCCATTTGGAGATACATTAATTGCTCGAATTTGTCCTCCTAACATAGTTTCAATTTTATTTAATTCTTTAAATGTTTTTTCATCCCAAATAATAGCTTTTCCATCTTTTCCTCCTGAAATAAAATTTCCATGAGGTAAAGCACTCAGAGCTGAACAACCACCACCCTAATAAATTATAATTTAAATATTTGATTTATATTATATATTCAATATTCAATATTAAATATTAAATATTAAATATTAAATATTAAATATTTGATTTATATTCAATATTAAATATTAAATATTAAATATTAAATATTAAATATTAAATATTAAATATTAAATATTAAATATTAAATATTTGATTTATATTCAATATTTGATTTATATTAAATATTAAATATTTGATTTATATTAAATATTTGATTTATATTAAATATTAGATTTATATTAAATATTTGATTTATATTCAAATTAAATATTCAATATTTGATTTATATTAAATATTAGATATTAGATTTATTTTAAATATTAAATATTTAATATTTGATTTATATTAAATATTTGATTTATATTCAATATTAAATATTTGATTTATATTAAATATTAAATATTTGATTTATATTCAATATTAAATATTTGATTTATATTCAATATTAAATATTTGATTTATATTCAATATTAAATATTTGATTTATATTCAATATTAAATATTTGATTTATATTCAATATTTGATTTATATTCAATATTAGATTTATATTAAATATTAAATATTTGATTTATATTAAATATTAAATATTTGATTTATATTAAATAATAAATATTAAATATTAAATATTAGATTTATATTAAATATTTGATTTATTTTCAATATTAGATTTATATTCAATATTAAATATTTGATTTATATTAAAATATACTGTATGAGCTCTGTAAAATTTTATCAATTTATAGTTATCATAAGACCAAACTAAAATCTCTCCTGTTTTTGTTCCTGTTAAAACAGTTTTATTTTGTGTAATTGCAATTGAAAGTAACATTGTTTTTTGTTTTGTTCCAAAATTCCCTTCAACTGAATTAAGAACTGAATTTGAAAAATTCCAAAATTTTATATGAGAAATTCCACATGTTACAAATTGTGTAGGATCTTTTGGATGACTTGCGATTGCAAGAATCTATAAAAATTAAATTAAATTAAATTAAATTAAATTAAATTAAATAAATTTAAAAATCGGAAAAAAATTTTTAAATCGGAAAAATTAAAAATTAAAAATTAAAAATTAATTAACCTTTTTATCATATCCTGGTGCAGAAGCTAATAAACTTTTATTTTCCCAATCCCAAACCCAAACTGTATGTTGTGGATCTGTTGAAACACAAAATAAAATTTTTCCATCAGAAGAAAATGTTATTAAATTAAGTCCTTTTGCACTTGGAACTTTAAAACTTGTATGTAATTGAAGTGTTTGACTATCCCAAATACAAATTAAAGGTTCTTTTCCTTCTTGTCCTGTAGCAACAAGTTTATGATTAGGATGAAGACCAATACTATTTAAAATTGATTTAAAATTGATTTAAAATTGATTTAAAATTGATTTAAAATTAATATAAAATTGATATAAAATTGATTTAGAATTGATTTAAAATTAATTTAAAATTGATTTAAAATTAATATAAAATTGATATAAAATTGATTTAAAATTGATATAAAATTGATATAAAATTGATATAAAATTGATTTAAAATTGATTTAAATTTGATTTAAAATCGATTTAAAATTGATTTAAAATTAATTTAAAATTGATTTAAAATTAATTTAAAATTGATTTAAAATTGATTTAAAATTGATTTAAAATTGATTTAAAATTGATATAAAATTGATTTAAAATTGATTTAAATTTGATATAAAAATGATTTAAAATTGATTTAAAATTGATTTAAAATTGATATTAAAATTGATATAAAATTAATATAAAATTAATTTAAAATTGATTTAAAATTGATATAAAATTGATTTAAAATTAATATAAAATTAATTTAAAATTGATTTAAAATTGATATAAAATTGATATAAAATTGATATAAAATTGATATAAAATTGATTTAAAATTGATATAAAATTGATATAAAATTAATTTAAAATTGATTTAAAATTGATATAAAATTGATATAAAATTGATATAAAATTGATATAAAATTGATTTAAAATTGATATAAAATTGATTTAAAATTAATTTAAAATTGATATAAAATTGATATAAAATTGATATAAAATTGATTTAAAATTGATTTAAAATTAATATAAAATTGATATAAAATTGATTTAAAATTGATATAAAATTACCAACTAATTTGAGAAGAATGTCCAAAAAAGAATTTTTGTGTTCGATTTGTTGTATTAAAAATAATTCCAATTTTTGCAGTATGATAAACAAATTCTTCATTATTAATATAATAAATATTATGTCTTGATTCTGAACCTCTAAATCCATAAACAAATTGTAACTTCAATTTTCGACTTAAACTATCATTTTGTTTTGAAAAATTTTCAATTTTAGTTTCTAAATTATTTTGTTTCCTTAAATTTTCATTTTGCAAAGAATCTGAAAAAATTTCCGATTCTGTTTCTGTTTCTGTTCTTTCTGAATAACTTTCATTTGTGATTTCTTTTTGATTATTTGGTGATTTTGAATTTTGTTTTTGATTATCTTTAGATTCTTTTTTTGAATCTGTTTTTGAATCTTTTTTTGAATCTTTTTTAGGTTTTTGATTTGAATCTTTTTTTGAATCTGTTTTTGAATCTGTTTTTGATTCTGTTTTTGGTTTTGTTTTTGATTCTTTTTTAGGTTTTTGATTTGATTCTGTTTTTGAATCTTTTTTTGAATCTTTTTTTGAATCTGTTTTTGATTCTGTTTTTGATTCTGTTTTTGATTCTGTTTTTGGTTTTGTTTTTGATTTTGTTTTTGATTCTGTTTTTGAATCTTTTTTTGAATCTTTTTTTGAATCTTTTTTTGAATCTTTTTTTGTATCTGTTTTTGATTCTGTTTTTGAATCTTTTTGAATCTGTTTTTGATTCTTTTTAGGTTTTATTTGATTTGTTTTTGAATCTGTTTTTGAATCTTTTTAGGTTTTGTTTTCTTTTTGAATTTTGTTTTTGATTCTTTTTGAATCTTTTTTTGAATCTTTTTTTGAATCTTTTTTTGAATCTTTTTTTGAATCTGTTTTTGAATCTTTTTTTGATTCTGTTTTTGGTTTTGTTTTTGATTCTTTTTTAGGTTTTTGATTTGATTCTGTTTTTGAATCTGTTTTTGATTCTGTTTTTGAATCTTTTTTTGATTCTGTTTTTGAATCTTTTTTTGATTCTGTTTTTGGTTTTGTTTTTGAATCTGTTTTTGATTCTTTTTTAGGTTTTTGATTTGATTTTGTTTTTGATTCTGTTTTTGATTCTGTTTTTGATTCTGTTTTTGATTCTGTTTTTGATTCTGTTTTTGATTCTGTTTTTGATTCTGTTTTTGATTCTGTTTTTGATTCTGTTTTGGTTTTGTTTTCAGGAAATATTGGTTCATTTTTTAATAATGATTCAACTTCCTAAATTTTTTGAATAAAAAAAATCATAATCCAAATCTTGTTATTTTTTTAATATTTTTTTAATTTTTACTTTAAGTGATTGTGTTTTAAGAAATTTCTTATAAAAAATGTTTAATTTAAAATATCCATCCAAATTTGTGAATTCAATTTGTTTATTTACTAATGAATTTTCTTTTAGATCAATAAGTGAAATTTCAGTTGAACCAATAATTGATTCACTTTTTGATTTTAAATTGAAATTTAATTTTTGAATTTAAATTAATTATTTATATATTTTTTATTTTTTTAGAAATTGAAAGAACAAAAATACTTTTCTGTATCTTTTTGATAAATTTCTATATTAACAGTTCTATTTAAATTAATCAATCCAAAATTGAAAACCTATTAATTTTGATTTAAATTTTAATTTTGATTTTAATTTTAATTTTTGATTTTAATTTTAATTTTAATTTTGATTTTGATTTTGATTTTTGATTTTGATTTTAATTTTGAATTTTAATTTTAATTTTAATTTTAATTTTGATTTTAATTTTGATTTTAATTTTAATTTTAATTTTGATTTTAATTTTGATTTTGATTTTGATTTTGATTTTGATTTTCATTTCAATTTAAATTTTGATTTTGATTTTATAAATGAATTTTAATTTGAATCGTGAATATTGGTTAAATCAAAAAACTTACTTGATCCCAAGTCACTGAACCATCTTTAATTTGAATAGAACGAGATTTTTTCATTTGAGTTCCTTTTATTGACAAAATTGCAAAAACATTTTGAGATTTAAGAGAAATATAAGCATCACAAAGTTTAACAAATATCCAATGAAAATATTTTTTTTCAACCACTTGTTGTTTTTGTGGTGATTGAATTGATGGTTGTTGTGTCTGTTCTGGATTTGGATTTTTTTGCTGTTTTTTCTTTTCTTGTTTTTCTTTTTTCGCTTTTAATTTCATAAGCTTTTTTTTTTGTTTTTGTCTTAATTTTAATAATTTTTTTTGTTGTTTTTCCATTGATTTTTAATTTCGGTTTTAATTTAGATTATAATTTCAATTTTTAAAATTGATTTTAATTTAATTTTTATAATTGAAAAAAAAAATGATTTTGGAAATTAAAAAAAAAATAATTTTTTTGTTTTTTTTTTTTTTGTTTTTTTTTTTGATCTTAAAAAAATTTAAAAAGTAAACAAAAAGAAAATTGAAAAAATTAAGAAAATAAACAAAAAGAAAAAAGTGAGAAAAAAGTTTAGTTTAGTTTAATTTAATTTAATTTAATTTAATTATTTGTTGTTGAAATTGAATCATAAAATAATTGAGTTAAAGATTTTAATTGAGAAAGATCAAGAATATCAACTTTTCCTAATTGTTTTGCTCCAATATAAATTTTGGACATTTTCTCAATTAATAAAGCAGCTTTAACTGCATATTTTGTATCTTTATAAGCAACTAAAACTCCATGATTTTTAAGTATACAACTATTTATATTTCCCATTGCTTTTAATGCTTCTTTTGGTAATTCAGTTGAACCAGCTGATGCGAATTTTGAACATTTTACTCCAGAACCAAGAAAAAGAGCCATTTCTTCAATAATACAAGGAAGATCCATTCCTATTTTTTATCAAGATATAATATTCAATTCAATTCAATTCAATTCAATTCAATATTCAATTCAATTCAAAATTCAATTCAATTCAATATTCAATTCAATTCAATTCAATATTCAATTCAATTCAATATTCAATTCAATTCAATATTCAATTCAAATTCAATTCAATATTCAATTCAATATTCAATTCAATTCAATTCAATTCAATATTTAATATTTAATTCAATATTTAATTCAATTCAATATTCAATTCAATTCAATTCAATTCAATTCAATTCAATTCAATTCAATTCAATATTCAATTCAATATTTAATTCAATATTTAATTCAATTCAATTCAATATTCAATTCAATTCAATTCAATATTTAATATTCAATTCAATTCAATATTCAATTCAATTCAATTCAATATTCAATTCAATTCAATTCAATATTCACTTCAATATTCATTTCAATTCAATTCAATTTCAATATTCACAATTTCGATTCAATATTTGACCATATTCGATATTTACTCAATATTCACTATTCAATTCGATTCAGATTCAATTTAATTCAATTTAATATTCAATTCAATATTCATTCAATATTTAATTCAATTCAATTCAATATTTAATATTCAATTCAATTCCAATTCAATTCATTCCAATATTTGATTCAATATTCACCCAATATTCAATTCAAATTCATTCAATTCAATTCAATATTCAATTCAATTCAATTCAAATTTCAATTTCAATATTCGATTCAATTCCAATTCAATTCATTTAATTTTAATATTCAATTCAATATTTAATTCAATTCAATTCAATATTCAATTCAATATTCGATTCAATATTCAATTCAATTTCCAATTCAATATTTGATTTCAATTTAATTTCAATATTCATTCAATTTAATATTCAATTCATTTCAATTCCATTTATTCAATATTCAATTTTTTTCAATATTCAATATTCATTCATTCAATTCAATATTCAATTTCAATATTTTAATTTCAATTCAATTTCAATTTTTTTCCAATTCAATTCCATTTAATATTTTCCCATTCCAATTTCAATTCATTCGATTTATTCAATATTCGATTCCTTCAATTCAATATTCATTCCCTACTTCAATTCAATTCAATTCAATTTCGATTCAATATTTGATTCCAATATTTATTCATTCAATTTCAATGATTCAATTCAACAATTTCAATTCATTCATTCAATTCAATTCAATTCAATTCAATTCAATATTCAATTCAATTTTCAATTTGATTTCAATTCAATATTTCAATTTTTTTGCCATTCATTCAATATTCACCTCAATTCATTATTCCAATTCCAATTCAATTCAATTCAATTCCAATATTCAATTCATTCATTCAATTCACCAATATTTAATTTTAATATTCAATATTCAATTCAATATTCATTCAATATTCAATTCATTCAATTCCAATTTTAATATTTTATTCAATATTCAATATTCAATTTTAATTCAATTTCAATTCATTTCAATTCCAATTCAATATTTAACATTCAATTCAAATTTAATATTCAATTCAATTTAATATTTAATTCAATTCAATTCCAATTCGAATTCAATTCCATTCCAATTTCAATTCAATTTCAATTCCCATTCACCGATTTCAATTCCAATATTTACCAATTCAATTCATTCAATATTCAATATTCATTCAATTCAATATTATTCAATTTCAATTCAATTCAATATTTATTCACTCAATTTCAATTCGAATATTTACCTCAATTCAATTCCAATTCCAATTTCAATATTCATTCAATATTTAATTCAATATTTAATTCAATTCCAATTTCATTTCAATATTTATTTCAATTCCATTCCATTCAATTCAATTCAATTCCATTCATTCCATTCATTTCAATTCCTTCAATATTCAATATTCATTCCAATATTTAATTCAATTCCAATTTCCAATTCGATTCAATTCATTTCAATATTCCCAATTTCAATTTAATTCAATATTTTGAATATTTAATATTCCATATTCAAATATTCACCAATATTCACCAATTCCAATTTTCAATTCATTCAATTCCATTCACCCATTTCAATTCAATTCAATTCAATTCAATTCAATTTCAATTCATTCAATTCAATATTCAATTCCAATTCAATTCAACAATTCAATTCAATTTTAATTCAATATTCAATTCAATTCCATTATTCAATTCAATATTTAATTCGATTCAAATTTTAATTTCAATTCAATATTCAATTCAATTCAATTCAATATTCAATTCAATTCAATTCAATATTCAATATTTAATTCAATTCAATTCAATTCAATTCAATATTCAATTCAATATTCAATTCAATATTTAATTCAATTCAATATTCAATATTTAATTCAATTTAATATTCAATTCAATATTTAATTCAATTTATTTAATTCAATTCAATATTCAATTCAATTCAATATTTAATTCAATTCAATATTCAATATTCAATATTTAATTCAATTCAATATCCAATATTCAATTAATTATTCATTAAATATAAACCAGAAACTGCAAGCATTGATGCAAATGGTGAATGAGTATGTATAATACAATTCACTTTTGGTCTTGATTTATAAATTCCAAGATGTAAAGGTAATTCAGAAGAAGGTTTTCTTGAATCACTTAATAATTTTCCATTGAAATCAACATGAACAATATCATTTTGTTGAATTGTTGAATAATCATTATGAGTTGGTGTAATAAAAATTTGTTCAATTGAATTTTTTTCAAGATCTTCTTTAAAAACTCGATGAGAAACATTTCCTTCACCAAATTCAACAAGACCTCCTTTATAAATTTGTTTACAAACATCCCAAACTCGATTTTGATATTCTTGAATTTTTTTTGGATTTTTTAAAGAAGAAAATTTAAAAGAAGAAAAAGAAAATTTTTTATTTAATTTAAATGGTAAATTTTGCATTTTGTTTATTTTAAAGAAAAATGAATAAAAAAATGAAAAATAATATTTTTGGAAAATAAATTTTTTTATTCTAACAAAAGAAATTGAAAAGAAATTGAAAAGAATTTGAAAAGAATTTGAAAAGAATTTGAAAAGAAAAGAAAAAAGAATTTGAAATTCTTAATTATCTGAATAACTTGAATCAGAATCATCACTTGATTTAATTGATAATTCACTTTCTGATTCACTTGATTCTTTCATCTTTTTTGTATCTTTTTTAACTTTTGGGAAAAAATCAGGTATAGTTGAAGTTCTTCTATTATTTCTAGTTCTTCTAATTGGAGGAGAATTTATTGGAGAATCAATTTTTGATTTTGATTTTGATTTTGATTTAATTTTTGATTTTGATTTTGATTTTGTTTTTTTTGTATCTTTTGGTGAAAAAGTTGTTTTAGATAAAAAATCCATATCAGTATTATCTAATTCTTGTTTAGTTTTCAATTCAAGTCTTTCTAGAAGAGATAAACTGTGAATATCTTTTTCGGTTAATTTATTCGGTTCATTATTTTCTTTTCCAACTTTTTGATTTTTCTTTTTATTTTTTGGATTTTTATTTTCTTGTTTTTTTCTTGTTTGACGAGTTTTTCTTTTTGGTTTTTTATCAGAATCAGAATTAGAATTAGAATTTGATTTAGATTTTGATTTAGATTTTGATTTTGATTTTGATTTTGATTTTGATTTTGATTTAGATTTTGATTTTGATTTTAATTTGGATGTTAAATTCTTGAAATTATTATCAAGTTCTTTAATTTCATCTGTTTGGGATTGCTTCATATTTTCTTTTTCTTGATTTAAATCAACTTTTCTTTTTCGACCTCGAGTTGATTTTTTTGGTGGTTCATTTTCTTGTGAACTTTTATTTGCTGCTTTAGGTCTTCCTCTTGGTTTTCTAACTTTTGGCTTTTCTGAATCTTGTTCAGTTTCTTTTTTAACAGGTTTTGCTCTTGGTTTTGCAGGCGCTCTTCTTGTTCTTCGTTTGGTATTCTTTTTATTGAATTTGGAAGTTTCGGACTCAATTCTTTCTTCTTCTTCAACTTTATCAAGAGTATTAAGGAAAGTTTCAAGATCAGTTTCCCATAAATCTTCAATGGGTGTTTTTTCAAGAGTTAAAGTGAGATTTTTGCTTTCTTCTCTTTGGCGAAGAAGATCTTGATATTTTTCAAATGTAAGATTCCAGAGAGACATGGAAAGAAGATAATCAAAACCAGAATCTTTTTCATTTGCATTCTCGTTATCATTATCGTTATCGTTGTCATTATTGTTATTGTTGTTTTCATCAGAATCTTCATCCGAATTCAAACGACTTTTTGTCGAACCCTTTTTAAACTTATCGAAATGATGCTTTGCAAGCAATTCAATAACCTTTTTTTTCTTGACGTTTCGGATCTCAATTTCTCCATCGATAACCATTTTGATGAATCTGGCCTGGTTAGATAAACGGAGAGTCTGATTACGCAAACGGTCAACCATAAACTCCTTTCTTTGAACATAGTGGACCTTACGGAGCTCGAAAAACTCGCGAAGAATATCAGAGGGAGAGTTGTACTTTTTGATTCTTCCGTGCTGATCAAAGAGATGCATGTTATCAAGCGAAAGTGTGGATGTGAGTTTGAAAAACTTCTCGATGCCTTCCTTCTCAATCTTCTTCATTTGCTCCGGAGTTGTTGTGATAACGAAACGAACCTCGGTGTCTGTGTGATGTTCTGAGAAATCCTCGATAGCTTCGTTTTTTTCTCCAGGAAGAAGCGTTTCGAGAAATTCTTTGTAACTGTAAGTCCATGAGAATTTGGAATGCACAGGAAGTTCTGTAATTTCGATTGTTGTCTCATCAATTTTTTTGTATACACCACGAGTAATAAATCTTGTGTTCAAAGAATCTGAGGAAGTTCGTCGGCGCTTTGTTGTTGTTGTTTCTGGATCAAGAGGCTCAACGATTCCAGTGAATCCCTTGTACCAAGGAGTCATTTCTTTGGGATCTTCTCCCTTCAACATGAGTCGAAGATTCTCGGCAATCTCGCGCGGATTGTAAGTGGGAATGTAAGTTGAATATCCTGTTCCTATTCCCTCTGCACCATTGACAAGCACCATTGGCAGAATTGGCGAATAAAATCTCGGCTCAATTTTCTGGTTGTCTTCGTTCAAATAATCAAGAATATTATCATCTTCAGGATGAAATATACAACGGGTTATTGATGAGAGCATTGTGAAGATATATCTGGGACTTGCTGCATCTTTTCCGCCCTGTAAACGTGTTCCGAATTGACCGAGAGGGAGAAGCAAGCTGATGTTATTTGAACCAACAAAGTTCTGTGCAATTCCAATAATTGTTCCGCTTAAACTTTGTTCTCCATGATGATATGCAGATTTCTCGGCTACATATCCTGAGAGTTGTGCAACCTTCATCTCCTTCACAAGATTTCGTTTGAAACATGCGTAAATAATCTTTCTATGACCAGGTTTGAAACCATCAACAACAGAAGGGATGGATCGTTTGTTGTCTGCGTCCGAGAAGAGAATCAATTCTTTGTTGATGAAATCATCATAAGTCATTTGTGATTGTGTGTGATCCACATAAAGATTCTCAGGAACATCCGACAGCCATTCCTTTCGATCCTTTGCTTTCTTCTTTGAAAAAGCAAGATCGATTGAGTTATCGTCTTCCTTTCCTTGATAATCGAAATCAATTTTGTGGATGTCCAAATTGGAAAAGTATTGCTTAGCTTCTTTTGCTGTACTTGTACCCAAACCCTTGTAGTATTTGATAGTCCATCCGCGTCCGTTATTGTTCTGAGATCTCCATTTATGAAATTCTGGAATAGTGAAGAAAGATACCGTTTCTTTTTTGCGAGTAACCTTGACAATGGGGGTTATAAATTCGCAAAGAAATCCAGGAACTCTAACCAAAGAAGGCCAGAAATGATGAATAAAATTAATCACAAGCCCCTTGATGTGCGAACCATCGAAATCCTGATCTGCCATGATCATCAGATGTCCGTATCGCAGTTCCTTGATGTTTGTATACTCCTTTCCATACTTAAGTCCCAGAATCTTGACAATCGAATTAATCTCAACGTTGTTGACAACCTGCTTTGTGCGTGCCTCCCTTACATTCAGAAGCTTCCCGCGCAACGGAAATACTCCGTATCGATCTCTTCCAACAACACCCAATCCTGAAACTGCGAGCGCCTTTGCAGAATCTCCTTCTGTGAGAATTAGTGTGCATTCAGACCCGTATTTTGATCCTGCTTCGTTTGCATCGTCTAGTTTTGGAATTCCTTTGATTCTTTTCTGTTTGCGTCCAACAGTTGATTTTTGCAGGATTTTTTTCTCTTGGAAATTAACCCAATCAAGAACATTTTTTGTAATTCCACTTTTAACAATTTTATTAAGGAAGTTTTCGCTCAACTCCGGATTTGATCCAAAAGTTTTCGGTCTTGAAGTCAATGTTTCCTTTGTTTGTGAATCGAAAGCAGGATTTTCAATAAGTGAATTCAAGAAGATCTGTATGTGTTGTTTGATTTGGTATTTCTTAATCGGCGCACTTTTGTTGTTTTTGGTGACCTTTTCGAAAAGTTTTTTTGTGATCTGTTCCACAATTGTGGAAACATGTGTTCCTCCTTTAATTGTCCAGATTGAGTTTACAAAACTCACTTGTCGGAATTGTCCTTCACTAGGCAGTACCATAACTTCCCAACGATCCGAAATGCGTTCGTATACACTTGGAACATCGTCAAAATTGACGTTTTTGAAATATAGTTTGCAGTAATCCTTGAAAGACTTGATTTTGATCAATTCGTCATTCAGATAAACTTTAACTTTTGGATTGCAACCTGCAACATCGTAGACTCTTTTCTTCATCAACGCAACAGTATCGTCATCGAGTTTGTCCATGTGAAACTTGGCAAGATCGGGTTTGAATGTGATTTGAGTGAAATCGGATCGTTTCGCTTTTGTTAATTTTGGTTCTGTTTTTTCGCTCATGTTGCTTTCGTATTTTTGATAAAAATAATATCCTGATTTTTGGTCCGAAGTTTCCACTATAAATTCAGTCGAGAAAATGTTGCACAATTTAGCTCCATATCCATTTCTTCCTCCAGTAACCTTCTTTTTGGAATCGTCGTAGTTGCTACTTGTTAGTAAATGCCCAAAAATCAGTTCTGGAACGTATATTTTTTCCGTTTTGTGGATTTCAACTGGAATTCCTTTTCCGTTGTTGAAGATGACAATTTTGTTGTTTGGCTGGTCGATTGTCACTTTGATTGTGTTCATTTTGGCATCTCTTTGTTTGTTGTCTGCAGCGTTGACAAGAATTTCATCAAAGATTTTGTACAAGCCTGGAACATAAGAAACTTCTCGAAAAACCATTCCGTCTTTGTCGTAAACCCACATTGTATCTGTTATTGAATCTGTTGATCCAATGTATGTATCTGGTCTGAGTAAAATGTGTTCTAATTGTGACTAAAAAAAGAAAATGAATAAAGAAATTAATAAAAAAATCAATAAAAAAATGAATAAAAAAATCAATAAAAAAATCAATAAAGAAAAGTGGAACGTTTTATTTTTTATTTTTTTTAGAAATTATTTACCATTTTTGTGTAAATTTCTTCAACTGGTCTATCATCATCTACATCAATTCCTCCTGAATCTCCTTCTTTATCTTCTGAATCTGAAGATAAAATTTCAACTTTTTCTTTTGGTTTTTTTTGTTTTGTTGTTTTTGCTTTTGTTTTTGCTTTTGTTGTTTTTGCTTTTGTTTTTCTTGTTCTTGTTGTTTTTGCTTTTGTTTTTGGTTTTGTTTTTTCTTCTTTAAAATCTGAATCTGAAGTATCTGACATTGTTTCTTTTTTTTTTTTTGTAAATTCGCAGTCAAAAATAAAAAGAAAATGATTAAAAAATAATTAGAAAATAAGAATAAAAATAAAAGAATTTTTTTTGATTTTCTTTTCTTTTAAGGTTTTTATTGTTTAAAATGAAATTGATTATTAAAAAATAATTTAAAAATGTTAACGTCTAAAAATCAAATTAAAAATCTTTTTATTATTTAACGGTTTTTTCTTTTCTTTTAAAATTTTTAATCAAATAAAAAAAAAATTCAAATAAAAAAAATTCAAATAAAAAATATTCAAATAAAAAAAATTCAAATAAAAAAAATTGACTTTAACACGTTAAACTTTTCCATTTTAAAATTTAATAATAAAATTCAAATTAAATTCAATAATAAAATTCAAATTAAATTCAATAATAAAAATGGAATAAAATTCAAATTAAATTTAATAAAATTGGAATAAAATTTTATAATAAAATTGGAATAAAATTTAATAATAAAATTGGAATAAAATTTTATAATAAAATTGGAATAAAATTTAATAAATAAATTGGAATAAATTTTAATAATAAAATTGGAATAAAATTTAATAATAAAATTGGAATAAAATTAATAATAAAATTCAAATTAAATTCAATAATAAAATTGGAATAAAATTTAATAAATAAAATTGGAATAAAATTGGAATAAAATTTAATAATAAAATTTAATAATAAAAGTGGAATAAAATTTAATAAATAAAATTGGAATAAAATTTAATAATTAAAAGTGGAATAAAATTTAATAATAAAATTTAATAATTAAATTGGAAATTTAATTTAATTTAATAAGATTTAATAATAAAATTTAATAATAAAATTGAATAAAATTTAATAATAAAAGTGGAATAAAATTTAATAATAAAAATTGGAATAAAATTTAATAATAAAATTGGAATAAAATTTTATAATAAAATTGGAATAAAATTTTATAAATAAATTGGAATAAAATTTAATAAATAAAATTCAAATTAAATTTAATAATAAAATTCAAATTAAATTTAATAATAAAAGTGGAATAAAATTTTATAATTAAATTGGAATAAAATTTAATAAAAGTGGAATAAAATTTTATAATAAAATTGGAATAAAATTTAATAATAAAAGTGGAATAAAATTCAAAATAATAAAAATTGGAATAAAATTTAATAAAAATTTAATAAATAAAATTTAATAAATAAATTTGGAATAAAATTTAATAAAAAGTGGAATAAAATTTAATAATAAAATTGGAATAAAATTTAATAAAAATTTAATAAATAAAATTTAATAAATAAATTTGGAATAAAATTTAATAAAAAAAGTGGAATAAAAATTGAATAAGATTTAATAATTAAATTGGAATAAAATTTTATAATAAAATTGGAATAAAATTCAAATTTAATTTAATAAAAAAATTGGAATAAAATTTAATAATAAAAGTGGAATAAAATTTAATAATTAAATTGGAATAAAATTTAATAATAAAATTAAAATTAAATTTAATAAAAAAATGGAATAAAAAATTAAAAAATAAATTTAATAAAAAATGGAAATAAAAATTAATAATAAAAAATTGGAATTAAAATTTAATAATTAAAAAATTGGAATAAAATTTAATAATAAAAGTGGAATAAAATTTAATAATAAAATTGAAATTAAATTTAATAATTAAAATTCCATAAAATTTAATTTTTCTTTTTCAAATTAAATTTAATAAAATTAATAAATAAATTTGGAATAAAATTTAATAATAAATTGGAATAAAATTTAATAATAAAATTGGAATAAAATTTAATAATAAAATTGGAATAAAATTTAATAATAAAGTGGAATAAAATTTAATAATTAAAGTGGAATAAAATTTAATTAATAAAAGTGGAATAAGATTTAATAATTAAATTGGAATAAGATTTAATAATAAAATTTAATAAAAAGTGGAATAAAATTGGAATAAGATTTAATAATAAAATTGGAATAAAATTTAATAAATAAAATTGGAATAAAAATTTAAATAAAATTTGAATAAAATTTGAATAAAATAAATTAAGATAATTTTATTTATTAATAAAATTTAATAATAAAATTGGAATAAAATTTAATAATAAAATTGGAATAAAATTTAATAAATAAATTGAATAAAATTTAATAATAAAAATTTGAATAAAATTTAATAATAAAATTGGAATAAAATTTAATAATTAAATTGGAATAAAATTTAATAATAAAAGTGGAATAAAATTTAATAATAAAATTGGAATAAAATTTAATAATTAAATTGGAATAAAATTTAATAATAAAATTGGAATAAAATTTAATAAATAAAATTGGAATAAAATTTAATAATTAAATTGAAATAAAATTTAATAATTAAATTGAAATAAAATTTAATAATTAAAGTGGAATAAGATTTAATAATAAAATTTAATAAAAAAGTGGAATAAAATTTTATAATAAAAGTGGAATAAGATTTAATAATTAAATTGGAATAAAATTTTATAATAAAAGTGGAATAAAATTTTATAATAAAATTGGAATAAGATTTAATAATTAAATTGGAATAAAATTTTATAATAAAATTGGAATAAAATTTAATAAAAAAATTTAATTTTTTTTTTTCATTTTTCATTTTTTTTTTCATTTTAATTCAAATGAAAAGATCAATTTGGATAATTAGACATGGAGAAAGAATTGATGATGTAGATGAAAATTGGGAAAAAACTGCCAAAAATAAATATGATCCAACACTTACAGAAAACGGAAAACAACAAGCATTTAAAACAGGAAAACGATTAAAAAACGAATCAATTTCTTTAATTTTTTCATCTCCATTTCTTCGATGTTTACAAACAGCAAAAGCAGTTGCTGATCAAATCAATTTAGAAATTAATTGTGAACAAGGTTTATCTGAATTCATTAATAAAAATTGGTTTCCTTCAATAAATGATATAAAACTTGAATTAGAATTTTTCCAAAATCAAAATCAATTTGAAAAAATAAATCAAAATTATCAATCTTTTATTACTATTTCTAATCCAGAAACTATCCAAGAAATGTTTCAAAGATATCAAAATACTGCAAATAAAATTATCCAAAATTATCAAAATCAAAATATTTTATTTGTTACTCATGGTTACGGTATTTCTTCTATTGTGCAACTTTTTATGGAAGAAGATTTTATTTCTGAACTTGATTATTGTAGTATTTGCAAAATAAATGAATCAAATGATGGGAATTTTGAAATTGAATTTATTAATGAAACTTCTCATTTAAATTGACATTAAAATCAAAATCAAAATCAAAATCAAAATCAAAATCAAAATCAAAATCAAAATCAAAATCAAAATTAAAATTAAAATTAAAATTAAAATTAAAATTAAAATTAAAATTAAAATTAAAATTAAAATCAAAATTAATAATTAAAATAAAAATTAAAATTAAAATTAAAATTAAAATTAAAATTAAAATTAAAATTAAAATTAAAATTAAAATTAAAATTAAAATTAAAATTAAAATTAAAATTAAAATTAAAATTAAAATAAAAATTAAATTTAAAATTAAAATTCCAAAATCATTTTTTCATTTTTTTCTTTTTCAAAAATGAATGAAATTTTATTTTTTGGTTTAAATGAAACACCAAAACTTTTCAAAAATAAACCAAAAATAATAACAAAATCAATTCAATTTAAATTTAAAAATGAAAATGAAAATGAAAATGAAAATGAAAATGAAAATGAAAATGAAAATGAAAATGAAAAACAAATTAAACAAATTTCAACAGGAGAATATTCAACAATTTTCCTTTTTGAAAATGGAAAAGCAATAGAATATTTAAGTGAAAATGATTCAAAACAAAATCCTTCAAAAATCCAAATTGAAGAAAATATTCAAAAAGTATCTTCTGGTGGTTGGAATAAAGCTATTTTAACAAAAGAAGGAAATGTATTTGCCAAAGGAGAAAATATTAATCCAAAAAATTCAAAAGAATTTATCAATATTTCATCATTAATTGAAGATAAAAATGATAGAATAATTGAAGATATTGTTTCTGGAAGATTTTCAATTTATTTATTAACTTCAAATCAAAATGTTTATGGAATTGGTTCAAATTATTATGGTCAACTTGGTTTTGATTCTGAAACACTTTCAAAAACAGAAAAACCAATTTTAATGATGAAAAATGTTTCTAAAATATTTTCAGGAACTGGTTCAATTCATGTTTTTCTTTTAAATTCAAATCAAGAATTATTTGGATGCGGATATAATGAATTTGGTCAACTTGGATTAGGAGAATCAAGAAAAGAAGAAACAAGAATCAAAAATTAACCAAAATCCAAAATATTCCAAAAGGTAAAATAATTGATATTCAATGTGCAATTGACTATTCAATAATGTTGATTGAAAATGAAGATGAAAATGAAAATCAAAATCCAAAAAGAAAACTTTATTCATGTGGATTTTATCAAGATAATGGACTTGATAAAGATGAAGAAACTTATAAATTTACTGAAATCAAATCATCTTTATTTGAAAATGATGATAATATTCTTGATTTTTCTGTTGGATTTACTCATAGTTTGATTTTAACCAAAAAAGGGAAATTAATTGGATTTGGATATAATGAATTTGGTCAATTAGGAATAGGAAATACACAAGAAATACAATTAATTCCAATTCAAATTGAACTTCCTAAATTAAGATTTAATGAAGAAATTTCCAATTATCATATTTCTTGTGGATATCATAGATCATTTCTTTATTATTCTCCTCTTTCTTTTTCCAATCTTGAAGAAGATTTGATAAAATTATTTAGAAGAAAAGAATTTTGTAATATTTCATTTAAAACCAAAAATGGAGAAATAATTGAAGCTCATAAATTAATATTGAAATATAGATTAAATCAAAATCAAAAATCAAAATCAAAATGAAAAACTTCAAGAAATTATTTCAAAATAAATCAATTAAAGAATCAAATCAAATATTTGAAATGATTTATTCAAACAGAATAATAAATCCAATATTATATTCTGAAATTAAAGAAATTATAAATTTAAATGAAAAAATTGAAGAAACAATGAAAAGAATTTATTTAAATGAAAATGAAAAAGATTTTATAATTGAAAGAAAAGAAAAACAATATAAATTTCCAAAATTAATATTAATAATGAGAAGTGAATTATATCGAGGAATGTTTTTATCTGTAACAGAAGACAAATCTAATAAAGTTACAGATTATAGTGAATTGAGTAATAAATCATTTCAAATATTTGAATATTGGATTTATTCAAATCAAATCAAAAATGAAATTCAAATTACAAAAGAAATAATTGATGAAATTCAAATTGGAATTGATTATTTTCAATTAAATCAAACAAATCCAAATTTATTTGATTTATTAATTAACAAATTTAATAATTAAAATTCAAATTCAATTCAAAATTCAATTCAAAATTAAAATCAAAATTAAAATCAAAATTAAAATTAATATTAAAATCAAAATTAAAATTAAAATTAATAATTAAAATTAATATTAAAATTAAAATTAAAATCAAAATTAAAATTAAAATTAAAATTCCAAATTTCATTTTTTTCATTTTTTTCTTTTTCAAAAATGAATGATTGTTTATTTTTTGGTTTCAATAAATATCCAATTCTTATCAAAAATAAACCAGAAGAAATAACAGAACCAATTCAATTTAAATTTGAAAATGAAAATGAAAATGAAAATGAAAAACAAATTAAACAAATTTCATCATCAGGTTTTTCAACAATTTTCCTTTTTAAAAATGGAAAAGCAATAGAATATTTAAGTGAAAATGATTCAAATCAAAATCCTAAAGAAATTCAAATTGAAAATATTCAAAAAGTAACTGTTGGCGATGAAAATGAAGCTATTTTAACAAAAGAAGGAAATGTATTTGCCAAAGGAGATGATATTAATCCAAAAAATCCAAATAAATTTATCAATATTTCATCATTAATTGAAGATAAAAATGATAGAATAATTCAAAATATTGTTTCTGGATCTCGTTCAATTTACTTATTAACTTCAAATCAAAATGCTTATGGAATTGGTTCAAATTATAATGATCAACTTGGTTTTGATTCTAAAACACTTAAAACAAAAAAACCAATTTTAATGATGAAAAATGTTTCTAAAATATTTTCAGGAATTGCTTCACAATCTGTTTTTCTTTTAAATTCAAATCAAGAATTATTTGGATGCGGAGATAATGAATTTGGTCAACTTGGATTAGGAGAATCAAGAAAAGAAGAAACAAAAATCCAAAAATTAACCAAAATCCAAAATATTCCAAAAGGTAAAATAATTGATATTCAATGTGGATACTCTCATTCAATAATGTTGATTGAAAATGAAAATCCAAAAAGAAAACTTTATTCATGTGGAAACTATCAATATAATGGACTTGGAATTTTTGATGAGCATACTTATGAATTTACTGAAATTGAATCATCTTTATTTGAAAATGATGATAATATTCTTGAAATTTCTGTTGGATATGCCCATACTTTGATTTTAATTTCTAATTTAAAATTGATCGGATTTGGAAATAATTATTATGGTGAATTAGGAAATGAAGATATAGGAGAAGAAGATATTCCAATTCAAATTGAACTTCCTAAATTAAGATTTAATGAAGATATTTCCAATTATCATATTTCTTGTGGTATTAACAAAACATTTCTTTATTATTCTCCTCCTCCTTTTTCCAATCTTGAAGAAGATTTGATAAAATTATTTAGAAGAAAAGAATTTTGCAATATTTCATTTAAAACCAAAAATGGAGAAATAATTGAAGCTCATAAATTAATATTGAAATATAGATTAAATCAAAATCAAAATCAAATTGAAAAACTTCAAGAAATTATTTCAAAAAAATCAATTAAAGAATCAAATCAAATATTTGAAATGATTTATTCAAATAATTCCAAAATAAATCCAAAATTATATTCTGAAATTAAAGAAATTATAAATTCAAATGAAAAAATTGAAGAAACAATGAAAAGAATTTATTTAAATGAAAATGAAAATGAAAATGAAAAAGATTTTATAATTGAAAGAAAAGAAAAACAATATAAATTTCCAAAATTAATATTAATAATGAGAAGTGAATTATATCGAGGAATGTTTTTATCTGTAACAAATGATACTTCTAATAAAGTTACAGATTATAGTGAATTAAGTAATAAATCATTTCAAATATTTGAATATTGGATTTATTCAAATCAAATCAAAAATGAAATTAAAATTACAAAAGAAATAATTGATGAAATTCAAATTGGAATTGATTATTTTCAATTAAATCAAACAAATCCAAATTTATTTGATTTATTAATTAAAAAATTTAATAATCAAAATTAAAATTAAAATTAAAATTAAAATCAAAATTAAAATTCCAAAAATAAAATTAAAATTAAAATTAAAATTAAAATTAAAATTAAAATTAAAATTAAAATTAAAATCAAAATTAAAATTCCAAAAAAGAAAATTTCATTTTTTCATTTTTCATTTTTTTCTTTCTTTCATTTATTTTATTTTTTTTTATATTTTTAAAATGGGAATTCCTGAATCAACTTCTAAAAATAATAATAATAAAAATAAAAACAAAAATGATAATAAAATCGTTAATACAAAAAATGTCCAAATGGCACAATTTCATGAAGAAAAAAAACCAAAAGAATATATTTATTCAGAAACTAATTCAAATGATCCAAAATTTATAAAAGAAAAACATAACAAAATTGAAAAAGAAAAACATAACAAAATTCAAAAAGAAAAAGATAACAAAATTCAAAAAGAAAAAGAAAAAGAAAAAGAAAAAGAAATTGAAATTGAAAAAGAAAAAGAAAAAGAAAAAGAAATTGAAAAAGAAATTGAAATTCAAATTAAAAAACAAAAAGAAATTGAAATTGAAATTCAAAAACAAAAGGATAAATTGATAGAAGAACAAAAATTAACTTCTGTTATTCAATCATATTTAAAAATGATTCAACAAATTAAATATTTCAAAAATCGTATGTTTTTTTTTCAAAATAAAGAAAGGAAAAAAAATTCAACAAAATTTAAATAAAAAACAAAAAAAAAACCAAAAGAAAAAACAAATGCACAAAAAATACAAAAAAGATTTCGTGGTTTTAAAACTAGAAGAAAATACAATTTCCAAAAATTAAAGGTTAAAAAAGCAGTAGCTGAAGAATTACTTAAAACTGAAGAAACTTATGTTAGATTTCTTGGATATTTACAAGATGATTTTGAGATTTCTTTAGAAAAGGAAAAAATATTAACGAAAGAAGAGCATAGGTTATTATTTTTTGGATTGGATGTGATATTAAAATATAATACAGTACTTTTAGAAACTTTTAGGCAGAAATTAGCTAAATGGAATGCTTATTCAACTATTGGTGATTCTTTTCATCAGATTGTAGATATTTTTGAATAATATTAATTTGAATATTATTTTGAATATTATTTTGAATATTTATTTTGAATATTTAATTTGAATATTTTATTTGAATATTTAATTTAAATATTTATTTTGAATATTTATTTGAATATTTTATTTGAATATTTATTTAAATATTTATTTGAATATTTAATTTGAATATTTATTTGAATATTTAATTTGAATATTTATTTGAATAATAATTTGAATATTTAATTTGAATATTTAATTTGAATATTTAAAAATATAAAATATTTAATTTTAATATTATTTTGAATATTAATTTGAATATTTATTTGAATATTTAATTTAAATATTAATTTAAATATTAATTTAAAATATTTATTTGAATATTTATTTGAATATTTTATTTGAATATTTAATTTAAATATTTAATTTAAATATTTATTTGAATATTAAATTTGAATATTAATTTAAATATTTATTTTAAATATTTTATTTGAATATTTAATTTGAATATTTTAATTTGAATATTTATTTTAAATATTTATATTTAGGGTGACTTCCTTTCAGCTTATTCAGATTATATCAAACATTTTAATATCGACAAAGTCAAAAAATTAATCAAATCAAATCAACCTTTTGATCAATTTCTAGAAAATAAAAAACAAGATCCAAAATACAACAACCTTTCATTAGAATCGATGCTCATAATGCCAGTACAACGATTACCAAGATATCTTTTACTTTTAAGTGAATTACTCAAAAACACACCACAAGAACACCCTGATTACAGCATGCTTAAGGCATCATTAGCAACACTTGAAAAAAGAACCAACGATGTGAATTCATTTAAAGAGAAAAGTGATGGGCTAGAAGCACTTCATAGACTCAATGAAGCAATTTCTCCAGAATCACTTGAAAAATTCCATTTCGAACTTATTTCACCTTCAAGACAATTTGCTGAAAGTTTCGATCTTTGTTTATTCAATAAAACTCAAAAACCTTGTTCTTTGTTCTTATGTAGTGATGTTCTTCTTGTTTGTTTTCCTAAAAAATCTCTTTTTACAAAAAAGGTTCACTACGATTTAGTGAATGTGATTCCTTTACTTGAATTGAAAATTGAAAATTCTTCAAATCAAGAATTGCCTGATTTCTCAATCCAAATTAAATTCCAAAAAACATTGTTTATTTTTGTTGCAGTTAATTTGGAACAAAAAGAAAAAATTATTCAAAATATTCGAAAATATCAACATTATGAATCAAAAACAATTCGTGCCAAAAAAGAAACACTTCAAAAAAAGCATGCAAGAGTTCTTCAACAAATTCATAAAAACAAAACCAAATATTAAAAGGAAAATTTTTTTATTTTGAATAAAAAAAAAAGCAAATTATTTTGGAATTAATAAATAAATCAAAAATAAATATTAAATTATTTTGAATTAGAATTAATAAATAAATAAATCAAAAATAAAGTGGAATTGGAATTAATAAATAAATAAATATTAAAGTGGAATTGGAAATTATTTGGGAATTAATAATTAAATCAAAAATAAATATTAAATTATTTTGGATTAATAAATAAATAAATATTAAAGTGGAATTGGAAATTATTTTGGAATTAATAAATAAATCAAAAATAAAGTGGAATTGGAAATTATTTTGGAATTAGAATTAATAAATAAATCAAAAATAAATATTAAATTATTTTGGATTAATAAATAAATAAATAATAAAGTGGAATTGGAAATTATTTTGGAATTAGAATTAATAAAAAAATAAATATTAAATTATTTTGAATTAATAAATAAATAAATCAAAAATAAATATTAAAGTGGAATTGGAAATTATTTAGAATTAATAATTAAATATTAAATTATTTTGGAATTAATAAATAAATAAATAATAAAGTGGAATTGGAAATTATTTGGGAATTAATAATTAAATCAAAAATAAATAATAAAGTGGAAGTGGAATTATTTTGAATTAATAAATAAATCAAAAATAAAGTGGAATTGAAAATTATTTGGGAATTAATAATTAAATCAAAAATAAAGTGGAATTGGAATTATTTGGGAATTAATAAATCAAAATAAATATTAAAGTGGAATTGGAAATTATTTGGGAATTAATAAAAAAGAGGAAAAAAATTATTTTTCCGTTTTATCTTTTTTTTTTAATTATTTTTCCTTTTTTCATTTTTCCTTTTTTCATTTTTTTATTTTTTTTTTAATTCACAAAATGGAATCAAGTAGAATAATTCACCATAATCATCCAGAACTGAGATGTGATTTTTGTGAGAAACAATACAATTTTTATGTTAAATGTGTAAACCCACAATGTAACAAAAAATACTGTCCATCATGTGTAATTGATTTTGTTTCAAATCTTCGCAAATGCACTTGTAGAAAACGACCTTTTGCATTTTTGGAGGCAGGAGTTCAAGGAGCTGAAGAGAAAGATTTAGAAAAATTATCACACAAAAAAACTACTCTTGATGAATTAACACAGTTTGAATTTTCGTTGAGAAAACAAATAACAGATCAACAACAAAAATTAAAACCAAGAGTTTTATTATCACCAAAAACAATTCAAAGCAAGGAAGGTTTTGATCAATATCATCAACAAAACCCTTATACTAATAACTATCAATATCAAAATCACAATCAAAATCTTTATGATAATCAACAGATTTGGAATCAACAAGACCAATATTAAATTATATCAAATAATAAAAATCAAAAATTTATGATAAGTGGAATCAATAAAATTATCATCAAAAAATCAATTTGTTTTTCAATTTTAATTAAATATCAATATCAAAATCAAAATTATCAACAAAATTATCAAGAAAACCAATATCAATATCAAAATCAAAATTAATAACAATATCAAAATCAAAATTATCAACAAAATCAATATCAATATTAATATCAAAATTAAAATAAATTATCAACAAAATTAACAATAAAATCATCAATAAAATTATCAACAAAATTATTAATAAAATTATCAACAAAATTATCAACAAAATTATTAATAAAATTATCAACAAAATCATTAATAAAATTATCAAAAAAATATTAATCCAATTATCAACAAAAAATTATCAACAAAATCAATATCAGAAAACAAAATTTTAAATTTTCAACAAAAGGATCAATAAAATCATTAAAATTATTAATAAAAACTATTAATGAATTAACACAATTGAAAATTCGTTAAAAAAATTAAATAACAGATCAATCAACAAAAATTATCAACAAAATTATCATTAAAATTATCAAAAAAATTAATAAAATTATCAATAAAAATTATTAATAAAATTATCATCAAAAAATCAATAAAATAATAAAATTATCAAAATTATTAATAAAATTATTAATAAAATTATTAATAAAATTATCAATAAAATTATTAATAAAAATTATCAATAAAATTATTAATAAAATCAAAATAAAATTAAAATAAAATTATCAACAAAATTATTAATAAAATTATTAATAAAATTATCAACAAAATTATCAACAAAATTATCAACAAAATCAATATCAATATCAACAAAATTAATATCAAAATTATCAACAAAATTATTAATAAAATTATTAATAAAATTATTAATAAAATTATCAACAAAATCATTATCAACAAAATTATCAATAAAATTATTAATAAAATTATCAATAAAATTATCAACAAAATTATCAACAAAATTATCAACAAAATCAATATCAATTATCAACAAAATTAAAATCAAAATTAATATCAAAATTATCAACAAAATTATTAATAAAATTATCAATAAAATTATCAACAAAATTATCAACAAAATTATTAATAAAATTAATAATAAAATTATTAACAAAATTATTAATAAAATTATTAATAAAATTATCAACAAAATTATTAATAAAATTATTAATAAAATTATTAATAAAATTAATATCAAAATTAATATCAAAATTAATATCAAAATTAATCAAAAATCAAAATAAAGATTAAAATAAAAATTAATCAAAATAAAGATTAAAGTTTTATTAAAGTTTTATTAAAAAAGAATTGAATAATATTATCGTAAATTCCCTTCTTCGATAACTGACTCACGAATAACAAATAAAAAATATTCCAAAGATTGAGATGAAAAATATCTATAAAACAAAGTTTGTTCTGTAGCAACCAAATTAGCTAATTCAGATAATTCCTTGAATTTTTTTGATTTAAGCAAAAGAACTTGGATCAAAATAATCGAAAGAGGAATACATTTTTCTCTCAAAAATTGAAACATTTGCAAATCATTTTGATTGAGATTTGCTTGTGAATCTGAATCACCAACATTCATCCAACCTCCTTCTAAAGAAACAACTTGGAATAATTTTGCAAGTGCAAATTGAATTTTGACATCATTGATTTCTTTCCATATTGAAACTGATTTCTCATAAAGTTTTGATTTCTTCTCACTAAAAGAATAATAATGTTGAACCCAATCATCAAAGGCAGTAATCCCCTCAAAGAAAATTTGCCAAGAATTATATTCGCGAAAAACTGAATTTTTTTGGATCAACTCAACTTGATCTGTTTCCATCGTTTCTTCTAAGGTTTCAAATATATTTGTTGGGACAATTTGCATAATCACTTTTTGAGCTTCGTTGAAAAAATCTTTCCCCACAAATTCTCTTGCAAGTTGATTGCATTTTGCCAGTGAATCAACACACGGTTTTTTGAAATCAAAGAGCCATTTAACAGAAACAATTTTTTCAGAATTTTCTTTTGCAATTGGATTTGGATGAAGAACCCTTTCCAGAATGTGTTTTTTGAGCCATTTGAAATAGGCATTATTTACTGATTCTGGTGTGTATTTCAAATTGAAAATATCATCAAGTTTGAATTGTGTTTGAGCTGCGAAATCCAAATCAAGTGATTTTTTCTTGAGTTGCGAAATTTCAACATGAATATATTTTTGGCCTGATTGATCTTGTTGGATGTGTTTAAGGAAAAAGGAGTCGATATTCTGCTGGAAAACTGGTGTGAGATGGGAAACATAAAAGACAACGAAATCATTCATTTGGGAATCAATGAGGTTTTGAATGTGCTGAAAAACAATCTCATTGAATTCAATTTCTTCATTTGGATATATTCCAAACCAATTAAAAATCAGCGCAAAATGAGCAGCAAATCTGAGAATAACGCTTGGAGTTTTTCCAGATTGAGGATATTTGATCCAGTTGTGGAGCTGATGAAAAAGCTCGTTGAATCTTCCCGTGATGATTAGCTGCTGGATAATGTGGAAAGGTTCTGAACAGCTTTTTCTGACAGATTGTGTGTGATATTGCAGATTGTTTCGCAAATCGGAAAAAATTAATTGAGGAGATAAATCAATTTGATTGCAAATTGTCTCATAAATTTGGAAATGTGGATCGCATAAGACTGCGCGATGAAGTTGAGATTGCTGATCCTTTTTGAGCTGATTGAAAACAGCTTTGATTTGCGAAAAGTATTTGTGCAACGAAATATCGATGAATTGGTCAACCATGGATCTGTAATAAACCCACAAACAATCTTCCCAAGCTGAGCATACTGGGAAAACTTGTGCTAAGTTTCCTGATAATAATCCATAAATTGCGCGTTCGATTTTAGACTGTGATTTCAACGAGAGATTCAAACATGATTGTTTCCAAAGCGAACGGTTCAAATATCCTGTGATTTCAAAAGAATCCTCTGTTTGTTCGGGATTTTCGGTGTTTTTCTCCTGATTTGGATCGTTCATCAAGTCTCCTCCTGACAAAATTGCTGCTCGCCAGTGCTGATTTTCTGTGCGGCAGAGTTCAACGGCTTCGTCCATTTTTCCTTTTCTAAAAAGAAGCCAAATTCTCTCCAAAAAATCATGTTCTTCCGAAGTGTATTGCTTTTTAAATGGAGATGATGTTTTTTCAAATGGGGATGGAAAAGATGTCTGGAGTTTGTCTTCATCAAATGCGCTTTCAAGCCATTTGACTATCATTTGGTGTCTCTGCAAAAAATCATTCAACCCGAAGAATTTGCGGACAAAATTCTGTTGCGAAATAAATCCAGGAGAAAGCGCAAACTCAGGAGATTGGAAAATACTCTCGAGATAAAAGGGATCTGCATCCTCGTCATAATTTAAATCAAGCAAGTTAAACGAGACGAGCATGTGAAGCAGCATCCAAGTGTCTCTCTCGTTTTTTGTCACCATCATTTTCTGCGAAATCTTTGCTTGATTTATTCTCGAGAGTGTTTTTTTGCTTGCGTGCAATTTTTTTAATATTTGGTATTCATTATCACAAATTTCTTGGTATTTTTCAATTTGATGGAGAATATCATCAGCTCCAAAATTCTCCTTTTTTTTTGCTAGATCAAGTTGTTCTAGCATTTGTCCAAATTGAAAAATACTCCAATCTTGCTTGTTTTTGCTTGCAAGAAAATCATCAACAAATTGAATATGTTCGAATGAGACATTTGAATATTCATTAATTTTTTGATTTTGATTTTGATTTTCTGCAAATTTGCTGTTATAAATCATCTTATTGTTTCTAATTAAATTTTCCATTTGAAAATCATCTTGAAATTGAGGTTTAATATTTATATTCATTTTTTCATATTGAACATTTTCTTTTTGCGCATCTAGATTTTGTCTAAATATTAATTCATCTTGATTTAATGTTTGCTCCTCAATTATCATAGGTTCAAAATTGCTAAAAAGATTTTGTTTTTTTATGCCTTCTAATTCTTCACTTAATTTTTCTGTAAATTTAACTTTTTTATTTGATTTTTCTGTTGTTTTTTTTAAGATTGATTTAAAGGGTTGTTTTTTTAAAAAAGTAGAATTTAATTTGTAGTTTGTTTCTGGTGGTGTTTTTTGTGTTGTTTCCATTATAAATGTTTTCATTTTGTAAATGAAAAAAAAAATGAAAAAAATTTTTTTTTGAAATTTTTAATTTTCATTTTTTTTTTTAAAAACTCTTTTTTTACAATTAAAATTTACAAATAAAATTATTTTGATATTTATAAATATTTTTACAATTAATTCATAAATAAATATTTAATTTAATATTTAATTCAATTCAATTTAATTCAATATTTAATTCAATATTTAATTCAATATTTAATTCAATTCAATTTAATTCAATATTTAATTTAATATTTAATATTCAATTCAATATTTAATATTCAATTTAATTCAATTCAATTCAATATTTATAATTTTCAAATTTAATATTTAATTCATTCAATTCAATATTCAATATTTAATATTTAATTAATATTTAATATTCAATTTAATTCAATATTTTATTTCAATTCAATTTAATCATATTCAATATTTAATTCAATTCAATTCAATTTAATTCAATATTCAATTCAATTCAATTCAATTTCAATTCAATATTTAATATTCATTCCATTCAATATTTGAAATTCAATTCAATATTCAATTCAATATTCAATTTTGGATTTTAATATTCAATATTCAATATTTAATTCAATTTCATTTCAATTCAATTTCAATATTTAATATTTAATATTCAATTCAATATTCAATTTTATATTCAATTCAATATTCACAATTCATTCAATATTCAATTCAATATTCAATTCAATATTCAATATTTAATATTTGATTCAATTCAATATTTAATTTTGATTTCAATATTCATTTCCAATATTTAATATTTGATTCAATATTTAATTTCATTCAATTTAATTCAATATTTAATTTGATTCGAATATTTATTCAATTCAATTTGAATTTTCAATATTTAATTTCATATTTAATATTTAATATTTGATTTCAATTCCAATATTCAATATTCAATTCTCAATTCAATATTTAATTCAATAGCATTTCAATATTCAATTCAATTCAATTTAATTCCAATTTCAATTTTAATATTCAATATTCACTCATATTCAATATTCATTTAATATTCAATTCAATATTTATTCGGTTCATTTTTAATATTTGATTCAATATTTCAATATTCAATATTCAATATTCAATATTTATTCAATTTCGTATTTAATTTTAATATTCATTCCAATATTCAATATTTATTCAATTCAATATTCCAATTCAATATTTTGAATATTTAATTATTTTTCATATTTTAATTTCAATTTCAATATTTAAATATTTAATTCAATTCAATATTTAATATTTAATTAATATTCAATTTCAATTCAATATTTAATATTTACTCAATTCAATTCAATATTCAATTTCAATATTCAATATTCAATTCAATTTAATTCAATTCAATTCAATATTCAATTCATTTAATATTTAATTCAAATTTGATTCAATTCAACATTATTTAATTCGATTCATTCAATTCAATTTAATTTCAATTTCAATTCAATATTTCAATTCAAATATTCAATTCCAATTTTAATTTAATTCAATATTCACTTCAATATTCAATATTTAATTCATTTAATTTTGAAATATTCAATATTCAATATTCAATATTCAATTCAATATTTAATTCAATATTCAATTCATTCATTTTTATTCAATTCAATTTCATTATTCAATTCAATATTTACCAATATTTTCAATATTTAATATTCAAATTTGATTCAATATTTTGATTCAAATATTCAATTCAATATTCAATTTAATTCCTATTCAATTTAATTCAATATTTCAATTCAATCAATATTAATATTCAATATTCAATATTCAATATTTAATATTCAATATTTAATATTCAATTTAATTCAATATTCAATTCAATTCAATTCAATTTAATTCAATATTCAATATTTAATATTCAATTCAATATTTAATTCAATATTTAATTCAATATTTAATATTCAATTCAATTCAATATTCAATATTCAATTCAATATTCAATTCAATATTTAATTCAATTCAATATTCAATATTCAATATTCAATATTCAATATTCAATTCAATATTTAATTTTTAATTCAATTCAATTTTTAATTTTAATTTTTAATTCATTTTTAATTTAATTTTTAATTCAGATTAAAATCGGAAAAAAAAATTTTTTTTAATTTAAAATCGGAAAAAATTTTTCAATTAAAATCGGAAAAATACTTTCCTTTTATTTTTTGTAAGTAAATTTAAAATTAAAATTAAATCAATTCTATTTTTTTTTATTGATCAAATTTAATTTAAAATTTAATTTAAAATTTAATTTAAAATTTTTTATTTGGTTTAAAAAAAAGAGATAAAAGAAAAATTTAAATTAAAAAAATTTTTTAATTTAAGATCATAAAAAGAAAAAATAAAAATAAAAATGAGTGACGTGATAAACATTTTTAAAATAAAATTAAGTAAGAAATAAATAAATAAAAATAAATAAATTTTAATTTAAATTATTACATTTATATTCACTTATTGAAAAAAAAAACAAACAAACAATCCAAAAAAAATAATTTAAAAAATTCAATTTTAAAATTTAAAAGAATATTATTTTATTGTTCCGATTAAGAATTTAAAAAACAAAAACAAAAAGTATTTTTTCCAATTAAAACTTTTTTTCCTTTTTATCTTTTAAAAAATATTATTAAAAATAATATCACTATATTTTTCAAATGTCAAACTTTCAATATGAAAAACAACTCATGTTGAATATTTAAAGGAAAAAAATTATAAAAAAATTTGATCATTTTTCAATTCATTTTTTTACTATTATTTTTTTTTTTTTGATTTTATAATTAATTCTTTTAATTAATTAATAACACTTAACTCATTTTTGTAAAAAAATAATAAATAAAAAATAAAAATAACACATAAAACATTTAAAATAAAAAATAAACTCATTTTGAACACACAAAAAAAGAAACTAAAAAAAAATATCCGAATGGCCAATCCATTGGTTGAATCAAATCAAAATTATTCACACTTTGCATTTTCACTATCACAAAACTTATATAATCCTTATTTTAGAACACATCAAAAATTCAATCCAAAAATGAAAAAAGAAAATGGAAAAAAAACCACATTTGAAAATAAAGAAAAATCAACGGAATTAAGTAATAATTATGAAAATGATTATAATTATGAAAATGATTATGATTATGATTATCAAAATGATTATCAAAATGAAAATGAAAGTGAAAATGAAAATATCAAGATGAATCAATTATCATTTCAAGACCAAATTGTTAAATCACCCAAACCTTCACCTCTTGTTTCTGTTTCTCCTTCAGTTCCTTCTCATCCAAAAAATCAAAATTATGTTGAACATTCTCCAAAAAGGAATAATAAAAGAAAGAAAAGTCGAACTAATGAAAAGACTAAAAAATCTCCTATTAATGATCCTTCTATGGTTAATGATTTATTTAAAACTGAATTATGTAGATCTTGGGAAGAAACTGGTACTTGTCAATTTGGTGAATCTTGTCAATTTGCTCATGGAAAAGATGAATTAAGGTAATTTACAAATTAAAATTCATTTATAAAATTCATTTATAAAATTAAATTTAAATTAATTTACAAATTAAAATTCATTTATAAAATTAATTTAAATTTATAAAATTCATTTAAATTAAAATTTCCGATTTTCAAAAATTTTTTTCCGATTTTCATTTTTAATTAAAATTTTAATAGACCAAAACCAAGACATCCAAAATATAAAACTCAAATTTGTAAAGCTTTCCATGAAATTGGTTTCTGTCCTTATGGAAAAAGATGCAGATTTATTCATTATAATTTGAAAAAAAATTCAAACATAAATCCAACATCAACTCAACTTCAATTTTTATTTGGAAAAATTACTCCATCTCTTCCAGTCTTTGAAACATTCCGCAAAAAATGAATTTCCATCTTCTTCAAATCCTTTTCTTTTTTTTTTGTTTAAAGAAATTGTTTTTATTTCTGTTTTTCTTTCTGTTTTGTTTTTTGTTGTTTTTTTTTTGTTGTTTTGTTTTTTTGTTTTTTAAAAAATTAATTCAATTTTCTTAACCTTAATTGTCTAAAAAGATGGAAATAAGATTTTCAAAAAAAAAAAAAACGGACTTTTTTTTATTCCAAAAGAAAAAGGAAAAAAACATTTTTATTTTTAATTTGATTAACAAATTAATTATTAAAAATCAATAAAAAAGTCCCAAAACAAAAAAAATTTTCTTTGTTTTCATTTTAATAATAAATTTAATAATAATATTTTTAATAATAATATTCAAAATAAAACTGAAGCAAAATCAGAAAAAGAAAAAGGTTCACCAATTGAAGAAGTTGCTTGACGATATTCTTCATATTGTGAAATTAAAGAAGGATTTTTTGAAATCAATAAATGTTCTTCTTTTGTTAATTTTGAAATCCAATCATGATTTGAATTTTGATTTTTAATTTCATTTTCATTTTCATTTTCAATTTCATTTTCATTTTCTGTTATTTGATCTTTTTTTTTGTCTTTTTCTTGACTTAAAATTTGTTTTTTTAAATTAATTTCTTTTTGTATTTTCTTCTTTTTTTGATCTTTTTTCTTCTTATTTTTGATTAAATTTTTATTTTTTTTTTCGTTATTTTTCAAATTTTTAATCAATGATTTTGATTTTGGATTAGATTTTGATTTTGGATTAGATTTTGTTTTTGATTTAGAATTTGATTTTGATTTTGATTTTGATTTAGAATTTGATTTAGAATTTGATTTTTTTGTTGAATAAACTGGTGACATTTTTTTTTAAGAGAAATAGAAATTAAATGAAAAAGAAAAAATGAAAAAGAGTTAAATTTTATTAAATTCTTTTATATTCCAAATTAAAAATTATTATATTTATTTATTTAAAACAATTAAAAAAAAAGAAATAATTTTTAAATAATTTTTCTTTTTTAAATCGTTAAAAACCAAAAAAAAAAAAAACAAAAAATAACGGAAACTATTTTCTTTTCTTTTTTAATTCTCAATAAAATAAAATTAATTTAAAAATGAAATAAAATTAATTTAAAAAAAGTGGAATAAAATAAAATTAATTTAGAAAAGAAATAAAATTAATTTAGAAATAAAATTAATTTAAAAATAAAATAAAATCAATTTAGAAATAAAATTAATTTAGAAATAAAATAAAATTAATTTAGAAATGAAATGAAATCAAATTAAAAAAAGTGGAACAAAATAAAATTAATTTAAAAATGAATTAAAATCAATTTAGAAATAAAATTAATTTAGAAATGAAATGAAATCAAATTAAAAAAAGTGGAACAAAATAAAATTAATTTAAAAATAAAATAAAATAAAATTAATTTAAAAATAAAATAAAATTAATTTAAAAATGAAATAAAATTAATTTAAAAATAAAATAAAATTAATTTAAAAATAAAATAAAATTAATTTAGAAATAAAATTAATTTAGAAATGAAATAAAATTAATTTAAAAAGTGGAATAAAATCAAATTTAAAAATAAAATAAAATTAATTTAAAAATAAAATTAATTTAGAAATAAAATGAAATAAAATTAATTTAAAAATGAAATAAAATTAATTTAGAAATGAAATAAAATTAATTTAGAAAAGAAATAAAATCAATTTAAAAAAAGTGGAATAAAATAAAATCAAATTTAAAAATAAAATAAAATTAATTTAAAAAAAGTGGAACAAAATAAAATTAATTTAGAAATAAAATAAAATTAATTTAGAAATAAAATCAATTTAAAAATGAAATGAAATCAAATTAAAAAAAGTGGAACAAAATAAAATTTAAAAATGAAATAAAATTAATTTAAAAATGAATAAAAATAAAATTAAATTTAATTTAATTTCGTTTCAATTTTAATTTAATTTCATTTGATTTAATTTTGTTGTTATTCTTGATCAAAATTAAAAAATGAAGAAAAAAGGAAAAGTGAAGAAAAAAAATTTTTTTCCTTCTTCTTCTTATTTGGGAATTTATTTGGTTTTGGTTTTTTTTTTTCTTATTCTTTTTTTTTAATTTCAAAAAAAAAGAAAAACGAAAAAAATTTTTTTTTTAAATTTATTATTTTTTTTTTTCATTTTTTTTTCATTTTTTTTTTTCTTTCGTTGTTTTTGTTGATCCTTTTTTTTTTTCTTTTCTAAAACAAGTTATTTTCAGATCCATAAAAAAAATTCACACAAACAAAAAAAACTTCCAAATAAACCAAAGCAAATTACTTTATTTTTTAATTATCAAAAAAAAAAACACCAACAAAAGCAGCAAATTATTTTATTGTTAATAATTTTATATAACTATTAAATAAAAATAAAAATAAAAATAAAAATAAAAATATTATTATTATTAAAAATCATGTTGATAAAATTAATTCAAAATATTCTTGACAAATCAACTCCAATTGAAATAAAGATTGAAAATTTCAAAATACTACAGATAAAAATAGAATCAATTACGATTGAAAAGGCAAGCAAATTAAAGACACACATTATTCAATTTCTTGAGGATTCTTTAATTGATTCATCAATTGATTCAAACCAACCGAAAAAATTATTTTATCAAAAACATGTTTTGGAAATCACATACAAGTATCTTATGAGTTGCCACGAATTCGGATTAGATCCGAATCTTTTCAAACCAATTCTGGATTGTGTTTTGGATTTTGCAAAAGGAATCCTCATTCAATCCCAATCAACAATAGCTTTATTCTCTCTAATTTTGAGGATTCTCACGCTTGAATTTTTTATTCCGATGGACAATTTTAGCAAATTTGCAAAGGATATACTTCATTTATACAACCAAATGATGGTCATGCTTTATAGATTGCTTGAGGACAACATATCTTTTTCAAATCAAACCCCGATCCAAAATATAACCCAAAAGCAAATGGTTATTCTGAAGACGATCGGGCACATTTTCGATATTCTTCATAAAAAATCAAAACGGAATATTTGGCAGGAAAAGGATCTTTTCATTCTGCATGAATCAGTCTTCAAATTTGCACAAATCAATTCAAATATTCCTTTGCAAAATATCAATATCGATATCTATTCGCATCTTATTCACATCCGCTCAAAGGCAATTTCCTTTCTTTATTGCTCGCGTATCAAAAACGACATCCAATTCAGAAAGCATGTTGTTTCCTTATCAATCGCCTTTTTCAAGGAGCGTTCTTTTGATGAATTCAAGGAGAAAAAGGAGGTTTTCGATTGTCTTATGAATTACAGGGATTTCATTCAAGAAGAAATGCAACAATTGTTTTTTGATACGCAGATTTTGGAAGACAACCTTCTTCTTGGCGAATGGAACTCTTCTAAAGAAATGGAATACTCTTATGTTCTTGCTTCTCAAATTCTTGGCGCGTATTCTCGCCAGGGAATCCTAAACAAATCTCTCAATAAGATTATCGATATCTATCTGAAAAATTTATTTGATGCAAGAGCTCCTTTACTTCAAAAAACAATTGAGTTCAAAAATCTCATTGAAACTGTCAAATCAAGCTCTTTTAATATTGAACAAAAAGATATGATTTTTTCCAAAATGCTCAATTCAATCATCTTGAAACTAAAAAATATCAAAAGTAGTCTTGTTTCGATCAACAGAAATAAGAAAAACAACAAAAACAACAAAAATAAAAATAAGAAAAACAACAAAAACAACAAAAACAACGGAAATGAATATGATATAAACGCTTGTCAGAATGACACAAATATCAATAATAATTTTATAAATGAAATACCAATAAAACACAACTTTGCTCCTTTGGTCAGTAAAAAGAACAATGTTGAAAATGTTAGAGAAGCCTTAAAAATACTTCTTCAACAGTTTTCTCTTCTTCTTGAATGGCAATTTAATTTATTGAAAAATCAAAAACAAAAGGAAAACACTGGAATGCAAGTTGAACAAAATGAAAATGAGAAACCTTTCGAAAATTCAAGAGAAAAAAGCCAAATCTATTTTGGTATGAATTTATTTCAAATATCCAAAGATCTGAACAAGCTTCATTTCACAAATTTTGGAATCAACTCATTCTTGAATTTATCTAAAAACTTAATCAAATGTTTTTTATTTCTTTCTGTGGATAATCAAAATGAAAATCAAAATGAAAATCAAAATGAAAATCAAAATGAAAATAATCAAAATAATATTAGCGGTAATTTATCAACCCAAATTGGCGCAGCTTTTTATCAAGAATTCGGTTTTATCATTTCAATGTTTGATGAAAAATCACAGAAAGTTTTGTTCGGAAAAATATTAGATTTGTTTCTTGAATCTTTTATCCAATACACAGAACCAGAAATCATAATGAAAGCTTTGTTTCTCAAAAGAAGTGATTTAGCTAACTTATCGCAGTTGATATTCAATTATTTGATATCGCACCTCAATGACAAAAGCAATTTTGAGAATCCAAAAGTTTTATTTTCTTACAAATTCTTTGAATTTTTCCTTTCTTCACTCGATAGCTTCGAACAAGAAATCCAAACAAAACTATTCCAGTATCATTTTTCAAGAATGATTACAGATATCATCCGAAGATCCTTTGTTTTGATACGAACAACAAAATATTCGATGCACTTCATCAAATTTCTAACCATGATTTTTTCTACTTTGAAAAAATATGAAATGCTGCATAGCTATTTGCTCAGTTTCATACCCTCGATCCTCGAAATTTGCACCTATTTTTCCCGTCATACACAAGATATTCATTTGGAATCCATTCGTTTGCTTCTAAACATCCCGATCCAAATTTCCATATTAATACCACATCTCCTTCCTTTATTTGAGCAATTAACACACGCTTTGAATTCAAATTCTGACGAATTAATCATAATGAGCTTGAAACTTATCGATCATATCATTCACCATGTTCAGTTGAAATTTCTTTTCGAAAAAATTAGCTCTATTGAAGAAATATTTCTTGAATCTTTGCTCCACATTTTGGATTCAGGATCATCAAAATCATCCACGAAGGCTTTCTCAATAATATCTAAACTTGGATCGTGGAACAGAAGATTTCTTTACACAAAATCACACAGATTCCAAAGCAAAAAACCGTTTAAATACGAAAGAAGCGGTCTTGAAATTGTGTTCCAATTCCCAGAAATTGATAAAACATCAAATCAGTATTTGTTCATAAGGTTCGATGAATGTATTGAGATCTCAATAGAAATTCTCGAAAACGGAGTTGATGATGAAACAAAAATTTCCGCTTTCCAATTATTAAAAGGATGTTTGCTTGGATTAGCTGGAAAAATTTCTCTTACAACAGATGAAGCCTATGAAGAAAATTTGTCATATTTAGAAGAAAATGAAAATAAAAATAAAAATAAAAATAAAAATAAAAATGAAAAAGATAAAGATAAAGATAAAGATAAAGAAAATGATGAGATCATTTTCAAGAAAATCATTAGTTATTGGCATAAAGTTGATCACACAACAAAATTATTACTCAAAAAAATTATTACCGCTTTGTTCAAAACATATACAAATCCGTTATTTGAACGCGAAGCTCACGAGTTGATTGATAACATATTTCTGACCTATCTTCTCATTTCTATTAATGCTCACAAACATCTTCCTGACGTTTTTTGGAAAAGAATATATGACACACACTCATTACAAAAATCAGTGAATCCGTTGAGTCCTTTTCTTGAAGAAAAAGCAAATTTGGATTTTTCACCGATTTTTAACTCACGAACACAAAGTCCATTCACGAGCAGCAACACAAACACAAGTCACAGTGATAACGATAGCCCACCTTTAACAAGCATCCAAGCCAAAATCAACCAAGAAAATCGAGCGCTTTTTAATAAATATCACAAACACAATTCTCCACACAGTCCTTATGACCAACAAAATTCAACTATATTCAAAATAACTAGTCTGCTCGCAAATCAAATGAATAGCTTTTCGGAAACACAACTACAGGAGAATCTCAAGAAGAAAGCCCGAGACACACTCCAAACTCTATCTTCGCCGTTTTTCATTTCGGAATCAATACTCGAAATTATGCAGGATCCAAAATACAAAGAAGTTGGAATCAAACTTATACACAAACATATTTCAATCATCAAAAAGGTCGGTTCAGAAGTTTCTTTTGCAATATTCGCAAACAACTTTATCATCCAAGCTATCCATTATTGCTATCTTCCCGATATCCACTGCAAACTCTGTGGATGCGAAATCATTTCCATATTCTGCTCTGAATTAGGGTTGTTTGCTATTGTGGAAAATTACTTGGATATCGCAAACGGATTGCTATCTGTGATCCAGGACTCTCCTCAAGATTCTTCCTTTGTTCTGTACCAAAAGGCAAAATCAACTTTGGTTCAAGTGATATCAAAACTACTTGAAGTATATGGTACAGAGCAAGTTCCGAATCCAAACAATCCAGACAACTTAAACAACTCCCATTTATTTTCAAGCGATGAAAAATTCACAAAAATACCATTGGATCAAGAAGAAAATGAGAAAGATCAATCGGAAATGAATGGAATGGGCGCAGAAATAGATATGAATATGGGAATAGAAATGGATGTAGAAAGCGAGAATTGGGAAAATTCTAATAACAATATAAATATAAATATAAATAATAATAACAATAACAATAACAATATAAATATAAATATAAATAATCAATCTGGAAATCATTTCCAAACATCCAAAATTTGTGAAAACTTATTTTTGCTTCTTCTTAAAGAAATATTTTCAACAAATGAAATAACTCGTAAAACTTCTCAAGAAATCATCGAGAAATTCTATCCAGAAAATAAAAGACTAATCGCAGGAATCATTTCAAGGTTTTTCCAAAAATTCTATCGCGATCAGCAATTCATTGGAACAAGCTTCTATTACAAAATTTCAAGTTCACAAACACGATTTTTCAATGCAATCTGTTTTATTTTGCGCATCTCTCCTCAAAGTTTAGATGATCTTTTCATCAACTTTCTTGTTAATATTGCGAATCACACACTAATTTTATTCCAAGACCAGATTGCTTATATTTATGACAACGAAGACATTGAATCGCAATTAATGCAATTTTACACGAGAAAATATTGTCTTGATTTGCCAAAAAGAAATGGAAAGCAGCCCACAGGAGCAGAGTCTGTTCCGCATCGCAGCAATTCATTCCCGAGACAAGAGGCATTATATAAAGCCAAGATCGAGTTTCTTTCCCATTTAATCATTTCTCAAGTACTGGTTTCGCCGAGCCACCAAAAAATCAGGAACAGAATCATTTGCGGGCTTTTCTCACTCATTTCCCACGAGAACCAGCATGTTGTGCGTGATTCGAAAGCTGCTTTGGAGAATATGATTTCTCAAAAAATAATTGATCTGCCTAAATACGAGATTATATTAAAAATTCATTACAATATTTTGCAAGAGAACCGAAGAAGAAACATGTTTTTTTTCTCAGGAATTCTCAACATCACAAAACTTTTTTCAGGAATATTGGAACCGAAATTCGGATATATTCTCATAAACTATATGAAAAATTTATATGATTCCAAAACCAGCTTGAGAAAATTTTCATCACTAATAACAACAATCATGAACATATTTGAATTTATCCCAACTAACATCTTTCTTCCTGAGCTAAAAGATATTACGCTCCATTTCAAACACAAAATGAAGGGAGTCGTAGCAGACCAAATCCACCGATCCTTTGAAAACTACGTCAATAAATACCCGCATAATTTCATCGAATATTTCCTGGATAAGGTTCTTCCTGCAAACGGAAACGACCAGGAAGTGGAGTTGTTTGTTTCCATAATCACAAGCAAAAAGGCAGACAAGATAAGAGAACAACTCCTTGAAAACTGCACCAAATTTATCGAGATTGCTTTCGAAAAGGACACACCTTCTCAAAATACTAACACAAGCATCATCTCAGTTTATTTATCACAAATGAAGAAACTCGGCAAATATTTTAACATTATCATTTCTTTATATCATTTCTCTCTTGAAAAGACCCTTCAGAACACAGAATTGATGAACGAAATTATCAAGTACTGGAAAATAGTGAATAATTTGATCAAATTATTAAAGCACAAGGATAAAAGTTACCGCAATGTTTTTGAATATCAAGGCATTCTCCATGATCTTTCCAAAATTCTCATCTCCTATTTCCAAGCTCAGCCAAACACAAAAATAATATTTTTGTTATCCAAATATTTCCAAGAACGCAGGATTGCTGATGATCGATTTTTGAGAGATTTCTTTTTTGAATCTCTGCCTAATGTCTGCACAATAGAGATCAAGAACGAAATTATTCATAATTTGCTAGATAAGATCAAAAATCAACAAGATGTCGCAATTTCCAAAATTTCTCTCATTTTAAAGGCAATTTATATGCCTCTTCTCAGCTATGAATGTAAATGTTCATCAAAACCAAAAACATCAGAAGAAATATCAAAACCAAAAATATCAGAACAAATATCAAAACCAAAAATATCAGAACAAATATCAAAATCAAAAATATCAGAACAAATATCAAAATCAAAAATATCAGAACAAATATCAAAATCAAAAATATCAGAACAAATACCGAAATCAAAAATATCAGAACAAATACCAAAATCAAAAATATCAGAACAAATATCAAAATCAAAAATATCAGAAAATGAATATGTCATCTTGCAAAGTGCTCCATTTATTCTCAAAGAAATCTTTGCCATTTTGAAAAATAATCCAGAACTTACTGCGCAATACAATCAGAAAGAAGATACAAATAGCCTCATTTCCCAAGTACTACAGATCATCTATCTCATTTTCGAAATTGAGCCTAATTTTGTCGAGAAAGATTTTCAGGAATCAATTTTCAATTTTGTGATTGAACAGATCCAAAATAGAAATATGGAAGTCCGAAAAAATGCATATTATATAGTTGTTTATCATTTTGATTTGTACCACCACAAAGAAAACCAAGAGGAAATTACCAAAATATTTCAGTATTTGATCAGGGAATTGAGAATTTTTCCAGGCAAAGGGATAATGAGAATTGTGAATGATTTTACAGAGAAAATTTCCATGATCCCAAGTTCAAATTTAGACTATTCGAATCAAATCCCACATTGGGTATTAACTTTGAAAAATGAATTGTTGTATGATTACGATAATGTTGATGAAGATTCTCAAATATATAAAATTATTATTGAAAACCATGAATTTTTTTATCAGTATCAAAGTTTTTTTGTGTTACCGCTTATGAGATATTTCAATATTCTGAAAACACAGGAAGATGAAATTCTTAGAATCATCAATACTATTGTTATTTGGAAAAAAAAAGTCAACAAGAGCAAAGAGATTGAAAATACACAAACACAACAAATGCAAAGCGAACAAACACAAATGCCAAATAAACTTCAGTTCCAGAAAAATATATATATTAAAGACTCATTGGATGCATACATTTTTGATCGAATCTCAGAAATTTTAATATATTTCTCATTAAAGAGTCAAAAATTGAACAAACCCAGTCTTGATTTGATTAAGAAGTGCCTGCGATATTGGCCTGAGAAAGTAATTAAATTTGATTTCGTGAAGAAATATTTTTTCCAGGAAGTTATTCACTCGAGAGAAAAACACGGACAGTTTTATCACCTATTATTCTTACTTGGGTTGTATGATCCTTATTACATCACTGTGGAAAATGGTGATGATTTCACAAACATGCTCCAAGAAATCATCCCACTCAATGAAAGAGAGCTTTTGATTTACGGAAGCAAATTAATCAAAGGACTTCTTCGGCCAATGATATCAACAGATATTTTCATGAATTCCAGAAGGAAACTGCAAAAAGATAAAATGAGTATTTTTGTGAAAAGAATCAAGGAAATAGTCTTGTCAAGCCAGCAAATGGTTTTCCCCAAAATTATGCAGAGCGATTGGAAAGAATGCAATATCTTCGGCATTTCTGTGTTTTTTCGCGTGACTTATCCTTCATTCCCCAAATTGTTCGACCAAAATTTGCAAAATATTTTTTCCATTTTCAAGTACTCTGTGAAAATACACACCGAAGATCTGCACCGAATGAAATCTTATCCTGAATGGCAAATCAAAAACATACTAAATAATATTCGCGATTCATTTTTCATGATCAGTTTTCGGTTGCATGATTATCCACAAATACGAACTCAATTTTTCTCTTGGGTCAGCAGACTTTTGACAAGAAGTGTAGAAGTCTCGCTTCTTCGAGACATTGTGGAAGTTATCCAGACATGGATGTCAAGAGATAGTAACGAAAATGCAAAATTCAAGAAAACAAACAATGAAAATAGCTGGCCAAATGACTTTATAAATACTAACAATATTATTCAATTTGATGACGAGAATAATAATAATAATAACAATAACAACAATAATAATAATAATAACGATGATTTGGAAGATCCTTTTATTCCGCTCGACTCATTAAAAAATAAAAACCAAACAGGATGGGAGCATTCCCATAAATATATCCAACTTGTTCTATCTCCAGATGAAAAAATTGCGTTTATGCATAGTTTTGTTGTGCTATATAGCAACGTTTTCGATCGCACAATTAGACAGTTGATTCTCGATATTTTGCTTCAAGTTTCCAAAGATGAGAATCTGAAAAGCTCTCGCGAATTCTTCCAACAAATGTTCATGTACGGATTGGTTTCAGAGGATAAATCAACACGAATACATTTCTTCAACATCATCCACGAAATCATGCCTCGATATACTTTGCGGGAACGAGTTTTTCATGTGACCACCCGCAAGCAATGGAAACCCAAAATATTTCCGTTTTGGATCAGACACATTTTGAAATTAACAATCCAATGTGCAAATATGCAAAACAGACTTGTTTATTCATTTAATTCTGAGTCTGTTTCTTTGAAATCTTCGAGAAAATACAAACAAAAGCAGCAAGAAGTGAAGGAAAAAAATTCACCTGTTTTTTTCAATTTATTGACGAATTTGGATCAAGATTTGGAATCAATTGAGTTGAAAGTTTTGGTTGATCCACTTATGGATTTAATAGATAAGGATCCCCGCTTTACACAAGCATTATGGCCCAATTTCTTTTGGCAAATTTGGGAATCGATATTGGGAACAAACGAGGAAAGACAAGAAGTTGCGAAATCACTGATTGATCTCATGCTTGAAGAACCAAAGCACATTAGTCCAGAGCTTTCCAAATCAATATTAGAAGGATTTTTCTTGTGCCAACCAAAACTTGTCATTTCCACACCAAAACTCAAGCTTCTTTCAGAATATTTCAAAGAATGGCATATTGTTACATCTTTAATGGAATATTACAACCCCTCGGTTTGTCAATCTGTACACAACATCGAGAGATATTGCGAAAAAAGAAGAACGAGACGAAATGAACACCGAACTATCCATAATGTATCATAAATTGGGAGAGCTTGATTTTTTATACGGATTGTGGGATTCCATTTCTGTCAACGAAAATACAAAAGAGGGCATTTTTTTCGCTAAGCATGGAATGTGGGAAAAGGCTCAAAATTGTTTTGCAAAATCATTATTGAATGTTTCTCTTTACGAAAGACCGCAATTGATTAGCAAAGGAGAAATTGGGTTTTGTGAAGAGCAGTGGATATTTTGCTCGCAAATGCTTTCGCAATATGATAATCTTATTGAGATTTCAAAATCTTTCGAGCACTATCCACTACTACTTGATTCGGCTTGGAAGGCTGGAAAATTGCAAGAGTACGAATCAACATTCAAAAAGCTTATGTTTCAAGATTCCCAATTCATCCTGTATTTTGGTTATCTTCGTTTCAAAAAATCTCAGAAGAATTTAGCAATGATATTAAAAAATGCATTTGGAAATCCAATGAGACCAAATATAAATTATACACAAATACCGCATCTATTATCAATATCAATAGATCAACCAAATCATATTCAGGCATATCCACCAAATTCTCATCAAGTAAATCGGAATAAAATTAATATAGAATATTCGCATGCTAATTCAACAATTCAATCACAAGCCAATCATAATAATAACAATAATAATAATAATAACAATAATAATAATAATAATAACAATAATCTTGGTGTTGGAACTCGACAAACTCGGAGACATTCAATAAGAACAAGAGGAGCAACTTTACCTTCTAATTCTCAAGTTAGAGAAGTTAATTCATTAAATACTAGAACATCAAATCCTCAAGAAATTATTCATGAGCAAATGAATCAAATAAACCAAATGAATCAAATAAATCAAATAAACCAAATAAACCAAATGCAAAATCCATCTTATCAACAAAAAATTAATTTAACTATGGAGCAAAAAAGACAAATTTCAAATGAGTTTCTTGATCATAAAAAAGTTTACACAAAAATGCGCTCACTTTTATTTGTGGAATGGGCAAATCTACCGAAAGAATTTGACAATCTTCACATCAAATTTCTGCAGAAATTACAATATCACCATGAATTTATGGAATCTGTGGATTTATTCCCGCAGATCGTAAATACACCAACTCAAGAAATTACAAATCTTCTGAAAAACTTTTTCCGAGCTTGGCAAGAAAGAGTACCTCCGAAAAGAGAAGATGTTATGGTGTGGGAAAATGTTTTCAGTTGGCGAAAGCAGATTTACACCTACATTTGGCATTTTATCGAGAAACTGGATCCAATGTTCAAAAGCAATCCTATAGGGATTCATGAATATGGGAAATTATTTGTGAAGATTGCAAATATTCATCGCAAACATGGAGCGATCCAACAATCACTGAATGTTTTGAATCAAATTTTCAAACTGGCAAATGTTTCATCAAGTGATATGGTGAAACAACTTAAAATCAAAGCGAGATGCTATCAGCAAATGCCGTATAAAATACCTGAGATGCTTGAGTTTTTGACTGAGGATAAATTGTCACATTTCCCCGATCCAAACCAACGATCTGTATTTAAGAGATTGAAAGGGGAATTACTAACGAAAATTGGGAAGTATTCCGAAGCGAATACAGAATTTTTCGAAAGCGTTCGGACAAGCGATAAGATTGGCAAGAATTGGGAGTCATGGGGCAAGTTTTGCGACCAGGTTTACACATCCACAAAAGACCCGATATGGGGACAGCAAGCAATCACTTATTATTTGCGTTCTATTGTGCTTATCAACGACAAGAACTTTGCGCTGATTCCGAGAGTTTTGTATCTTTATAACAACCACGATATATTTCATCCCAGTTTTGAGATGCCTATTGATATATCTCCTTTGCATCTGCCGATGAACTTGTGGATTCCATGGATTCTTGAATTGCTCCATGGGTTATTCCAGAAAAGTGGAATGCAAATATACAGACATATTTTGATGAAAATTGGAGCCAAATACCCGCAATCGGTTTATTATTCATTAAAGGTTGTCAGACAGGTTCATTCTTCTCATAAAATCAAAGGAAAGAAGTTCGAGGATGCGCTTTCCACATTGAATAATCTTGTGGAGGATTTAAAGCGTCATGAACAACAAAATTTTGAGAATCAAGAAATTTACAACTTTCAAGCCCCAACAAAGCAGATTGATTTACTGATATGCTCAATAATCGCGAATTACCACAAAGACGATGAAATTATGGAGATGGATTATTCGTTCACTGTTTTATTAAAGAAGCTGAGAAAATGCAAATCACTGAAGGATCGTATTTCGATCGAAAAAATACCCATTTTGAATAATTATCCATGGAATTTCTCGTCAAACCCAAAAGAAAGAGGCTATTCAAATAAAATGAGCAACCGAAAAAAGCCAATGATCACAATAGAAGAGTGTTTCGACAGATTTATGACATTCCGATTTGAAAAAGAACCGGAACTAAAACTGAAAAGAAAAGGAAAAAATCTGGAGAAAGAGGACCAATTTCTTGCGCGATTCCAAGGCGAGGGATTAGTCGAGATACCCGGACAGTACTTGCTTTTGAAATCAAATTATTTGAATCATGTGAAAATACACCGAATATATCCAGAAATCCAGGCAATACCAAATCATCCATCATCGGATCGTAAAATCATCTTTATTGGAGACGACGGGAAATTATATCCGTTTCGGGTTCATAAATCGTCGCGAAGAGAATTGTTTTTAGAGAGCAGATTGACTCAACTACTGCAGTTTCTAAACGTGCATCTTGCGAATTTTATACAAACCGCGAAAAGAGGGATACACTTCCATGTATCGCCAATAATAGGAATCACTAAAGACACACAACTAATCAGCGAGGATTCGACCAAGCTGTCTTTTGAGCAGGTGTTTTTCGATTATTGCGAAAATAAAGAAGTTGACAGCATGGGATCTCTTTTGTATTATTTTGAAAACGTTGTGGAAACTGGCGATCCAAAAAGAGATCTTCAAAAAAAGATTGAGGTTTTCCAGGAAATCCAGGATCTATATGTTCCTCCCAGTATTCTTCACAAGTTTGTGTTTTCAATGCTTTCCTCGGTTAGAGACACTTGGATATTTCGCAAGCAATTCATTCTTGAACTTGGATTGAATTATTGGATCAGATTTCTTTTTAGCTCCTACGATTACGAACCCAACTCTTATTCTTTTGATTCGCAAACAGGATATGTTGAGCACACAAGAATCAAAATTAGAATGGATGAGAACCAAGTATTGAAACCATTAACACAAAACGATGTGGCATTTAGACTTACCCCAAATATTGCGAATTTCATGACACAAATTGGCATTTTAGGCCCGTTTTCAACTGTTTTAACAACAACTTCTCAATGCTTTGCTGAAAAATCATTTGAGTTCCAAAATTATTTGAATCTTCTGATTCGAGACCAATTATTATTTTTCCAACTTGTCAAAATTCAAAAATTAGCAAAATCTCAAAATATATCAATTTCTAACTATAATTGCGATTACGATGATGATTCTGATTATTATTCTAATCCAAATCCAAATTTTCAAAATGATCCAAAACCTAATTTTTATTCCTTTGCAAAAAACCAAATTATTCCTTATTTGAATTTAACAACTCCTGCTTTAGAAAAAGTGGAACAAAATGTGGGATTAATTATGGAAAGAATTTCTTTTCTTGATCCAAAAAAAACTCATATTGATAATTTAAATCAAAAATCAAATAATAATAATAAACCTGTAAAAGACCTAATTCAACAATGTCAATCTTTAGAAAAATTATCACTTCTTCATCCTGGTTTATTTCCTTGGTTTTAGATCGATAAATTTATAGATTGATTGATTTATTGATTTATGAATATAAAAAAACAATCCAAAATTTTTTTATAAAAGAATAAGAATAAGAATAAGAATGAGAATTATAATTAGAATTAGAATAAGAATTTGAATAAGAATTTGTTTTCATTTTTGGATTTTTTTTTTTAATTTTTCTTTTATTTTCTTTTTAAAAATAAAACAAAAAAAAACAAAAAAAACAAAAATTATTTTTTTTTTTTTTTCAAAATTTAAATTTTCATTTTTCTTTTTTTATATTATAAAAATGGTGGGATCGAAGCGAATAATTTGTTTTTATTTTTTTTAAAAATTTAAATTTTTAAATTATTTGTCAAAACTCACCAAAGAATTAAAATCAATATAAAAAGAAAAATTCAAAAAAATAATAAATAAAAGAAAATAAAAAATTTTTTTACATCTTTTTTAAAATAAGATGATGAAAAATTTTCTTTTATTTTAAATTCAAAACACAAAAAAAACAAAAATAAAAACAACAAAAATTTTTTTTTCATTTTTTTTTTCCAATTCTTTTTTTTTTTTAAAACTAATAACAAAAATAATTCGTTAACAAAAATCAATTCAAAAAACAATTCTATTTTAAATTTTATTTTAAATTTTATTGTTTATCTTTGTTTTGTTCTGTTCTGTTCTGTTATTTTTATTATAATTTTTGTTTTTTAAAAAGAAATAAAAAAGAAAAAAAAAGAAATAATAATAATAATAATGTATTTTGGAAAAGATCAAAATTTTCAATCGGAAACAGATTATTTATTTCATGAAATTCAATCATTAATTAATGATACAATCAAAAAATTATCAATTAACAAAAATCAAAATCAAAATCAAAATGAAAATCAAATTCAAATTCAAAATGAAAAAATTCAAAAAAAACTTTGGAAATGGAAAGAATTTGATTCTGATAATAATATTAATAATATAAATATAAAAAAATTTCACAAAATATCAAAATCAAATTCGTCATCAGAAAATAAAATAAGTATCAAAATCAAAATCAAAATTAAAATCAAAATCAAAATCAAAATTCATTTATAAAATTTATAAAATTTATAAAATTTATAAAATTGTAGAAAATAATGACAATTTAAATTCAATCAATAAAATATTCGAAATTTCTAATCAACAAATGGAAATGAACTTAGAATCAAAATCAAAACAATTTTTTGAAAAACTTAATTGGAGTGGAAAAAATCAAGAAAAAATCCAAAATTTGAAGATGAAATTTAAAACAAACACACCAAATTTGAAGTTGGATTTGGGAACTAAAAAAAACATGAAGAAAATACATTCAGAACCAGCAAAAAAAAAGAATCTAAGAATTCAGGATATTTTAATTAAATATAAAGAACCAGATTCACCAACTCAAATTAAAAGAACACAAAATGATTTCAAAACTCCATCACGATTTGTTGAAATTAAAGAACCAAATATAAAAAATGAACAAAATATAAAAAATGAACAAAATATAAAAAATGAACAAAATATAAAAAATGAACAAAATATAAAAAATGAACAAAATGAAGAAGATTTTTCCAATTTTTTAGATTCAGATGAAGAAAAAAAATTTGATGATTTTCAAACAGAAAAAAATGGAGATTTTTTGAAAACTATCAAACGTTCCAAATTGGGATTAATTAGAAGATTTCATGGATCAATGATGACACAAAGTAAATCAAATCAAATCAAATCTAAAAAATTAAAAAGCAAAAAAAATAAAAAATAAAACATTTTTCTGTTAATTTTATAGAAATAAGTGGAATGATTTATGATCCTAATTTGTTAATGTGGTTGAATACAAATGCAAATCCTGCTGATAATATTGATTGGGGAGATTCATCAGATTCAGAATCACCACATGGAAATGATGAGTTATATGATGGAAAGGAAAATGTTCCTCAAGAACTAATTTTGGATCAAAATCAAAAAGAAAAAATGATTGAATGTGAAAAAAAACACAATGAAAATTTAAAAGGATGGAAAAGTGAAAATTATAAAAATCAAGATCAATTTAAGAAATCAGGAATAAGAGAAATGGCAATTTTATATCTTCTCCATTCAACACAAATTGCATTTAAATTTAATTGAAAAAAAAATCAAAAATCAAAATTAAAAATTAAAATTAAAATGTGATTTATTTTTTTTTTATTTGATCCACTTTTTTTAAAAATAAAAAATATCAAATTAAATTTTTATTTAATTTTTAATTTCAAATCTAAAATTTTCTTTTGAAAATGAATTTAAAAAAGGAATTATAATTCCTGAAAAATCTGTTCCAATTCTTGCATGAGAAGCAGCAAAATTTAAGCATTGCTCAAATAAACTTTTCAATAAAGAATCATTTGAGATTTTTGGAATTGATATTTCTAATTGAGACATCCATATTGATATTCTATGATAAATCCAATCGTGGAGAATTTCGTAATTTGAAGGTTGGATTCCAAAAGCGGAGTTGAATTGAGTAATGATTTCGAACATTCCGCTGCGGAGAGTGTCTGTATATTTGGATATTCTGTCGTATTCACGGAGGTCAACGAGGGATTTGAGTTGTGAATTGAGAGAATCATTGAGCCATTCATTTCTTTTTGAAACGAAAAGAGCTTTTAAATCAATTTGAGAAAGATGGCCTATTTTCTTGAGAGTGGAGACAATATAGAGGGCCTTGGGTAATTGTACCGGTTTTGAGAGTTTATTGAGAAGTTGGTTCTGCATGTCTTTGGTGACTTGTGAGATGTCGTTTGAGAACATGTCTTGGATCCAAGGGAGAGATTTTTTATTTTTCTTAAAGAATTTTTTTGAAAATTGAGTGAGTCTTAAACAATCATCGTAACTTTCGTTTTTAAGACAAGTTTCCATGAGCTGTTTGATCTCCAGAAGCTGTAATATTTGAGTGTGTTTATCAAGTGATTTTTGACTTTGTTCTTGATTTTGAAGATATTCAGGAATATTAGTTGAAAATTCTTTCAAATTGCTTGTTAATTGAGTGATTTGAGTTTGTGATTTTGATAGATTTGTGTGTATTTTTCCAAGCTGGTTTTTGATTTCTTTTACGCTGGAAAAGTTTTTGATAATTCGTTGATAATTTGTAAATACAAATTGCTCTTGATTTTTTTCGATTTGTAAAATTTCTGTGTCTAGTTTTTGTGGGAGTTTTATTAATTCTTGGAATGGTTGTGATGTTGCTTGTCGAATAAATTGTTCTAATTCTTGTGAGTTATTTTCTTCTTGGAAATTTGGAGAAATTGTTTGAAGCATAATAAAAAAAAAATGAAATTAAAAAAAATTTAAATAAATAAATTAAAAAAAATGAATTTAGATTAATTTAAATATTAAAATTAAATAAAATAGATTTAATTTATTGATATTTATTAAATAAAATATTTTTTATTCCACTTTTTTTTAAAATAAAAAATAAATTAAAATTTAATAATATTTATTAATAATATTTATTAATAATATTTAATAATTTTATTTAAAATTAAATATTAAAATAAAATTAAATATTAAAATAAAATAAAATAGATTTAATTTATTAATATTTAAAATAAAATATTTTTATTCCAAAAAAATAAAAATAAATTAAATTTAATTATATTTATTATAATATTTAATTATATTTATTTAAAATTTAAATATTAAATAAATTTAAATATTAAAATTAAATAAATTAAAATTAAATTTATTTTATTAATTAAAATAAAATAAAAATAAATAAAAATAAATAAAAATTTTAAATTAAATATATAAATGAGATAATTTTTAAGAAAAAAAAATAAGAAAAAAAAAAATTAAATAATGGTCTTGTATATATTTAAATTAAATAAATTAATTAAATATTTTTATTCCACTTTTTGAAATTAAGATTAATTAAATAAAATATTTTTATTCCAAAAATGAAATAAAATATAAATTAAATTTAATTATATTTATTAATAATATTTAATTATATTTATTTAAAATTAAATATTGAAAAATAAATTTAAATATTAAAATTAAATAAAATAAATTTAATTTATTAATATTAATTAAAATAAATAAAAATAAATAAAAATAAATAAAAATTTTTAAAATAAAAATAAATATATAAATAAGATAATTTTTAAGAAAAATAAGAAAAATAAAATAATGGTCTTGTATATATTTAAATTAAATAAAATAATTAAATATTTTTATTCCACTTTTTGAAATTAAGATTAATTAAATAAAATATTTTTATTCCACTTTTTGAAATAAAATATAAATTAAATTTAATTATATTTATTAATAATATTTAATTATATTTATTTAAAAATTAAATATTAAAATAAAATTAAATATTAAAATTAAATAAAATAGATTTAATTTATTTATATTAATTAAATAAAAATAAATAAAAAAAAATAAATAAAAATTTTAAAAATTAGGTATAAATGAGATAATTTTTTTAAGAAAAATAAGAAAAATAAATAATGGTCTTGTATATATTTTAAATTAAATAAAATAATTAAATATTTTTATTCCACTTTTTGAAATTAAAGATTTATTAAATAAAATATTTTTATCCCACTTTTTGAAATAAAATATAAATTAAAATTTAATAATATTTATTAATAATATTTAATTATATTTATTTAAAATTAAATATTAAAATAAATTTAAATATTAAAATTAAATAAAATAAATTAAATTTTTAATATTTATTAAAAAAAAAATAAATAAAAAAATAAATAAAAATTTTAAATTAAAAATTAATATAAATGAGATAATTTTGAGAAAAATAAGAAAAAATAAAATAATGGTCTTGTATATATTTAAATTAAATAAATTAATTAAATATTTTTATTCCACTTTTTGAAATTAAGATTAATTAAATAAAATATTTTTATTCCACTTTTTGAAATAAAATATAAATTATATTTAATTATATTTATTAATAATATTTAATAATATTTATTTATTTAATTAAAATATTAAAATAAAATTAAATATTAAAATTAAATAAAATAAATTTAATTTATTAAGATTAATTAAATAAAATATTTTTATTCCACTTTTTGAAATAAAATATAAATTAAATTAATAATATTTAATAATAATTTTAATTATATTTATTTTAAAATTAAAATATTGAAATAAAAAAATTAAATATTAAAATTAAATAAAATAAATTAAATTTATTAATATTTATTAAATAAAAATATTTTAAATAATAAAATAAATTAAAAATTTTAAAATTTATGTATAAATGAGATAATTTTTTTAAGAAAAATAAGAAAAATTAAATAATGGTCTTGTATATATTTAAATTAAATAAAATAATTAAATATTTTTATTCCACTTTTTAAATTAAGATTAATTAAATAAAATATTTTTATTCCACTTTTTAAAAATAAAAATAAATTAAATTTAATTATATTTATTAATAATATTTAATTATATTTATTTAAATTAAATATTAAAATAAATTTAAATATTAAAATTAAATAAAATATATTTAATTTATTTATATTAATTAAATAAAAATAAATAAAAATAAATTAAAAATTTTAAAAATTAGGTATAAATGAGATAATTTTTAAGAAAAATAAGAAAAATTAATTAATGGTCTTGTATATATTTTAAATTAAATAAAATAATTAAATATTTTTATTCCACTTTTTGAAATAAAGATTAATTAAATAAAATATTTTTATTCCACTTTTTGAAATAAAAATATAAATTAAATTTAATTATATTTATTAATAATATTTAATTATATTTATTTAAAATTAAATATTAAAATAAAATTAAATATTAAAATTTAATTAAAAATAGATTTTAATTTAAAGATTAATTAAATAAAATATTTTTTATTCCACTTTTTTTTAAAATAAAAATAAATTAAATTTAATTATATTTATTAATAATATTTAATTATATTTATTTAAAATTAAATATTGAAATAAATTTAAATATTAAAATTAAATAAATTAAATTAAATTTATTTATATTAATTAAATAAAAAAAATAAATAAAAAAATAAATAAAAAAATTTTAAATTAAATATATAAATGAGATAATTTTTAAGAAAAAAAAAATAAGAAAAAAAAATTAATTAATGGTCTTGTAGCTCAGTTTGGTGGTAGCGCGGTTCTTATATCTTAAAACAGATATATTTTAAAAAAGGATTATTTAATTAATCTAAATGAATCCAATTTACTTAAAATTTAAGTAAGAAAAGCCGAGGTCCTGGGTTCGAGCCCCAGCTAGACCATTTTTTTTTTTTATTAATTTTTTTTATATTTTTATTAATTTTTTATTTTTTTATTTTCATTTTTTTTTTCCTTAATTTATAAAAATAAATATAAATATAAATATAAATTTATTAATTAAAAAATGACAGACCAAAGACAAAAAAAAGAAACTAAAATGATGGATCAACCAATTAATGTTATTTTCCGTCATCTTCAATCTGTAAAAAAAAAAAAAAAAGAAACACACACAAAGAAATAAATTTTAAATTTAATAATAATTTTAATTTTTATTAGAAAGCAAGAATTCAACTTATGTTATATGACCAAAAAGACCTTAGAATTGAAGGATATTTAATTGTAAATTTGAATAAATTATTTATCAAATTTATTTATGAAATTTTATTTTATTTTATATTATATTATTTTATTAAGGGTTTTGATGAATTTATGAACCTTGTTTTAGATGATGCAGAAGAAATTTCAATGAAAAAACAATCTAGAAAATCAGTTGGAAGAATAATGTTAAAAGGAGATAATATTATTTGCATAATTGATACGTAAGAAACAAATTAAAAAATTTTTATATTATTTTTTTATTTATTTTTACTAATCTTCTTTAATAATTTTATTAAAACAAAAATAGAAAGAAGAAATAGTTATAACAATATCCTTTTTAAAATTTAATTTTCTTTTTCTTTTTAAAGCAGATTTTCTTTTCAAATTTTTTTCTTTTAAAGCAAATTTTTTTTTAAATTTTTAAATTTACTAAATACAAAAATATAAAATTTAAGTTTTAAAACTTTTACGTTGTTGTAATTTGTTTCAATTTAAATAATAAATTATTAATAAATAATTTTATAGTAAATAATAAATAGAATAAATTTATGTTATTAAAATTAATTAAAATTAATTAAAATTATTAATAAATTATTAATAAATATTTTATTCCATTTTTATATAAATAAATAAATAATAAATAATAAATTATTAATAAATAATTTTATAGTAAATAATAAATAGAATAAATTTATGTTATTAAAATTAATTAAAATTAATTAAAATTAATTAAAATTAATTAAAATTAATTAAAATTAATTAAAATTAATTAAAATTATTAATAAATTATTAATAAATATTTTATCCCATTTTTATATAAATAAATAAATAATAAATATTAAATTATTAATAAATAATTTAAAAGTAAATAATAAATAGAATAAATTTATGTTATTAAAATTAATTAAAATTATTATTAAAATTATTAATAAATTATTAATAAATATTTTATTCCATTTTTATATAAATAAATAAATATTAAATATCAAATTATTAATAAATAATTTTATAGTAAATAATAAATAGAATAAATTTATGTTATTAAAATTAATTAAAATTGATATAAATTATTAATAAATTATTAATAAATATTTTATCCCATTTTTATATAAATAAATAAATAATAAATATTAAATTATTAATAAATAATTTAATAGTAAATAATAAATAGAATAAATTTATGTTATTAAAATTGATTAAAATTAATTAAAATTATTAATAAATTATTAATAAATATTTTATCCCATTTTTATATAAATAATTAAATAATAAATATTAAATTATTAATAAATAATTTAAAAAGTAAATAATAAATAGAATAGATTTATGTTATTAAAATTGATTAAAAATTAATTAAAATTATTTAAAATTATTAATAAATATTTTATCCCATTTTTATATAAATAATTAAATAATAAATATTAAATTATTAATAAATAATTTTATAGTAAATAATAAATAGAATAGATTTATGTTATTAAAATTAATTAAAATTAATTAAAATTATTAATAAATTATTAATAAATATTTTATCCCATTTTTATATAAATAAATAAATATTAAATATTAAATTATTAATAAATAATTCAAAAAGTAAATAATAAATAGAATAAATTTATGTTATTAAAAATTAATTAATATTAATTAAAATTATTAATAAATTATTAATAAATATTTTATCCCATTTTTATATAAATAAATAAATATTAAATATTAAATTATTAATAAATAATTTTATAGTAAATAATAAATAGAATAAATTTATGTTATTAAAATTAATTAAAATTGATTAAAATTATTAATAAATTATTAATAAATATTTTATCCCATTTTTATATAAATAAATAAATATTAAATATTAAATTATTAATAAATAATTTTAAAAGTAAAAATAATAAATAGAATAAATTTATGTTATTAAAATTAATTAAAATTAATTAAAATTATTAATAAATTATTAATAAATATTTTATCCCATTTTTATATAAATAATTAAATATTAAATATTAAATTATTAATAAATAATTTAAAAGTAAATAATAAATAGAATAGATTTTTGTTATTAAAATTAAATAAAATTGATTAAAATTATTAATAAATTATTAATAAATATTTTATCCCATTTTTATATAAATAATTAAATAATAAATATTAAATTATTAATAAATAATTTTATAGTAAATAATAAATAGAATAGATTTATGTTATTAAAATTTATTAAAATTAATTAAAATTATTAATAAATTATTAATAAATATTTTATCCCATTTTTATATAAATAAGTAAACAATAAATATTAAAATTATTAATAAATAATTTTAAAAGTAAATAATAAATAGAATAAATTTATGTTATTAAAATTGATTAAAATTAATTAAAATTATTAATAAATTATTAATAAATATTTTATCCCATTTTTATATAAATAAATAAATATTAAATAATAAATTATTAATAATTAATTTTATAGTAAATAATAAATAGAATAGATTTATGTTATTAAAATTAATTAAAATTAATTAAAATTATTAATAAATTATTAATAAATATTTTATCCCATTTTTATATAAATAAATAAACAATAAATATCAAATTATTAATAAATAATTTTATATTAAAATAATAAATAGAATAGATTTTTGTTATTAAAATTAATTAAAATTAATTAAAATTATTAATAAATTATTAATAAATATTTTATTCCATTTTTATATAAATAAATAAATAATAAATATTAAATTATTAATAAATAATTTTATAGTAAATAATAAATAGAATAGATTTTTATTATTAAAATTGATTAAAATTAATTAAAATTATTAATAAATTATTAATAAATATTTTATCCCATTTTTATATAAATAAATAAATAATAAATAATAAATTATTAATAAATAATTTAATAGTAAATAATAAATAGAATAGATTTATGTTATTAAAATTAATTAAAATTAATTAAAATTATTAATAAATTGTTAATAAATATTTTATTCCATTTTTATATAAATAAGTAAATAATAAATATTAAATTATTAATAAATAATTTTATAGTAAATAATAAATAGAATAGATTTTTATTATTAAAATTAAATATATTTTTGATTTTAAATGGAATTATTTTTCTGATCAAAAATTATAAAAAGAAATAATTTTTTTTTTTTTAAAACGTCATTCAAAAATTATTTTTCTCTTTTTACAATTATTTCAAAATTCATTTTTTTTTTGTTTTTGTTTTTTCTTTTAATCTTTGCTTATTAAAAATTGTTTTATTAAAATTAAAAAAACAATGGAAACAAAACAGATAATAAAAATAATAATAATAACAATAATATTATTTATAGAAATTAAAAGTGAATTAACAGAAGAAACAGGAGGAGGATTTCAAGGAGCAGGATTTGTATGGCAACAAACAGGAGTATTAAACACAACATTGAATGTATCTGGATTTGGGAGGAGTTTAGCAATGGAAGAAGATGTAGTAATTATTGGAGCACCAATGACATATGTGGGAGTTTTGCCAAGTGCAGGAATGGCGTTTATTTTTCGCAGTGACGGATATAATTGGACAAATGAAGCAAATTTGACAGCTAGCGATCCATCATTGATTTCCTTTTTCGGACAAAGTGTTGCAATTTATGGAAATATGTCCGTTGTTGGCGCGTACTTAGCTGACAATGGATCCACAATTTCCCAAGGAAAAGCTTATGTGTATAAAAGAAATGACAGCGGTTGGTTTGAATTCAAAAAGCTTTTGGCTGAAGACGGAGAGGAAAATGATTTCTTTGGTGGAAGCGTTGCAATCAATAATGAGTATATAATTGTCAGTGCTTTTGGAGCTGCAGTTAATGGATCTGAAAATCAAGGAAAAGTTTATGTTTACACTTATGATGAAACAAATGTTACTCATTTGGTAAACTTTTCTTCTAGTGATGGAAAAGCAAACGACACTTTCGGTTACAGTCTTTCACTATCCAATAATATTCTTGTTGTTGGGTCAATGGCGGATGTTAATAACAATACAAATCAAGGAAAAGTATATGTTTTTGAGGAAAATTCTTCCGTTTGGAATGAAACATGTATTATTAACAGTATTGATGGCGAAGCTTATGATAATTTCGGATCAAGTGTTGCTATTCTTGATGAAGTGATTGCGATTGGTGCTCCAAATAAAACTATTGGAAATCAAACCCAACAAGGAAGAGTTTATGTCTATCGAAAAAACGGATCGAATTGGAATTCTAGTGAAATTTTCACTGCAGCCGACGGAAATGAAGGAGACTGTTTTGGTTTCAGTGTTGGTGTTTCCGTCGATTCAGTTATTGTTGGAGCTAATCGCGCAGAAGCAGATGGCAGTTCTTCAAAAGGAAAGGGATATATATATCAAAACAAGACCACATACTGGATTGAGGAGGCAATTCTTATTTCCACAGATGGATCTGGTGGAGAACATTTTGGATCCAGTGTTGCTATCCATGAAAACTCCTCGATTATTGGTGCAGATATGTCTTCGTATAATAATTCTTACCCCATGAACGGACAAGCGTTTGTTTTCAAAGGATCAGCAAAACCGCCTGAACCTCAATCGTTGAATTGCACCTCTATGCCTTACGCCTGGTTCACTTGCAACTGGACTTCTGTGCTCAATTTGACAACATATCAAATCAAATACTCAAATGTTTGGGTTGATATTCCTCCTAATCTCTACGTAAATGACTCAGGAATTATGGAAGCAAATTTCACACATAATAATTTTACAGATATTCTTGGAAATGTTAATTACACCATTTATGTCCGTGTTTGCAACGATACAAACCATTTCTGTAGCGATCCCTCTCTTCCTTCAAATATCACAACAATGATTGGTATTGTTGAAAATTTCACACTATCTTCTTCAAATGATTCAATCAGTGTTTCTTGGGATTTTCCAAATGTTTCTCTTTTTAATAATACTCCAGTTATTTCGCATTATGTTCTTTCCTATAACAACACTTCTTCGTCCGTTAATATTTCCCTCAATTCATCCACTACTTCATATGATATCTACAATTTGTCATGTTTCACAATGTACAATATCTCTATTTGGGCTTGTAGAACTTTGGCATGTGAAGGTGAAGATCAAGGCGAAATCCAATTGGGAAATATTTCCACTTCTTTTAATCGAGTTTACTCTTTCTGGTGCAATGTTTATAACTATTTAACCATTGAATGCTATTGGTATGCTCCTCTGCCTCAAACTGTTCTTCCTACTTTTTATAATTTTACTTACAATTCAACTCCTCATAATGATTCTGCTAATTTTCATATTAATAATACTGAAACTAATTATACTCAATATAATTTTACTTCTCAATATCAAGATGAAGACTATCAATTCTACATTTCTGCTTGTGATCAATTTGGTTATTGTGGAGATGAAGATTATGATTATGCTTATACAGGAATTATTCCTCAAAATTCCGCATTTAAATTTTTAATTTTCAACAATATCTTTTTCTTTTTAAATTTCTTTCTTTTTCTTTTTTAAAAACAACAACAACAACAACAAAAAGAAAAAGAAATAATTTTTGAAAAAATAATTTTTGGAATTCGAAATGGATTTTGATTTTGAATTTTGATTTTGATTTTGAAATTTGATTTTGGGGAAGAATTTGATTTTGATTTTGATTTTGATGAAAAAATTTGATTTTGATTTTTTTGATTTTGATTTTGATTTTGATTTTGATTTTGATTTTGATTTTGATTTTGAATTTGATTTTGATTTTGATTTTGAATTTGATTTTAAATTTGATAAATTTCCATTTCTTCAATTCTCCAATCACTAAAAGAACCAGTTAAAAATTCTTTTGCTTCACTTGAATCATATTCCAAATGATCAGGTAATTGATAAACGCAACCAAGATTAATCCAACCACCACTCAAAGCAGAATTAAAAAGAATCTCATTACCATTTCTTCCGAAATCAGGACCTTGATTTGACCAATAGCCAATAGCATACTTAGCTTTTTCAGGAAGAACAGGCATTTTAATTGGAGGTGAATTAGAAGGGTTGACAAGAGAGAAAATAAAAGCGTTTGGATCCGTTATGTTCTTCTTGTCGCCGAGATTAGCACTCCAACCAACGTCTGAGAATCCACCGAAAACATACCCATCAGTTGTCCGCACAAGCACAAGTGTTTTGCCGTTATTATCGCACATTTCGTGGAAAAGTTTTGCGCTGAATCCGTTTTTCTTGGCCGAGTACTTCAGTTTCATATCGTTGAAAAAAACGTCTTCATTAACCCAATCTCGAAGAAATCTTTCGTGCTCGAGTTTCTTGATAACAAGACTTTCGCGAAGCTTGTTGCGGGGTTCGAGAATAAAGATCCCTTTTTCCTTCAAAAAAATTCTCAAAGCAGACGCTTCTTTTTTTTGTGATTTATTGATCATGTCTTTGAAATGGAAAATGTGCTCAAGGATCTCTTCAGGAACAACTTCCAGCTTCCGAACCTCGTCGAGTTCTTCTTGCTTCATATCGCAGAACCGGATCTTATTGAAGAACGGGGAAAGAATGTCTGTTATTTTTGTTATATCTTGGAGCGGAAGTTTGTCGATTCCAATTTCCATTTTGAGTTTGTTTTGAGCCCATTCAATACAGAATGCAAAAAGCTGTTTTTCATTTGCAATATCAATGCAACTATCATCCAGATTCTTTTCGAAATCATCATTATCAAGCTTGAAGAGTTGTTTTGTTTCCAGAATTGCTTGGAAATTTGCGATGATGTAATCCAAACAGAAAGTGTATACTTCTTTGGATTCAATTTTTTTGGCGGTATTAAGAACATCAACAATAGTATCCAAATTTGGATTGTCCATGATAAACTTGGAAACGAATGAATGCACTTCTTCCAACTGGAATTTCTTTGAGTAAATGAAGATTTCAATTGCGTTTTCAAGTGTCACTTCGATTGTTCCTGAATAAATGTATTCAATCAATTGATTCATTACAAAAAATGTGATTTCGTTGTGTTTTTCTTCGTTGATTGTTGGATTGCTGTTGAACAAGTTTTCAAAGTATTTGCTTCGGAATGCTAAAATTGGTTTGTGGCATGGGATTGCTTCTTCCAAATTTGTTTTGGGGTTTGGTGATACGATATTGAAATCGGAAAATGTTTTACCGAATTTGAAAAGTTTTTGAAGGTCTGCAGAAAGTTTGTTTGAGTTTTCGAATTTTGCTTGCATTTTCTATCTAATTTTAAAATAACATTAATTTAAATATAATTTGATTTAAAATTTAATTTAAAAATAAAAATTTGATTTAATTTAAAATTTAATTTAAAATTTAATTTATAATTTAATTTAAATTTAATTTAAAATTTAATTTATAATTTAATTTAAAATTTAATTTAAAATTTGATTTAAAATTTAATTTAAAATTTGATTTATAATTTAATTTATAATTTAATTTATAATTTAATTTATAATTTTATTTATAATTTTATTTATAATTTGATTTATAATTTGATTTATAATTTAATTTAATTTAATTTAAAATTTAATTTATAAATTTGATTTAAAATTTGATTTATAAATTGATTTTGATTTATAATTTGATTTATAATTTGATTTATAATTTGATTTAAATTTGATTTATAATTTGATTTATAATTTGATTTATAATTTGATTTATAATTTGATTTAAAATTTGATTTATAATTTGATTTATAATTTGATTTATAATTTGATTTATAATTTGATTTATAATTTAATTTAAAAATTTGATTTAAAATTTAATTTTATAATTTGATTTATAATTTGATTTATAATTTGATTTATAATTTGATTTATAATTTGATTTATAATTTGATTTAAAATTTGATTTATAATTTGATTTATAATTTGATTTATAATTTAATTTAAAATTTGATTTATAATTTGATTTATAATTAAATTTTTATAATTTAATTTATAATTTGATTTATAATTTAATTTATAATTTGATTTATAATTTGATTTATAATTTAATTTAAAAATTTATAAATTGATTTATAATTTGATTTATAATTTTATTTAAAATTTAATTTATAATTTGATTTATAATTTAATTTAAAAATTAATTTAAAATTTGATTTAAAATTTAATTTAAAAATTTTTAAAATTGATTTAAATTTGATTTAAAATTTAATTTATAATTTGATTTAAAATTTAATTTAAAAATTTAATTTAAATTTGATTTAAAATTTAATTTAAAATTTGATTTATAATTTGATTTAAAATTTGATTTATAATTTGATTTATAATTTGATTTAAAATTTAATTTATAATTTAATTTAAAATTTGATTTAAAATTTAATTTAAAAATTTGATTTATAATTTGATTTAAAATTTGATTTATAATTTAATTTATAAAATTTATAATTTGATTTAAAATTGATTTAAAATTTTAATTTATAATTTGATTTAAAAATTGATTTATAATTTGATTTAAAAATTGATTTATAATTTGATTTATAATTTGATTTATAATTTGATTTAAAATTTATTTATAAATTTGATTTAAAATTTGATTTATAATTTAATTTAAAATTTGATTTATAATTTGATTTACTTTTAAATTTAATTTATATTTTATTTAAATTTGATTTATAATTTGATTTATAATTTGATTTATAAATTGATTTAAAATTTAATTTATAATTTAAAAAATTTGATTTATAATTTGATTTATAATTTAATTAAAATTATTTATAATTTAATTTTATAATTTGATTTATAATTTAATTTATAATTTGATTTATAATTTGATTTTTTTAAAAATTTGATTTATAATTTTGATTTAAAATTTTGATTTATAATTTGATTTATAATTTGATTTATAATTTGATTTATAATTTATAATTTAATTTAAAATTTGATTTATAATTTAAATTTATAATTTGATTTAAAATTTGATTTATAATTTGATTTAAAATTTAATTTATAATTTAATTTATAATTTGATTTAAAAATTTAATTTAAAATTTGATTTATAATTTGATTTAAAATTTGATTTATAATTTGATTTATAATTTGATTTAAAATTTAATTTATAATTTAATTTAAAAATTTGATTTATAATTTAATTTAAAAATTTGATTTATAATTTGATTTAATAATTTAATTTATAATTTGATTTATAATTTGATTTATAATTTAATTTATAATTTGATTTAAAAATTGATTTATAATTTGATTTAAAAATTGATTTATAATTTGATTTATAATTTGATTTATAATTTGATTTAAAATTTAATTTATAATTTGATTTAAAATTTGATTTATAATTTAATTTAAAATTTGATTTATAATTTGATTTATAATTTAATTTATAATTTAATTTAATATTTAATTTATAATTTGATTTAAAAATTGATTTATAATTTAATTTATAATTTGATTTTAAAAATTTAATTTAAAATTTGATTTATAATTTGATTTAAAATTTGATTTATAATTTGATTTATAATTTTAATTTTATAATTTTGATTTATATTGATTTAATTTGATTTATAATTTGATTTAAAATTTGATTTAAATTTGATTTATAATTTGATTTATAATTTAATTTATAATTTGATTTATAATTTGATTTATAATTTGATTTAAAATTTAATTTAAAATTTTTGAAAATTTTATTTATAATTTGAGTTTAAAAATTGATTTATAATTTGATTTATAAATTAATTTAAAATTTAATTTAAAAATTGATTTATAATTTAATTTATAATTTTATTTAAAATTTAATTTATAATTTAATTTATAATTTGATTTATAATTTGATTTATAATTTTATTTAAAAATTGATTTAATTTCAAATTTGTTTTGCGTTGAATTGTTTTGATAAAAATATTTATATAGTTTAACTTACTTCAAAATAATTGAAAAAAGAAAAAAAATGAAAAAAATGAAAAAGCGAAAAAATAATTTAAAATAAAAAAAAAATTTTGTTTAAATGAGTAAAAATTATTTAAAAATTATTAATAATTATTAATAATTATTTTATCTCTTTTTTTCAAGTTTTAAATAAATAAAATAACAAAACACGTTTTTTTGTAAATAAAAGAATTAAAAAAAAAAAAGAAAACACATTTTTCATTTTTCATTTTTTTTATTTTTATTTTTATTTTTATTTTTATTTTTATTTTTATTTTTATTTTAAATGGGGAAATTATTTTCAAAATTATTTTCAGGACTTGGAAAAAAAGACATGAGAATCTTAATGTTAGGATTAGATGCAGCAGGAAAAACGACAATATTATACAAATTAAAACTAGGAGAAGTAGTGAACACAATTCCAACAATTGGATTCAACGTTGAGACAGTACAGTATAAGAAAATCAACTTTACTGTTTGGGATGTTGGCGGTCAAGAAAGAATAAGAGCGTTATGGAGACATTATTATAATAACACTCAGGGTCTTATATACGTTGTTGACAGTAACGATAAAGACAGAATGGATGAAGCTCATGATGAACTCCATAAAATGCTCGCTGAAGACGAGTTGAAAGATGCTGTCGTTCTCGTTTTTGCTAACAAACAAGATCTTCCAAACTCATTAACTGCTGCTGAAGTTGCGGAAAAACTCGCTTTATCTTCACTTAAAGGTCGTAAGTGGTATATACAATCTACTTGTGCTACTACTGGTGATGGTTTGTATGAAGGTCTTGAATGGCTCTCAAAAACTTTGAAATCAAAGAAATGATTTTTTTTTTCTTTCTTTTTTGAAAATGTTTAATTTATCTTCAAATTTCAACAAAATTCATTTTTGAAGAAAAAAAAAAAACTGAAATTTAATTTGGAATAGGATTTAGAATTCTTAATTCTTTTTTTTTTTTGATTTGATTTTAAAAAACAAAAATAAATAATTTTTTTACTTAATTCCTATTTATTATTTTATTTTATTTTTAACTAAAATTTTATTTAAATTTTGATTTAAATTTAGATTTTGATTTTGATTTTGATTTAGATTTAGATTTAGATTTTGATTTAGATTTAGATTTAGATTTATATTTATATTTAGATTTAGATTTAGATTTAGATTTAGATTTAGATTTATATTTAGATTTAGATTTAGATTTAGATTTAGATTTTGATTTATGATTTTGATTTAGATTTTAATTTTGATTTTGATTTAAATTTAGATTTAAATTTAGATTTAGATTTAATTTAGATTTTGATTTTGATTTAAATTTTTATTTTGATTTAGATTTAGATTTAGATTTTGATTTAGATTTAGATTTTTGATTTTGATTTTGCATTTAGATTTAGATTTTTGATTTTGATTTAGATTTAGATTTAGATTTTGATTTAGATTTATTTTTTTATTTAAATTTAAATTTTGATTTATTTTAATTTATTTTTAAATTTATTTAGATTTGATTTTTTTAATTTAATTTTAGATTTAGATTTGAATTTAGATTTAGATTTTTTGATTTAGATTTTAAATTTTAATTTTAATTTTTGATTTTAATTTTTGATTTTAGATTTAGATTTAGATTTTGATTTTAATTTGATTTTTTATTTTTGATTTTTTTGATTTTTGATTTAAATTTGATTTTGATTTGATTTTAGATTTTATTTGCATTTAGATTTTGATTTTGATTTTTTAGATTTAGATTTAGATTTAGATTTATATTTATATTTATTTTTTTATATTTATTTAAATTTTTTGATTTAAATTTTGATTTTATTTTAAAATTTTAATTTTAATTTTGATTTTGATTTTGATTTATTTTAATTTAGATTTAAATTTAAATTTAATTTAGATTTATTTAGATTTATATTTATATTTAGATTTGAATTTTGATTTTGATTTTGGATTTATATTTTAGATTTAGATTTAGATTTTAGATTTAGATTTTGATTTAGATTTTGATTTTTAAATTTTTTTTAATTTTTTATTTTTATTTTTTTAATTTTAATTTTAGATTTAGATTTTGATTTTAAATTAATTTTAATTTTTGAATTTGATTTTGATTTTAATTTTAATTTTATTTTTATTTTTAATTTGATTTAGATTTATATTTTAATTTAGATTTTGATTTAGATTTAGATTTAGATTTAGATTTAGATTTTGATTTAGATTTAGATTTAGATTTAGATTTAGATTTTGATTTAGATTTAGATTTTAATTTTAATTTAAATTTAAATTTTAAATTTTAATTTAAATTTTGATTTAGATTTTGATTTTGATTTTGATTTAATTTGATTTAGATTTAAATTTTTAGATTTTGATTTTGATTTAAATTTAGATTTAGATTTAGAATTAGATTTAGATTTAGATTTAGATTTAGATTTAGATTTAAATTTTAATTTTAATTTTGATTTAGATTTTGATTTTGATTTTGATTTAGATTTAATTTTAGATTTAGATTTAGATTTTGATTTTAATTTGATTTAAAGATTTAAATTTGATTTTAATTTTAATTTTTTTTAATTTTAATTTTGATTTAGATTTTAATTTAAAAATTAAATTTGATTTTAATTAAGATTTGAATTGTGTTTCTAATTTCACTTTGATCGTCGATTTATTTTCAAAAGTTTGCTCTTGAACAATTTTTAATTCTTCAGGTTCCATTCGTTTCATAATATCAAACGCTTGATTATAATATTCTTTTATTGATTCAAAATTTTTTTTAGTTGAAATCATTTCTAACATTTTGGCAATTTGAATTGAATGAATAACTTTAAAACATTTATCAAAATCTAACAATCTCTCATCATATTCAAGCGCCTTTTCTAAAGCTGAAACAGCAAGTTCAGGCTTTGAATTTTTCATGTGCAATTCTGCAAGAAGACTATATGCAGATTGAAATAAAATGGAATGTTCTGGTTTCACTTGATGACCCAAATTGATTGTTTCTTGGATCATTTGTTCTGCTTTTTCAAATTCTCCCGCTTTGATAGCAATAGGATTCAAATACTCAAGTATTTTCAGTTTACTTGCTTTTCTTTCTTGCTCAATATACTCTTTTGTTTGATTCCACGAATATTTCCTATCCAAAACACCGTCATTTACCAAATCAATCGCTTTTAATCCAGCTTGAAGTGCTGATTTATAATTATTCAACGCACTTTCAATTTGGAAAGACAATAAATACGCATCGTATTCAATTATTGTGCCTCTTTTTTTGTAATCCAATTTTGGATGCGATTTTATTTGGAAGAAATTGGTTTCTTGGAAATTACTCAAACATTTTGAAACAAATTCTTGCGCCTTTTTATAGTTCCCAATCTTGTAATTTGCTTCCGCAATTCGATAAATAATTGATACTCGATCATTGTCGATTTTATATTCTTCCATTTTGGACATCAATTCATTCAGTTTAATTAGTGTTTCTGAATATTGATTGTAACTTGCATATAATTTCGCAATTTCGTCAATTATCTTGCATTCATTCACTTGATCTTTGATTGCTTGAGCTTTTGAAAGTGCTTCATTTAAATATTTTATTGCTTTCGGAAAATGATCAATGATCCCCATTGTTTCTCCCAATTTAATACTAATTGAAAATTCCTTCTCAATATTTTCTTTTTTTGGATTTTCTTCTGAGATTTTTTGCGCAACTTCAAGCGCATTTTCAAGCATTCTTGCTGACTCGTGTGGCCATCCAATCAACGAGTTTAGCGAAGCAATCTCTTCAAGAAGATCAAGCAGTTTAGCCTTTTGATTTTGCTTTTCAAGAAGTGATATTTTTTCTTTGACAATTGAAAAAGCATCTGAAAATTTCCCCAATAATAAAGCATTTTTATAAATCTCATCCATAAATTTACTCAAAACGGAATCTTGCATAATTTCTGGATTCTGCTTTGCTAATTGATATCCTTTCTGGAATATCTCCAAAGCTTTGCCTTGCTCTTTGATTGTTTGATACAATAATCCTAATGTTCCATGATTTGAAATCAAAGTTTTGATTGATTTGCTTGATTTGTCCAATTCTAACTTGTCAATCAATAATTCCTTAAATTGCGCGCATATATCTTCTGCGTTCTCTTTTTGGTTGACTGAAAAATATGTGCAACATAAGGTTGAAAGCGAATCTCTGAGCATATCCAGATCTTGACATTTTTGTGATGATTCAGCCCACATTTGTGAATACTTCAACGCTTGATTAATATTTTGCATTGATGAGTAAAAGAAATTGGTCAGTTTTCCTAATGCTTGACATATTTGATTTTCGTTATTATTCTCTTTTGCAATAATCAGTGCTTTATCAAACTCAATTTTTGCTTCAGAAAGATTTTGATTTTTTCAAATAATTTTCTCCTTCTTTTATTTTATCTTCAAAAGTAAAGTTTTTGTTTTCTTTTGTTGTTATTTTATTCTCATTCGAAAATAATCTGATTTGGAATTTGTTTTGAATTGTGATTTTTGGTAAAATATGTTTTGGAAAATTAGAAATTGTTTTTTGTTTTAAATTATTTGCAACTATATTTGTGATTAAATTTTTTGGGAAACTAGTTGAAGTTTGTTTTGAAATGAGAGAAAGAAAAGACATAAAAAAATTTTAATTTTGAAAAGAAAAAAATGAAAAAAAAATTTATTTTTCATTTTTTCATTTTTTCATTTTATCTTTTTTCTTTATTTAAAAATGGAAGAAACAAATGGTATTTTTTTTTTTTAAATTTATCAATAATAAATAATTTTAAAATCAATAAAAATAAAAGAACAACAATCAAGACAAAATTCAGAAATAAAACCAAAAATTTCATCAGCTATTCAATTATCTCTTTGGGATGATGTACTTGGGCCAAGAGCAGAAAAAGTTTGGCAAGAAGAAAGTAATCCAATAATTTCACATGAAGCACAAACTTATTTAGCAAGGCATACATTATCAAGTGATATTAGTCGAGAAGATACAGAAACAATTGATTCCAATTTTCATATTATTCCTGATTTCAGTAAATGAAAATAATTTTAATAAATTTAATAATAATTTTAATAATAATTTTAATAATAATTTTATAAATAATTTTATAAATAATTTTATAAATAAATTTAATAATAATTTTATAAAAATTTTATAAATAATTTTAAAAAATTTTATAAATAATTTAATAATAATTTTAATAATAATTTTATAAATAATTTTATAAATAATTTTTTTTTTAAATAATTTTATAATTAATTTTTATAAATAATTTTATAAATAAATTTTTTTATAAATAATTTTATAAATAAATTTATAAAATAAATTTATAAATAATTTTAATAAATAATTTTAATAATAATTTTATAATAATTTTATAAATATTTTTATAAATAATTTATAAATAATTTTATAAATATTTTATAAATAATTTTATAAATAATTTTTATAAATAAATAATTTTAATAATAAATTTTTATTAAAATTTTAAATTTTAAATAAAAATAATTTTATAATTAATTTTATAAATAATTTTATAAATAATTTTATAATTAATTTTATAATTAATTTTATAAATAATTTTAATAAATAATTTTATAAATAATTTTATAAATAATTTTATAATAATTTTAATAATAATTTATAAATAATTTTAATAATAAATTTAATAATAAATTAATAAATAAATTTAATCAAGATTATATTGTTTCTTCTGTATCTTTCCGTCAACAACAATCACCAACATCATCTACAAGCATGTCCTTATCACTTTTATTACACAGAAACCTTCTAGAAACATATCTCCCAATATATCGATTATCAGAAGAAAGATTAAAATCATTAGCAGTGAATCTAAAGACATTATTATCACAAGAAAACACAACACGACAACAAGCAGTTGATAAATTAACACAATATGCATTAAAATTTCAAGAATATATTCGAGTTCATTTAGAATGCAAATTAGAACCTGTTAAAATTCCGTTAACATTTTTTTCCTCATCCAAAGCTTACAAACCAGATTTCCTTGCAAAAGCAATAACTTCACATTTACAAACATTTTGCTGTTCTGTTGTGACAGGAACAAATGAAGAAGAAATCAATTATTTTATTGATTCATTAAGTTTTTTTTTCCGATTAAAAGAACATCGACTTTCTTCTCATGTCACCAAAGAAAATACTTATATTCCTGATTTGTTTCTTCAAGGGATTGTCAGGAAAAGCAAAGAAGATGCGAATACTATTCCTGGTTGTGTTGTGGAATCTTTTTATCCGACAACTTGGATTGATTTGACAAATAAAGTTGTTAAACAAAGTCCGTTATATAATAAACATCATTATTTTAGAAGTGAATATTTTCAACCGATTGGTAAAGAAAATACAGAAATTGAAATGGCTAAAAAAAGAGGTTCAAAATTTACTACTGTTAGAACTGCTGCTCCTTTTGTTGAAAAACTTTTGGAACTTGTTTATAAACTTCCTCTTTCTTTGAGAAGAAGTTATATTCAACTTTGGGTTAATCTTCTTTATAGAAAGGCAATTGTTTTAATTAAATATCGAGATTCTAAAAGGTTTATTAAAATTAAATTAAAATTCATTTATAAATTTAAATTCATTTATAAATTTAAATTAAAATTAAAATTAAAATTCATTTATAAATTTAAAAATTCATTTATAAATTTAAATTTAAATTAAAATTAAAATTAAAATTCAAATTAAAATTTTAGACTCGAAAAAAAAACTCAAGATCAAAGTTCCTTACTTATTGATAAAAAGGAAATTAAGGAAATTTTAGATCTTGAATCTGATGCAGAATTTTATACTCTTCTTGCTGCAGCTGAAAAACTTGAACCAAATATTTTTCATGATTTTGAACAAAGTATTAAAGGAATGGAAAAAAGATTTCAACAATATTTCATTTAAATTTAAAAAGAAAAAACAAAATGAAACCTTTTTTTTTGGAACAAATCTTATTTTAATCAAAAAAAAAAAATAATAAAAATAATTAAATTTTGAATTAAATTTTGAATTAAATTTTGAATGGCATTTATAAGTCGAATTTCCTTATTTGGAAAAAGAAAAAGAAAAATAAAAGGTTTAAAAGAAAAAGAAAAAAGAAATTGTTTCTTCAAAAAGAAAAAAGGAAGTTAAAAAAAAATTAAAATTAAAATTAATTTGATTCGAGAGCTTGTTCTTTAAGATATTCTTCTGCATCTTTTTGTTTACGAGCTTGTTTCTGGTCATAATGATTCAAAGAAATCCAACTTCCAACTAAACATTGAACAAAAGTATAATAACACCAAATGGAAGCCCATTCGTCCTTATTTCTTGCGAGAGCATAACCGATGACAGGGCCAGAAAAAAAGAGGAGCAAAGAAGCTCTCAATTTACCCGCAAGTATAGTTGGAACGAACATGAAGAAGAAATTAGGGAACGCACTTGGGGTGAAGTAATTTCCAGTTCGCAACCGACATCCCCATCTCAAATGCACTCTGCCTGTTGTTGTGCATGTTACCTTTGAGCACAAGGGATCGTAAAGATCGCTACATGGGAAATATTCGTATCCAATGAGTCGAGACGTTGAAAAAATGCCTGTCAAAATTGACAACGGCATAACTAATCGATCGAATGATTTTTCCATTCGTTTTGGAATGTCATAACTTGTCATTAAATTCGCTATAAAAGGCTGAAATGCTATGTGAATTATCCCTAAAATCGTTAGAATTTTGTTGATTACGGAATCGCATTGATCGATCCAAAAATATTGTAAAAATTGTATTAATTCCATTGCTGCAAAATAATCGACTCCTGCTGCCATTCTCCAGATTCTTTTGTCGTTTTTCAGAAATTTTGCGCGTCGTAAGTATTGTGCGTTGATAAAACTTCCAATAGTAAATAAAAATGAAATTGGTTGATTAAAGCACATTTAGAATCGAAAAATTAAAAAAAAAAAGGAAAAAGAAAAAATGATAAAAGGAAAAAATGAAAAAAATTTTTTTTATTTAAAAAAAAAAATAAATAAAAAAAGGAGAAAAAAAAAATAAATTAAAAAGGAGAATAATTTTTTATTTTTTAAAATATTAAATCAAATTTAAATCAAATTCAAATCAAATTTAAATCAGAAAGTGAAATAAAATATTAAATAAAATTCAAATCAAAAAGTGGAATAAAAAGTGGAATAAAATATTAAATAAAATATTAAATAAAATATTAAATAAAATATTAAATAAAATATTAAATAAAATATTAAATAAAATATTAAATAAAATATTAAATAAAATATTAAATAAAATATTAAATTAAATTTAAATCAAATTCAAATCAGAAAGTGAAATAAAATATTAAATAAAAATTCAAAAAATATGGAATAAAAAGTGGAATAAAATATTAAATAAAATATTAAATAAAATAAATTAAATAAAATAAAATATTAAATAAAATATTAAATAAAATATTAAATAAAATATTAAATAAAATATTAAATAAAATATTAAATAAAATATTAAATTAAATATTAAATTTAAATTCAATTCAATTCAGAAAGTGGAATAAAAAGTGGAATAAAATATTAAATAAAATATTAAATAAAATATTAAATAAAATATTAAATAAAATATTAAATTAAATATTAAATAAAATTAAATAAAATATTAAATAAAATCAAATTAAATATTAAATAAAATATTAAATAAAAATATTAAATAAAATATTAAATAAAAATATTAAATAAAATATTAAATAAAATATTAAATAAAATATTAAATAAAATTAAATAAAAATATTAAATAAAATATTAAATAAAATATTAAATAAAAATATTAAATAAAATATTAAATAAAATATTAAATAAAATATTAAATAAAATATTAAATAAATTATTAAATAAAAATATTGAATAAAATATTAAATAAAAATATTAAATAAATTATTAAATAAAAAATTAAATAAAAAATTAAATAAAATATTAAATAAAATATTGAATAAAATATTAAATAAAATATTAAATAAAATATTAAATAAAATATTAAATAAAATATTAAATAAAATATTAAATAAAATATTAAATAAAATATTAAATAAAAAGTGGAATAAAATATTAAATAAAATATTGAATAAAATATTAAATAAAATATTAAATCAAATATTAAATAAAATATTAAATAAATTATTTTATCGAAGAAAAAATGAAAAATAAAAAAAAAAAGTAAAATAAATTTTTCCCCTTAAAATGAAAATTTAAATTGAAAAAGGGGAATTCCAAAATTTATTTGACAATTTTTGTAAAATATCCATTTTATCATTTTCTCTGACTTTAAATTAATAATTTATAACAATCTTATCTTTTTTTTTAATGAAATGAAAAAAAAATTGATGAATTTGGTTTTAATGAATGGATTTGTGTGGAAAAAATCAAAAAAAAATGATTGAAAAAAAGTAAAATCTTAAAATGGAATTTGAAAAAAAAAGGAAATTGGAAAGAAATCGGAAAAGATATTCCGAAATCAAGAATCAAAATGAATTTCAGTTGTTGTTGGTTTCTTTTTCATTTTGATCCTTCAAATGATTCATTAAAGTGATCTGTTTTTCGAGAGAATATTCTTGTTTTGGAGAGTTATAATGGAAATTAATGATGCAATTCTGGTTATTGGACAATAGAAAAATTGGTTTTGGATTCTCTTGATTTGAAGAATTGGATAGTAAAGAAGAAATATTATCAGAATTGAAGTTGAAATTGGTACTTTGTTTGATTGGATTTAAATGTAATGTGGAATCAATTTCTTTTCTTGAGATAGGCTCTGAAAATCAAGACCTTTATCAATCTAAACTTTTGGTTTTTGATAGCATTTGTACTAACTCCTGCTCGATGCATTTGGCTACATGAACTTGCTTGAAATAAAATTACATTAAATTCCTAAAACTTGGCAAAATAAAAATATTTTTGGAAATTGGCAAAAATTTCGATGTTTAATTCTAAAAAACGAGAATCTTCATTGTAAGGAACCTTGATTCGGAAGTTCAAAAATAACTTAAATTCCAATTTGGGTTTCCATAAATCACGTGATTGTTTTTGACTCAAAAACTTGAGTTGTTCTAATCTAATCATTGTTAATTCTTCTGACCTTAGGCATATGTTTCCCAAGAGAAATAAAACCAAAACGGTAAAATGTTTAGGAATATCAATTGACAACTTATTGACTAATAGTTTTTGTTCGTCTACACTTAAAGGAATTGTTGATTCCACTCTTTTGAAGGATCTTCAAAGCCTTTGGAGATATCTGAAAACCTAAATCTACTTTTTCTTTGAATACATTAGATTTGAGGAATAGGTTTTAAAAGTTTTTCCTGAATAATAAAATTTTCTTCTGATGGTTCTCTTCTGTGAGTTTTCCCATTTCTACCAATAACTCCTATTGCTTTCTCTGTGTTTCTGGTTTCTTTTAATAAATTCTTCGTAAGTTTTCTCTTCTTTTCTTTTTGACATTGAAAATGAAAAATTTTTCGAAATTCTTTTATACTCACTTGTTTTCAAAACAATGATCTTTTTAAATTTTGAAAATAAATTGAATAAATTCTGTGTTTCATATATTAAATTCCAAAATAATAAAATAAAATAATAATAATAATAATAATAATAAAATAAAATAATAATAAAATAATAATAATAATAAAATAAAATAATTAAAATAATAAAATAATAATAAAATAAAAATAATAAAATAAAATAATAAAATAAAATAATAAAATAAAATAATAATAATAATAATAATAATAAAATAATAATAATAATAATAAAATAATAATAAAATAAAAATAATAATAAATAAAATAATAAATAATAAATAAAATAATAATAATAATAAATAATAATAATAATAAAATAATAAATAAAATAATAATAATAATAAAATAATAAAATAAAATAATAATAATAAAAAATAATAATAATAAAATATTAAAATAATAATAATAATAAAATAATAATAATAATAATAATAATAATAATAATAATAATAATAATAATAAATAATAATAATAATAATAATAAATAATAAAATAATAATAATAATAATAATAATAATAATAATAATAATAATAATAATAATAATAAAATAATAATAAAATAATAATAATAAAATAATAATAATAAAAATAATAATAAAAAATAATAATAATAATAATAATAATAATAAAATAAAAATAATTAAATAAAATATTGTTATAAAAATTGTTAAATTGTTAAATTCTCCATTCAATTTTTCCCTCAAATCAATTTTTAAAATATCAAATTTCAAAAATTCTCATTTCCTCAAAAATAGATCTTAAAATGGTTGAAAAAAAAAAGCTTTTATTTTTATCGATAAAACAGATATTTTTATTTTGTTTTGAAAATAAAATTTCTTTTGCTTATAATTTAACTCAATTATCCACTCGTCTGCGACTCGCTAGGATAATTGGGTTCAAATGAAAACATTAAATTAAATAAAAAAAATAAAAATAAAAATTTAAATAAAATAAAATATCTTTAACAAATTCAATTTAATTCAGAAACTGGAATAAAAAGTGGAATAAAATATTAAATAAAATATTAAATAAAATATTAAATAAAATATTAAATAAAATATTAAATCAAATTCAAATCAAAAAGTGGAATAAAAAGTGGAATAAAATATTAAATAAAATATCAAATCAAATTCAAATAAAATATTAAATAAAATATTAAATAAAATATTGAATAAAATATTAAATAAATTATTAAATAAAATATTGAATAAAATATTAAATAAAATATTAAATAAAATATTAAATAAAATATTAAATAAAATATTAAATAAAATATTAAATAAAAAGTGGAATAAATTATTAAATAAAATATTAAATCAAATTCAAATCAAATTCAAATCAAATTTAAATCAGAAAGTGAAATAAAATATTAAATAAAATTCAAATCAAAAAGTGGAATAAAAAGTGGAATAAAATATTAAATAAAATATTAAATAAAATATTAAATAAAATATTAAATAAAATATTAAATAAAAATATTAAATAAAATATTAAATAAAATATTAAATAAAATATTATTAAATAAAATATTAAATAAAATATTAAATAAAATATCAAATCAAATTCAAATAAAATATTAAATAAAATATTATTAAATAAAATATTAAATAAAATATTAAATAAAATATCAAATCAAATTCAAATAAAATATTAAATAAAATATTAAATAAAATATTAAATAAAATATTAAATAAAATATTAAATAAAATATTAAATAAAATATTAAATCAAAAATTGGAATAAAAATATTAAATAAAATATTAAATAAAATATTAAATAAAATATTAAATATTAAAAAAAATATTAAATCAAAAAGTGGAATAAAATATTAAATAAAATTCAAATCAAAAAGTGGAATAAAAAGTGGAATAAAATATTAAATAAAATATTAAATAAAATATTAAATCAAATTCAAATCAAATTCAAATCAAATTTAAATCAGAAAGTGAAATAAAATATTAAATAAAATTCAAATCAAAAAGTGGAATAAAAAGTGGAATAAAATTTTAAATAAAATATTAAATAAAATATTAAATAAAATATTAAATTCAATTCAATTCAGAAAGTGGAATAAAAAGTGGAATAAAATATTAAATTAAATATTAAATAAAATATTAAATAAAATATTAAATAAAATATCAAATCAAATTCAAATCAAATTTAAATAAAATATTAAATAAAATATTAAATAAAATATTAAATAAAATATTAAATAAAATATTAAATAAAATATTAAATAAAATATTAAATAAAATATTAAATAAAATATTAAATAAAATATTAAATCAAATTTAAATCAAATTCAAATCAAAAAGTGGAATAAAAAGTGGAATAAAATATTAAATAAAATATCAAATCAAATTAAATATTAAATAAAATATTAAAAATTAAATAAAATATTAAATAAAATATTAAATTAAATATTAAATTAAATTCAAATCAAATTTAAATCAAATTTAAATCAAATTCAAATCAGAAAGTGGAATAAAATATTGAATAAAATATTAAATAAATTATTAAATAAAATATTAAATAAAAATTAAATTAAAATATTAAATAAAATATTAAATTAAATTCAAATCAAATTCAAATCAAAAAGTGAAATAAATTATTAAATTAAATAATCTCTTAAAAATATTAAATAAAATGAAATGAAAATCGTGTATAAATCTTTATTTGTAAAAAAGAAAAATAAAACTTTATATGTAAAGTTGATGATGAAATGTCTTATGACCAAGAAGTAAATTTGCAGGTTTGGTACTATATTTAGGTCTTTCAACTTGATGAATCAATTTAAAAAGACCAGTTCCAAGAGGAATAGGAATACCCAAAATAATAGATTCACTAACACCATCAATTTTTTCTTTTGTACCACGAATAGCAGCCTCAAAAAGATGGTCAGAAGTATTTTCAAAAGAAGCAAGCATAAAAACAGAATCCTTAAGCTTGCGAATACCAAAACGAGTGATACCAGAAATCGAACCCTTTAGGGTCATCAAGTCGGCAAGAAGCTTGACATGCCTCAAATCCAAACTGATTCCATGATGCTCCATTGTGGTGATAATTTCGTTGAAAATGGATGATCTTCCCGCTTCAATTCCAAGCGTGTTATACATCTCAATGATGTGATTTGAGGTTGTTTTCTTAAAGTCTATTCCAGGAACACCCATCACACCAAGAAGATTCGTTCCTTCGCAAACAACTCGGTTGAATTTTTGATCCTTCTCTTTATACTCCTGAACAATAGCTCGTGTGATATTTGGTACTCCCGCAACAACAATGTCAGCAATGGAGTTCTTGATGTGTTGAAGGAAGAAAAACATGTCTTCGCTTGAGCGCGATGTTGTTTTCAAACTTGTAATAGGCTCGATTGTTAAGGAATTTGCCGATTCAACTCTAACGGCTTTTGGGGAAAGTTTTAATTTGGAATGTCGAAGAATTTTTTCTGCGATGTATTCAATATCCAGATTCAGATATAAATCTTGGATCAATTTCTCATCGATCACAATACGAATAAAAGTGGATCGTGGATTTTGAACTTCTTCAATTTTCTCGGAAATTTCGCCCAATGTTACACTTTCAATCAATCCACGAACATGTCTCGCAGAGGTCAGACTCGTGTTGTTCAGGAGCTCTGCGGTGATGATTGGTGTGCTGATATTTGCTGTTGCGTTGATGATTTCTTTGATACGAGGCACTCCTTGTGTGATGTTCATGCTTGCTACTCCTGCAAAATGAAATGTTTTCAGTGTGTTGTGTGTTACGATTCCTTCTCCTGTAATAAAGTTCTCGAATTCGGGAACGGCGAAATCATATACATATTCTGTGGGTGAATCAATGCTCTTCATTTCAATGATAGAATCCCAAACAACATCTCCTTCATATGATTCTTTAAGAATATTCATCTCTTCTTTTGTCAATGTTTTCTGTTTTTCGAATGAACTGATGATCTTTGATAAATCAGTTCTTGATATCGTTTCATTTCCGTTATTTTCGTGTTTCTTTTTTCTATTAATTTTTTGGATTTCACTTTTCATTTTGTTGAATAATTTGTTATCAAATCCGGGAATTCTGTCGGTTTCTGTTTTGAAATGGTTGATTTTTTGAGCGAAATTCTTTTCATTTTTGGTTATTTTTGTTTTTGTATGAAATGAGTTGAAAATGAGATGCAAAGATTTCGGTTTTTTCCCATTTAATGTGGAAATTGAGAAAAACAATCCAAAATTTCTTTGTTTAATAGTAAATATTCCAAGTCTTAGAAACAATAAGGAGAGTAATTGTGCATTTTTGTTTGAAGAACAAGGAACAAAATATATTTCGTTTTGATCTTTATAGATAAATTTGTATCCTTGTGAGTATCGAATGTAGAAATGGAGGAAATTCTGGATTATTTGGTTTGAATTGTTGAAAATTTGGCAATTCATTTGTTTTTTGTGCAAATTTTTGTGTTTGAAATAGTTTTTGAGAAGGGAAACCCAATATTCAGAGTTAATAATAAATGATTCATTTTGGTATTGAATAAATGAGTGATTTTGATTGAAAAAGTTGAAATCAGTGGAAAATTGGGAAGACAAGAAAGGATCATTAAATTTGAATAAGAGATTGTTTGAATTATCGAATTTTCCAATTGAGAGAAAGCATCCAAGTAAGGAAGATAATTGGGATAAAAGTGGTGTTTTTTTGCATTTAGAGAATGATTTACTTTTTGTGATTTTGCTTATTATTGGGATTTTGTCACCAATTTTCAAGTATTTTCCAGCTTGAGGAACAATTTGGTTGTTTTTTCTAACAACAAAGGAATGAGAGAATGTTGTTTGGATGATTCTTCCTGTTGAAGTTTTTACTTGGAGTAGATTTCCATTTGGGGAATGTTTGGAAATTTGGGATAAGGGTTTCCATGCAATTTTCTGGTTATTTCCAAGTGAGAGAACTTGGAATTTATTGTGGAAAGATTTAGGAAAATTAAATACAAAAGAATTATTTGGGAGTTTTGTTGTGTAATTTTTGTATTTTTTGAGGAGTGAATCAATAAAATGTCCAATTTCGACAAGAGAAATATTTCCATTGAAAGAAATGATGACTGATTCATTTCCTGGGAGACTCATTTGAGTTCCAGGTTCGCCAATACTTTGAGCGCAAAGAGCACCAACAGCTGTTCCTGGATCGATTCGTGCTTTTTTGTATCTTTTCAAAACGTTGAGAAAGAATTTTTGGAATTGTGATTTTGTGATTCTTATTATATTGTTAACGATTTGCATTTTTTCGTTGTATTCCTGGAGTTCTTTTTCGTTCATTGGGTTTTGATTCCATTTTTCCCATTCTTGTCTTGATTCAAAAGTTGGGAGTTTAAATTGTTTACGGAATTTGATTAAAGGAGAGATTAAGTTTTCGGAGATCCATTGAACGAATTTTTGTTTAAAGAGAGGACTAATTTTTGAGACGCAAGAAACGTTATCAGAGATGGATTTAAATTTGAAGTTATTTTGGACGAATTTATTGTAATCGAATTTTGGGATTTGAGGTTTTTGGTTTGTATCTATTTTACAAAATTGAATTAAATTAAAATATTAAATTAAATATTAAAATAAATATTAAATTAAATATTGAATTAAAATAAATATTAAATTAAATTAAAATATTAAAATAAATATTAAATTAAAATATTAAATTAAAATAAATATTAAAATAAATATTAAATTAAATTAAAATATTAAATTATTCACCTCCAATCTCATCGCTTGTTTGAACTTGAATATTCTTATTACTAATATTAATATTATGTTGGTGATGATGGCGATGCTGATGATGATGAGCTCGAGAATCAACATTCGAAGAAAAAACCTTTTCTCTAAAGGGATGAGAATTCATAACAAGATTAACCATTTCAATCAATTGAAAAGGAAGCATTGATTCCTCATCAGGAGAAGGAAACATATGGAAAATATTATTTTTCATTCTAAGAAAATCAAGGGGTAAATTATCCTTTTCAATCATACAAGGATCAAGACCATCATCACCAAAAATAAACTGGACAATCTCACGCTTTGCATTCCTGACGGTTCTGTCGTATTGGACAGTAAGATCCTCAAGAGATTTAACGAGCCTACGCTGCATGTAGCCAGTATCGGCAGTCTTTACAGCGGTATCAATAAGCCCTTCACGACCTGCCATAGTGTGGAAGAAGAACTCAGTGGGGCTCAGACCCGAAAAGAAACTGTTGGCCACAAACCCCTTTGCGGCGGGGTCTTTTGACTGTATTATGGGGAAGTGCGGCAAGGATCGTGTCTCGAATCCGTCGGGAACTCTTGCCCCGGAGACACTTTGCTGCCCGACACAAACCACCATTTGGGAGATATTGATTGGAGATCCTTTGGATCCACATGTGGACATGATGAGTGGCGCGTTGTACATGCTGAGTTCCTTCATGCACATTTTTCCCGTGTCGTCCCGAATGTCGGATAAAACGGAACTGATTTGTGATTCAAGTGTCTCTTCATCAGACATTCCCGGTGTGATCACAAGTGTACCGCTGTTGAATTGCTCGATGTAGTTCTCGCATTTTTGATATCCTGTGTTGATGATCTTCTCTTTCTTTTCCAGCAGATCTTCCGATGGTTGCACGTCGGAAATCCCGATAGAAAACCCAAGTTCGGCAAGGAACCTGCTTGTGAGTCGAGACAATCTTGACATGCATTTGGCAGCGAAAGTGTTTGAATAATCGCGAAGTAAGATATAAAAAAGACTGTCCTTTGTTCCGCCGAGAGTTTTCTTGTCGAGCTCGCCGCACATGAGCTCGCTATCGTCGAAAACAACATATCGATCTTGAGGATCCATATCGAAAGGGTTTGAACATTCTTTGCCCTTGGTTTCGAAGTTGACGGAAACATTAACGGACGCGTTGGGTCGGATCAAAAGAGATATGATCTGTTTGCCTGTCCAGAGTTTTCGGGGTTTGAGTATTGCTGGTGGGGGTATATCAATGCGCTCTTCGGCGTTACCAATGAACGCGGCAATTCTTGTGAAAAAACTTCGGTTAAAAAAACGGTCTTTCCATGTGAGTAAGTATGCGGCTGTCATGAAATCCTGGATGGCGGCAATAATGAGTCCACCATCCCGCGGTGTTGCAAGGTTCTCAACAACGCTCATAAGACAGTGTGCTTCCGCTTTTGCTTCTTGGGTTTGTGGAAGATGGCAGTTCATCTCGTCGCCATCAAAATCTGCGTTAAATGGAGCGCATATGCACTCGTTGAAACGGAAGGTTCGGCCGGGCATCACCTTGGCTCGAAGAGACATGATGCTGAGTCTGTGCAAAGAGGGCTGTCTGTTGAACAGCACAATATCGTTGTCGATCAAGTGTCTCCCTACAATGTCGCCAAATGTCAAGTTTTTTGCAAGAAATTCTCTTCGCGCGTTCGTGAGTATCGTCTTCTCTCCGGATTTGTGGTGGATATATACAGCTCCCGGATGGTGATCGGCTCCGCGTTTGACATATTCGCGAAGTTTTCTGATATTATGTTTGTTGACACATTCGGGAAAAGTCATGATTTTTGCTACTTCTTCAGGAACAATCACTTGATCGATATCAAGATTTGGATCCGGCGAGATAACTGATCTACTTGAGAAATTGACGCGTTTTCCAGATAAATTCCCTCTAAAACGGCCACGTTTGCCTTTCAACCGTTGACAAATACCTCGAATTCTTTTGACACTTTTATTTCTTGGTATGGGCAGACTCGGTAAGTCCGAATTGTACAACAGCGCCACTTGGGTCTGAAGAAGATCCCAAGTGTCAAGTAAGTTTGCTAAATAACCGCCGTTTTCGAAATATTTTTTGATTGTGTTGTTGATGTGCGAGATGTCCGAGATCTTGATTGTAAGATCATCTTCATTTCCGCCCTTCGAAGTCTCCATCAGCACGCTCGGTCGGATGGTTGCTGGCGGCACAAATATCCGCGTTAGAATCAACGCTTCAGGCCGACAAAAACTTGGATCAATGTTCAGCAAATAAACATCCGAGTCCGGTATTTTTTTGAATATTTCAAGCACAACAAGCGGGTTCATTTGATCCTGCGCCCGTGTCAAGTACTGCACAATATCAGGCTGCAACGGAATCACTGTCTCGAACTGTTTCATGAACTCGTTGTTTGCTGTGGGTCGTGCGCCGTATTTTTCATGAGTAAGCTTTAACGGCCCTGATTTTTTCACTAGTCCGTTACGTTCTCCGCAATGTGGACATATTTTCACTTTCTTGCATTCTTCGTAGATTGCTTTTTCTTTGGCTTTCCGTACCTGGTGCTCAATGTTAGGCTTCTTCATTAATGTCATATATTTTTTGGATTTTGTGTCATCAAGAAGAATTCTACTGCATCTTTTGCATACGCTTTGTAGGATTGTATGAATCGAGCGAAAGTGTCCTACGTGAAATACTGGGAGTGAAAGTTTGATAAATCCAAAATGTCCTGAACATTCTTGGATTCTTTTTCCACATGTTTCACATGAACTAAATTTATCAGAAACTCCCTTTTTTCAAATGAAATTTTAATTTTATAAATAATTTTAATTTTAATTTTAATTTTAATTTTAATTTTAATTTTAATTTTAATTTTAATTTTATAAATGAATTATAATTTTAATTTTAATTTTAATTTTAATTTTAATTTTAATTTTAATTTTAATTTTAATTTTAATTTTAATTTTAATTTTAATTATAATTTTAATTATAATTTTAATTTTAATTTTAATTTTAATTTTAATTTTAATTTTAATTTTATAAATGAATTTTAATATTAATTTTAATTTTAATTTTAATTATAATTTTAATTTTAATAATTTTAATTTTAATTATAATTTTAATTTTAATTTTAATTATAATTTTAATTTTAATTTTAATTTTAATTTTAATTTTATAAATATAATTTTAATTTTAATTTTAATTTTATAAATAATTTTAATTTTAATTTTAATTTTATAAATGAATTTTAATTTTAATTTTATAAATGAATTTTAATTTTAATTTTAATTTTAATTTTAAATATAATTTTAATTATAATTTTAATTTTAATTTTAATTATAATTTTAATTTTAATTTTAATTATAATTTTAATTTTAATTATAATTTTAATTTTAATTTTAATTATAATTTTAATTTGAATTTTAATTTTAATTTTTATTTTTATTTTTATTTTAATTATAGTTTTAAATATAATTTTAATTTTAATATTAATTTTAATTTTAATTATAATTTTAATTTTATAAATGAATTTTAATTTTTATTTTAATTATAGTTTTAATTTTAATATTAATTATAAATATAATTTTAATTTTAATTTTAATTTTATAAATGAATTTTAATTTTAATTTTATAAATGAATTTTAATTTTAATTTTAATTTTAATTTTAATTTTGATTTTAATTTTAATTTTAATTTCAATTTTAATTTTTAAATTTAATTTTAATATTAATTATTATTTTAAATATAATTTTATAAATGAATTTTAATTTTAATATTAATTTTAATTTTATAAATAATTTTAATTATAATTTTATAAATGAATTTTAATATTAATTTTAATATTAATTATAATTTTAATTTTAATTTTAATTTTAATTTTATAAATGAATTTTAATTTTTATTTTAATTTTAATGTTTACCAATCTACGATCTAAAGGGCCAAAAGGAACTGGATCCCTTCTCGGAACTTGATAAAGTTCACGATTTACAATTTCAATTTCTGAAAGTTTTTCAATTGTTTTATTATCATGCATCCCAAATTCTAAACATTTAATTCTTTTGGGAATATCACTTTCACTTACAACTTTCTTTTCTAAAGGATTTAATTTTTCTTTTTGGGTTTGATTCATTTATTTTTAAAAAAGAAAAAAAATGAAAAATGAAAAAAAATGAAAAAAAAAAATTGAAAAAAATTAAATCGCTTTTTTAATTATTGTTGGTCCAAATTCATCATATTCTGAACGAGCAATCCATAAATTTTCAAATAACGGACTTGATGCCAAAATTGATCCACCAATCCAACTTGAAAATTTTCTCAAAGGAATCTCAATAATATTTGGTTTAAAATTTAATTTTCTTGATTTTTCAATTTCTTTTTCTAATCTTTCTTTCATTCCTTTAATTTCTGAAATTCCTCCACAAATAATAATATTATTTGCTAAATCTTTTTGTAATTCTTCTTCCGCTTTCAAAATACAATTAATAATGGTATCTTCAATTCTAATATCCTGTAATCCAATAATAGAAGGTTTGAATAAAATTTCTGGAATTTTAAATTTGTTAATTCCAAGTTTTTCATTAATTTTTTCTTCAGATTCTTTTCCATAACCATATAAATCAGTAATTTCTTTGAGAGTTTTTTGATTTTGATTTTGATTTTGATTTTGATTTTGATTTTGATTTTGATTTTGATTTTGATTTTGATTTTGATTTTGATTTTGATTTTGATTTTGATTTTGATTTTGATTTTGATTTTTTTTCATTTCTTCTTCAAAATCTAAAGCAACATAAGAAAATTTTGCATGACATGATTGAAAGAAATCTAATAAATAATATGAAAAAATCTTTTCATTATTCAGAATAAGCTCAAAATTATCATAAATTTCTTTTCCTCCAATTGGGAAAGTTTGGACTGTTTCATTTAAAATATTTCCACCATAAATAGCACAAGCACGAGAAGAAGAATATCCCATATCAAAAATAATTCCAGTTGGTTTTCCTGAGAAAAAAAATGAAAGTAATTGAGATTTTTCAAGATATAATGCAGGAACAGTAAATGTTTCAAACATGATTTGAGTTATTTTTTCTCGATTTAAATTTGGATTAGAAATTGGTTCAGTTAATAAAATTGCATGTTCTTCAGGTGCAACACATAATTCATTATAAAAACTATGATGCCAAACTTTTTCAATATCATCCCAATTTGTAATCAATTCATTTATAATAGGTTGTTTTAAATTCAATATTCCTTTTTTGGATATTGCTTCATCTCCAACATATGTATCTTTTTGTCCCATTCCTACCATAACATTATAATGTCTTGGCCTTCCTACAACTGTTGGGAAAACTGCTCTTGGTGCATCATCTCCTGAAAATCCTACTTTCATTTTTCCTGATCCATTATCAAAAACTAATGCTTGATAATAATCTCTTTCATAATAATATTGATCGAATTCAAAATTGAATTGAAATTGATTCATTTCTAATTGTAAATTTAGATTGGAATTTTTTGAAAAGATAAATAAAAGATAAAATTGAGAATTAAATTTGAAATTTGTTTTTTAATCAGAAGCAAAATGAAAAATGAAAATGAAAAATGAAAAAGCAAAAGCAAAAACAAAAAAAAGCAAAAACAAAATGAAGAAGAATAATAATAAAAAAGAAATAAAAAAGAAATAATAAAGTAAATAAAAAGAAACGAAAGTTTTATAATTGAAAGAGATTATAATTTTTGGTTAATTTTGATTTTTCACATCAATCTTTCAAGAGCTTGACCAAGATCACCATTTACTTCTGATAAAACTCGAAGATTTTTTTGAGTATCAGTGAATCCCATATCAATAAGTTGATTAAGTTGTTCTTGGAATGATTGATTTTGTTGGGGTTGATTGAAAGAATGGGAATGCTGGGAATAATCAGGTGGAGGAGGTTCTTCATCTTCATTTAAATGTTCAATAGCTTGAAAAATATCACCATTTACTTCTGATAAAGCTTGAAGATTTTTTTGAGTATCAGTGAATCCCATATCAATAAGTTGTCTTAGTTGTTCTTGGAATCTTTGATTTTGTTGGGGTTGATTAAAACCTTGATTTTGTGGATTAAAACCTTGATTTTGTGGATTAAAACCTTGATTTTGTGGATTAAAACCTTGATTTTGTGGATTAAAACCTTGATTTTGTGGATTAAAACCTTGATTTTGTGGATTAAAACCTTGATTTTGTGGATTAAAACCTTGATTTTGTGGATTGAATCCTTGATTTTGTGGATTAAATCCTTGATTTTGTGGATATTCAAGATGTGATTGACTATTTGGTCTACTTAATTGATTTTGTGGATATTCAAAATGTGGTTGACTATTTGGTCTACTTAATTGATTTGGTGGATTGAATCCTTGATTTTGTGGATTGAATCCTTGATTTTGTGGATTAAAATCCTTGGTTTTGTGGATTGAATCCTTGATTTTGTGGATATTCAAGATGTGATTGACTATTTGGTCTACTTAATTGATTTTGTGGATATTCAAAATGTGGTTGACTATTTGGTCTACTCAATTGATTTGGTGGATATTGAAAATTTGGTTGACTATTTGGTCTATTCAATTGATTTTGTGGATTCATTTCATGAACACTTAATTGATCATCTTCAACCTCATCCAAACCAATATCCGTAAATAATCTATCACTTTGGTTTTGAGGATTTTGAGGATTTTGATTCCCAAATTGGAAGGAATTTGAACGAACATCACCACCATATTGAGGAGGATTTTGTGGATTTTGTTGGAAACTAAAATTATGTGTCATTCCGATAGGCATTACACCAACATTTCTTGCGATAGGTTGATGGTCTTCTCTTGGACCTTGGAAATTCCTTTTTGGAGGATTTGGTCTGAAACCTTTCATTGCCATATAAGAAAGAAGCTGACCAGGAACCTCTTCAAGAAGCGCAGCGGCAAGAACTTGAGGAGAAGCAGTTTTGTAATTTCTGAACGGGATAAAATTGACGATATCTCTTTCCATTTCTTTTCCATTTGAAGAAACCAAAGGGTTCTCATCAGCATCCAAAAGAACCATATCTGAAAAATCCTCATTACCAACACCGACAATAATGATACTCAAGGGAAGATCTGTACAGGCAACAATCTCATCTATTGTGTTTCGCAGATGGGGAGTATCACCTCTGGTAACTGTTCCATCACAAATAATAAGTAAGACATAATAACGAAGTTGTTCTTGAGTGATTGGAATGGATGCCATTTGACGAGCAACGCGGATCACACCTTCGAAAGTAGTTGGAGCAGAAAGCTCGCAAACTTGGAGCGCATCACGATACACATTGATTACTCCGAGAACACCTTCAACAACCGGATTTCTTGGGTTGTTATTCAATGGGAAGCAATGAGAAACAGTTTGTGATCCAAAAGGTTTCCCTCCAAACCCGAAAACTGGGAAAGATTTAGTGGTGTCGTAATCAATTAAGATATCGCATGTTGATGTGATAGCCTTAAGATATTCGTTCAAATAATTTGGTCTTGATGGATCGTAAAAATGGAGACTTGTTGGCGAATTAACATTTCCATTTGACACTGTAAAATCAATTGCAATGATAAGATTGATTTGGCATCCTCCACGAATAAATTGCAAGAAACTCCCAGTCTGTCCTGATGTTTGCTGCACAGATTCTTCTGTTTGTATTGGTCTTGATATGTGATAAATAACTCCAGAATTTTTGTATTTTTTCTTCTTTTTCTTTTTTTCTGGTTCTATTAGTTCAAATTCTTTTTTGTTTTCATCAAGTAATGCTCGAGTTGTTGTTTGAAATTCTCCGATAAAATCTGGTGGAGATGATTTGTTCCAATCCCAACAAATAAATTTTAGTGGCCGATCCAAATCATTGTTACATAATCTTGTTAAACTAATTTTTAAAGGTTTCCAAGTTGGATTTAGTGTATTTTTAAGATATTCAGTTTGAGTACAAGGAACAAAAGTGCCACCTTCTTTCATTCTGTAAATTTCCAAATATGGATCTAAATTTAAAAATTAAAATATTAAAATAAAAATAAAAATTAAATTAAATATTAAAATAAAAATTAAAATAAAAATTAAAATATTAAAATATTAATTAAAAATTAAAATAAATATTTAATTTAAATTAAAATAAATATTTAAATTAAAATATTAATTCTTTTTATAATATTTACCTGATTTGCCAAAAAAATCTTTTTTAGCAAGTTTTCTTCCTCCAAAATGAAATGTAATTACTGGTTCTGTAACTGTAGTTGGTTCCATTTCTTCAGCAAATATTGATATTGTTCCTAAAGTTTCATTTGGTTTTTTTGGATTTCTAAAATAGATTTTAAATAAAAAAAATAATAAAAAATTAAAAATAATTAAAAAATACTCTATTTTGCGTGTAAGTTCTTGACTTCTACTTCCAACAAGTTCACTAAGTTTAAGTTCAATTAATCCAACAAATCTTGATTGTTGAAGATTTTGAGGTGTTTGTTCTTGTTGAGATGCATATAACCAAAATTGAAATAATTGAATTTTCTATTCAAAAAAAATTCAAAAAAAAAAATTCAAAAAAAAATGAAAAAAAATTTTTTGAATATATTTTTAATTAATTGATTTTTTGTTTGTTTGGCGTTTGTTTTCTTACTTCAAAAAAATATTCAACAACAAAAGAACGAGAGAATCTTGGTTCAGATGATTTTTTTGCTTCTGTTCTTCCGAGTTCAATCCATTGTCCATTACTTTCTTCAGTTAAAACAACAAAATAATGTGCTGACTGGCTTCTTGGTAAATTATTGCATAAAATACTTAATTCAACTCTTTCAACAGGAACATCCATTTCTTAAAATTTAATTTAAATTAATTTTTTAAAAATAAAAAAAAATGAAAAAAAAAATGAAAAAAAAATTAAAAAAAAAATTTGTTTTTTAAAAATGAGAACCAAACAAAACAAAACAAAACAAAGCACAAACAAAAGAAAAAGAAAAAGAAAAGAAAATTAAATGTTGAATGATCCAAATTTTATAAATTTAAATTAAATAAGATCGCAATTTAAAAATGATTTAAATTTTAAATAAAAATTGAATTAATAAATTATCCAAATATTATAAATTAAATATAATTTAAATTATTTGATTTAAAATCAAAAAAGATTAATATTTTAAAATTAATATTTTATAAATTTAAATTTAAATATTTTATAAATTAAAAATGATTTAAATTTTAAATAAAAATTAAATTAATAAATTATCTAAATATTATAAATTAAATATAATATAAATTATTTGATTTAAAATCAAAAAAGATTAATATTTTATAAATTAATATTTTATAAATTTAAATTTAAATATTTTATAAATTAAAAATGATTTAAATTTTAAATAAAAATTAAATTAATAAATTATCCAAATATTATAAATTAAATATAATATAAATTATTTGATTTAAAATCAAAAAAGATTAATATTTAAAAATTAATATTTTATAAATTTAAATTTAATATTTTATAAATTAAAAATGATTTAAATTTTAAATAAAAATTAAATTAATAAATTATCCAAATATTATAAATTAAATATAATTTAGATTATTTGATTTAAAATCAAAAAAGATTAATATTTAAAAATTAATATTTTATAAATTTAAAATTAAATATTTTTTATAAATTATAAAAATGATTTAAATTTTAAATATTAAAATATTTAAATTAAATATAATATAAATTATTTTAATTTAATATCAAAAAAGATTAATATTTTAAAAATATTTTATAAATTTAAATTAAATATTGTAAATTAGAAAAGAATTTTATTTTGTGAAAAAAAAAAAAATTAATCTCTATTGAATTAAGAGAAGCAAAATCATTTCAAAAAAAAAAAATTTACAAGATCATTCCTTATAATTTATGATGACGATCCAAAAAATTCATTCGATAAAAAAAATCGCAAGTATTTTGAACATAAACCCAAGAATATCTTTTTATATGAGATTTTCTTTCTAATTGATTGAAACCAACCACATTATTTAGTTTCCGACAGATGGGACATTTCAGAATATTTCTAAGTAAATAAGGAGTGTTTGTTTGATAATTTCCACCTTCCTCAATTTTATGAATAAATTTCTCAATAAAAATCTGTGATTGATAAGTGGAAACAAACCAATCTTTTTTATTTGGAAATTGATTTTGAACACATGAAATTTTTAAAATATTTGAAACCGTTTCTGAATCTTTTTGTTCAACTGTTTCATTCTTATGAACAAAATCAAACTTGAAAACAGGTTTCTTGTTCATGATTGTATAACAATCAGAAAGCAAAGCATCTTCTGTAACATAAGTCTTTGCAGACTCGTATTTTAGAAGAGAAATCAACTTTTGATTTTTTGGTTTGAGCATAATTTTGGTCACAATTTGAATCAACGATCCAATCAATCGATCTGCGTAATAAATTTTCCAAGGCTGATGGAACCAATTATTGCAATTATCGCGATACGTGTCGAAATTTATTTTCCCAGAAATATAATCCTTGACAAGTTGATAAATTTTCACAATTGGAGTTTCTTTTCCGTTGGATTTTTTGGCTCCCATTTGTGCTGTTTGTGTTGTGTTTTCACTATGAATGCCTTGTGATATTGAATTCATCTCTTCTTCGCATTGAAGTATTCTCTGGTACAATTCTCCATAAAGTCGGAAAAATATATAGAAATTTTTGTTTCCGTAAAAAACTGTTTTTGGTGAATTTTTTGCGTTTAAATTTTGTGAATTTGAATCTTCTTGGAAAATAATTGGAGAATATTTCTCTTCTGCGGCAATTTGAGTTTGGACTGGATCTTCATTCGATTCTCCTTTGTTGATATACGGTCCAAATTTCCAGAAATTCATGAGAAATCGTGTATGAAATTTGCTAATTTTATGTTTTATTAATTCGAGATCATTGTTTGTTAATATAGATGGTGTTTTTGATTTGAGTTTATGTGCTAAAAGTTTCTTGAGTGCTGAGCTAAGTGAAGAATTGGTTTTTTGGAAAGATCTTAGTGTTGGAAGATAATCGAGTGCTGAGATGAGGATATCAATGATAAATTGGTGAACATTATCATTTGGCATGTAATATTCAATTGAATTTGGGATTAAATCATGAGTATCTTTGTTATCAATTTGTTGAGAGACGCATTTGAATTTAGATTGGAAAAGGAGATCTAAATAAAATTAAAAATTAAAAATTAAAAATTAAAAATTTAAAAATATTAAAATAAAATTCACATTGAAATTGGAAATGTTTTTGTTCATAATGAAAAAGTTCATGCTCATAATCTTCTTTCATTGTATCAAACATTTGTTTTTGATAAGAGCATATTTGATCAATTAATTTTCTGCGTTGAGATTCTAAAAATTGAACTCTTTGCTTGAACCTTTGACAGAAAATATGTGTTGTTACTTTTGGATTTTGAGGGAAACTTATAAGAGCATCGGATGTAGTTTTTCCATAAATAACTGAGAAGGTTTTTTGATAAAAAGGATTACTGACAAGATCCTTGATAAGATCGTTTGGATTGTTGTCTTGCTCGATAGTTTTTAAAATGACTTGTAATTTGCCGATAATTTCTTTGTTATTTTGAATTGAGGTATTTAATTGTGATATTGTTTCTTCAAAATTTAAATTAGTTGAATCATCATTATCAACAGCAGAAGGTTTTGATGTTGATAATTTATTATCATTTGTACTTGTGATTTGTTCTGATGAGTGACCAGTCTTTTAAGAAGAGAAGAGGAAAAAAAAATTAATAAATGAATTTTAATTTTATAAATGAATTTTAATTTAATTTTAAATTTACATGTGAATCGTGTTGATCTTCTGAAGATGTTTTTTGAGCTAATTGCAATTTAGGATTCAATAAAACATCTCGAATATGATTCAATAATCGTGTATCCGTAATTGAATTTGATTCAAGAAGATTTTTCATCAAAATAAAAGCATCTTTTGATGTTATTAAACGACTTGAAAAAATTCCCAAAATCTTGAGGAAATGAGAATAATTTTCTCGATCAAGTTTCCTTTTAAGTTTTGAAAAAACGGAAATGATTTTCAATTTAAATTCAGGATCAGAAATGGAATCATCCTCTTCAATGATATTTTCCCAAGTCTTTGGCTCATTTACAACACGAAAAGGCTTTTGAGGACTTCGTTGATTTTGTTTGAATTTTTGAGGGGATTCTTTTGGAAAATAACTTAAGAAATTTTCGAATAATTGGCGATTTTGAAAAAGTTTTTGGACTTCAAAAAGAAGTTTTTCTTTTGGAATTTTGTTTTCTTGAAATCTTTGTAAAAGAGCATGAAATCGACCAACTTTTTCGTGAGGAAGACTGCGATAAATTTCTTTGAGTCGAGATTCTGGTGTTTCTGGTGTTGGAAGATTTGCTCCGTTTGTAAGAAAATGGTTGAATTTACTGATTAAATTATCATGACCTGCAAATAGTTTTTTGACCTTTTCTAAAACAGTTGGTAAATCAATTATTTGCATTTTGAATTCCTTCATTGCTTGTAAAAATTGCTCAAATACTTCGGGTCGATCTTGGAATTGAGCTTTTGCTTCATCAAGATAACGAATTGCGAATTCAAATTTATAATTTTTGGGAGAATCTTCTGATTTTCCTTCAACATTACTTAATTTAAAAATAAAAAAGAATAAAAAAGAATAAAAAAGAATAAAAAATAAAGATTAATAAAAAAAAATTTTTTTTTTCCAATAAAAATTAATTAATTAAAAAAAGGAAAAAAAATTAAATTAAATTAAAAATAAATAAATAAAAAAATGATTCAACTGATCAAAATTAATTAAAAAAAATTCAATTAAAATTTTGTTTTGTTTTATTTTATTTTAGTTACTTTTGATGAACAGAAGGTTGTGCATAATATAAAGGTTGTTGAGGAGAAGCATAATAAGAAAACGGAAAGCGTTGAAATACAAAAGGATAAGGAATATTTTGTTGTTGAAAATTTTGCGGAATATTTTGTTGTTGTTGTTGTTGTTGTTGTTGTTGGAAATTTTGAGTTAAATTTGGATGTTGAAAATTTTGCGGAATAAAAGCAAAAGAACTCATATTTGGCTTTTGAAAAGATTGCGGATGATTTTGATTTGATTCTTCTTGCGAATCATTGATTTTTGGTTTTTGTTGAGGATTTTGTTGAAGATTTTGCTGTGGATTTGTGTTGGGATATTCGGGATATCGAAACTGTGATGAATAATAAGGATTTGGAATTAAATTTCGATTTGGTTGAATTGGAAAAGTATAAGACGGTTGTGTTTGTGTTGTGTTCTGTGGTTGTTGTACAGGGAAATTAAACTGAGGATTTTCATGATAGGATTGTTGTTGTGATTGTTGTGAAGGTTGAGTTGATTCACCCATTGCGAAATGTGCAAATGGATGCGAAAATTGAAAATCAATTGTTGGGTTTTGAATGAAATTTTGATTTGTTATTGTTTGATCAATAACAGATTGATGAGATGGATGCATTTCTTGAGGATCTTGTGGTAGAAGTTGTCGTGGAACAGAAGGAGGTAAAGACATTAAAAAAAGAAAAAAAATTTTTTTTTTTTGATGTAATAAAAAAAAATTTGATTTAAAAAAGAAAAAAAATGAAAAATGAAAAAATGAAAAAAAAATTATTTTTCTTTCTTTTTAATTTTGATTTTGATTTTAATTTTAATTTTGATTTTAAATTTTAATTTTAATTTTTAATTTTAATTTTAATTTTAATTTTAATTTTAATTTTAATTTTAATTTTAATTTTAATTTTAATTTTAATTTTAATTTTAATTTTAATTTTAATTTTAATTTTAATTTTAATTTTAATTTTAATTTTAAATTTTAATTTTAATTTTAATTTTAATTTTAATTTTAATTTTAATTTTAATTTTAATTTTAATTTTAATTTTAATTTTAATTTTAATTTTAATTTTAATTTTAATTTTAATTTTAATTTTAATTTTAATTTTAATTTTAATTTTAATTTTAATTTTAATTTTAATTTTAATTTTAATTTTAATTTTAATTTTAATTTTAATTTTAATTTTAATTTTAATTTTAATTTTAATTTTAATTTTAATTTTAATTTTAATTTTAATTTTAATTTTAATTTTAATTTTAATTTTAATTTTAATTTTAAATTTAAATTTTAATTTTAATTTTAATTTTAATTTTAATTTTAATTTTAATTTTAATTTTAATTTTAATTTTAATTTTGATTTTAATTATTAAATTTCTTAATTAATAAATCAAATAAATTTGGATTTGTTTGATTTAATTGAAAATAATCAATTCCAATTTTAATTTCATTAATGATTTCTTGTGTAATTTCAATTTCATCTTTAATTTGATTTGAATAAATCCAATATTCAAATATTTGAAATGATTTATTACTTAATTCACTATAATCTGTAACTTTATTAGAAGTATCATTTGTTACAGATAAAAACATTCCTCGATATAATTCACTTCTCATTATTAATATTAATTTAGGAAATTTATATTGTTTTTCTTTTCTTTCAATTATAAAATCTTTTTCTTTTTCATTTAAATAAATTCTTTTCATTGTTTCTTCAATTTTTTCATTGGAATTTATAATTTCTTTAATTTCTGAATATAATTTTGGATTTATTATTCTGTTTGAATAAATCATTTCAAATATTTGATTTGATTCTTTAATTGATTTTTTTGAAATAATTTCTTTAAGTTTTCCAATTTCTTTTTGATTCTGATTTAATCTATATTTCAATATTAATTTATGAGCTTCAATTATTTCTCCATTTTCTGTTTTAAATGAAATATCACAAAATTCTTTTCTTTCAAATAATTTTATCAAATCTTCTTCAAGATTGGAAAAAGAAGGAGAATAATAAATAAATGATCTACTTTCACCACAAGAAACATGATAATTGGAAATATCTTCATTAAATCTTAATTCAGGAAGTTCAATTTGAATTGGAATTGATTGATAATCTGTATTTCCATTTCCTAATTGGCCATATTCATTTTCTCCAAATCCAATTAATTTTCTTTTTTCAGTTAAAATCAAAGTATGAGCATCTCCAACAGAAAAATCAAGAATATTATCATCATTTTCAAATAAAGATGATTTGATTTCAGTAAATTCATAAGTATATTCTTCATCTTTGCCAAGTCCATTATATTCATATATTCCACATGAATAAAGTTTTCTTTTTGGATTTTCATTTTCATATTCAATCAACATTATTGAATGATAAAATCCACATTGAATATCAATTATTTTGCCTTTTGGAATATTTTGGATTTTGGTTAATTTTTCGATATATCTTCTTGATTTTTCTAATCCAATTCGACCATATTGATTATCACCACATCCAAATAATTCTTGATTTGAATTTAAAAGAAAAACATGATTTGAAGAATTTCCTGAAAATATTTTAGAAACATTTTTCATCATTAAAATTGGTTTTTTTGTTTTTGGAAGTGTTTTAGAATCAAAACCAAGTTGAGCATATTCATTTGAACCAATTCCATAAGCATTTTGATTTGAAGTTAATAAGTAAATTGAACTAAATCCAGAAACAATATCTTGAATTATTCTATCATTTGTATCTTCAATTAATGATGAAATATTGATAAATTCTTTTGGATTATTTGGATTAATATCTTCTCCTTTAGCAAATACATTTCCTTCTTTTGTTAAAATAGCTTCATTTTGATAACCAACAATTACTTTTTGAATATTTTCAATTTGAATTTTTTCAGGTTGTTTTAGATATTGATTTTCATTTCTATTTCCATTTTCATTTTCATTTCCATTTTCATTTTCATTTTCATTTTCATTTTCATTTTCATTTTCATTTTCATCTTCATCATCTTCATCATCATCTTCATCATCTTCATTTTCGTCATCATCATCATCTTCATCATTTTCATTTTCATTTAAATATTCTATTGCTTTTCCATTTTTAAAAAGGAAAATTGTTGAATAATTTCCTGTTGTTTTCATTTTCATTTTCATTTTCATTTTCATTTTCATTTTCATTTTCATTTTCAAATTTAAATTGAATTGGTTTTATTATTCTTTTTGGTTTATTTTTGATAAGAATTGGATATTTATTTAAACCAAAAAATAAAATTTCATTCATTTTTGAAAAGAAAAAAAATGAAAAATAAATTTTTGAATTTTTTAATTTTAATTTTAATTTGATTTTTAATTTTAATTTTGATTTTAATTATTAAATTTGTTTATTTAAACCAAAAAATAAAAAATTTGTTTGATTTCATTTTTGAAAATCAAAAAATTTCTTTAAAATTTCTGAAAATTCCATTTTTATTTTTTGAATTTTAAATTCAAATATTTTAAAATTTTATTATTAATAAACTATAATAATTTAATATTTATTTCTGTTAAAATTAAAACATTCCTCTATAAATTCTCATTATTAATATTAATTTGGGAAATTATTGTTTTTCATTTCTTTCAATTAAAAATTTTTTCATTTTCATTTAAATAAATTCTTTTCATTGTTTCTTCAATTTTTTCATTTAAATTTATAATTTCTTTAATTTCAGAATATAATTTTGGATTTATTTTGGAATTGTTTGAATAAATCATTTAAAATTTTTGAAATTAATTATTTAATTGATTTATTTGAAATAATTTCTTGAAGTTTTTCAATTTTCATTTTGATTTTGATTTTGATTTAATCTATATTTCAAAATTAATTTAAATTTTTATTTTCTGTTTTAAATGAAATATCATAAAATATTTTTAAATAATTTTATCAAATCTTCTTCAAGATTAGAAAAGAAAGGAGAATAATAAAGAAAAAGAAGAACATGATAATTAAAAATTTCATTATTAAATTAGAAACCTTTAAAATTAAATTTAAAATTAATAAAAATAGTTTTGAATTGAATAAAATAAAAATCAATTTTAAATAAAAATAATAATAAGATTTTCAAATAAAGATGATTTGAAATAAATTCATAAATATCTTTATTTTTAAAATCCATTATAAATAAATAATGAATAAAGTTTTCTTTTTGGAAAATTTCATTTTCAAAATTATTATTAAAAATATCCGCATTGAATATCAATTTATAAAGATTTTTTTTCTTTTTCTTGATTTTCCTAATGCAAGTTATATTCGTTTTACCAATAATTTGAAAAAAAAAAAAATATTGAATTTAAAAACATTTTTCATCATTAAAATTGGTTTTTCTGTTTTTTCAAGTGTTTTAGAATCAAAACCAAGTTGACCATATTGATTTAAACCAATTCCATAAGCATTTTGATTTGAAGTTAATAAATAAATTGAACTAGCTCCAGAAACAATATTTTGAATTATTCTATCATTTTTATCTTCAATTAATGATGAAATATTGATAAATTCTTTTGGATTTTTTGGATTAATATCTTCTCCTTTGGCAAATACATTTCCTTCTATTGTTAAAATAGCTTCATTATAAAAACCAACAGTTACTTTTTGAATATTTTCTTCAATTTGGATTTTTTGAGGATTTTGATTTGGTTCATTTTCATTTAAATATTCTATTGCTTTTCCATTTTCAAAAAGGAAAATTGTTGCAAAAGGTCCTGATGAAATTTGTTTAATTTGTTTTTCATTTTCATTTTCATTTTCATTTTCATTTTCATTTTCATTTTCATTTTCATTTTCATTTTCATTTTCATTTTCATTTTCATTTTCAAATTGAATTGGAATTGGTTTTGTTATTCTTTCTGATTTGATAAGAATTGGATATTCATTTTCACCAAAAAATAAAATTTCATTCATTTTTAAAAAGAAAAAAATGAAAATAAAATTTTGATTTTTAAATAATATTAAAAGAAATAATAAAAATAAAATAAAATATTATTTAAAAATTAATTAAAAATAAATAATAAATTAAAATTATTTAAAAATTAAAAAATTAAAAATTAAAATATTTAATAAATAAAATATAAATAATTTTAAATAATAATAATAAGATTTAATAATAAAAATAATAATAAAATATTAATTCAAAATTAATTATAAATAAATAATAAATTAAAATTATTTAAAAATTAAATTAAAAAATTAATAAAAATATTTAATAATAAAATATAAATAATTTTAAATAATATTAATAAGATTTAATAATAAAAATAATAATAAAATATAAATTTAAAATTAATTATAAATAAATAATTGATTAAAATTATTTAAAAATTAAATTAAAAAATTAATAATAATATTTAATAAATATTTAAATATTTTTAATAATATTAATAAGATTTAATAAATAAATAATAATAAAATATAAATTTTAATTAATAATAAATAAATAAAAAATTAAAACTATTTAAATTAAATTAAAAATTAATAAAAATTTAATAAATAAATATAAAATTTTTTAAAAATTAAATAATTAAAAATTAATAAAAAAATTTATTTAAAATTAATTATAAATAAATAATTGATTAAAATTATTTAAAAAAATTAAATTAAAAATTAATAAAAATATTTAAAATAAAAATAAAATATTTTTAAATAATATTAATAAGATTTAATAATAAAAAATAATAAAATTAATTTACAAATAAATAATAAATTAAAATTATTTAAAAAAATTAAAAATTAAAAAAAATTAATAAAAAAATATTTTAAATAATTTTAAATTTAAATAATTTTAAATAAAAATATTAATAAAATTAATTATAAATAAATAATAAATTAAAATTATTTAATAAATTAAATAAAAAATTAATAAAAATAAAAAAATATTATAAATAAATAATAAAATAATAATAAAATTATTTAAAAATTAATTATTAAAAATTAATAAAATTTAAAATAAAAAATTAATAAAAATATTTTTAATAAAATATAAATATTTTTAAATAATATTAATAAGATTTAATAATAAAAATAATAATAAAATATAAATTTAAAATTAATTATAAATAAATAATAAATTAAAATTATTTAAAAATTAAATTAAAAAATTAATAAAAATATTTAATAATAAAATATAAATATTTTTAAATAATATTAATAAGATTTAATAATAAAAAATAATAATAAAATATAAATTTAAAATTAATTATAAATAAATAAATAAAAAAAGTATTATAGTTTTTGGTGAATTTTTAAAAATAAAAAAATGATTTTTAACTTTTAAAAATTTTTATTTTATTAAAAATTTTTATAATTTAAAGAAAAGAAAAAGAGAAAAAAAATAAAATGTAAGAATTGAGAGAGAGAAAAAAAAAGTCTTTTAAAAATTAGAATGAATTTAAAGAAAAAGTAAAAGAAAAAAAGTAAAAGAAAAAAAAGAAGAATTTCGAACCAAAAAGTGGACTAGAAATGTCGTTCGAGGTTGACATGTAAAACCTGAAGAAAAAAGAAAGAAAAAAGAAAGAAAAAAGAAAGAAAGAAAAAAGAAAGAAGAAAGAAGAAGAAAGAAGAAAAAAAGAAAAAAAGAAGAAGAACAAGAAAATCAATTAGCAATAACCTTTTCTTCTGTCTTGAACATGAGCAACATTTTCTGGGTAACAAGAAAACCACCAGCAATATTAATGGAAGCAACAAAGATAGAAAAGGCAGCAAGAAGAGTACTTTGGTGAGTATAAGCCTGATTGGAAACAAGGGTCATTCCGCCTAAAATAACGATACCTGAAATGGCGTTAGTAACGGACATAAGAGGAGTATGAAGAGCAGCAGCAACACCCCAAACAAGAGTCCAACCGACAACACAAGCGAGAGCGAGGATACCAAGATGTGGAAGGAAGGAGTCTGGAGCGTAAATGCCGATGAGGGAGAAGATGGCTATTGCGATAAGCCAGAAAAGAGTTGTGTCGAAAATTTTGCGACCGAGTGACTTGGGTTTTTTTTGTTTAATAGCAGGCGGTTGAGGTGAAGGTGGAACATCTGGACCAGACTTCTTCTCAGGTTCAGGAGCTGGTGCTGGTGTTGGTGGCTTTGGTTTTGGCCAACGAAGAGTACCGTTGTGAGAAACACACATGCCGTCAATGATTTCATTTTCCAAATCAAATGTGAAGTTTTTGGCGTTCCCCATTTCTTCCATGAGATTGAGAAGATTTGTAGCGTACATTTGAGAGGATTGAGTGGAGAGTTTAGAGGGAAGATCAGTGAGGCCAATGACGGTAACACCGTTGTATTTGTAGATTTCTCCTGGGCGTGTGACTTCACAATTCCCACCGGATTGCGCAGCCATATCAACGATAACTGAGCCTTTCTTCATCACATCCACATGTTCCTTCTTGATCAACAAGGGAGCTTTACGGCCAGGGATCTGCGCTGTTGTGATGATGATGTCGACCTCTCTAGCTTGCTGCGCAAAAAGTCTCATTTCAGCTGCGATAAATTCTTCGCTCATAACTTTGGCATAACCGCCAACGCCTGTTCCGTCTTCTTTGAAATCAAGCTCAAGAAACTCGCCGCCCATTGACTCAACTTGCTCTTTAACAACCGGCCGTGTGTCGAAAGCTCGCACAATCGCGCCGAGATTCTTGGCAGTTCCGATGGCACCAAGTCCAGCAACGCCTGCTCCAATTATCATCACAATTGCCGGTGGATATTTCCCTGCAGCCGTTACTTCTCCCAAAAAGAACTTCTCGAAATGATATGCGGATTCAATCACTGCGCGATATCCCCCAACCTTCGCCATAGAGCTCAATGCGTCGAGTTTTTGTGCGCGAGTGATTCGAGGCACAAGTTCCATTGAAAGTGCGGTTACTTTGCGATGTTTCAATCTTTCGAGAAGATCCTCGTTTTGTGATGGATAGATAAAAGACGCAAACATTCCTCCTTCAGGAAGAAGATCCAGTTCATGCACTCCGGTTTCGTTGTTGAGCATTGGCGGCTCGAGCTTCAGCACAATATCTGCTTGTTTCCACACCTTGGATGCTGACGGGAGAATAGTGGCGCCGAAACGTCTGTAATCTGAGTCTGAGAAGTTGGCCAAAACTCCTGCGCCTGTTTCCACAAGAATCTCAAATCCCTTTTTGACGAGTTTCTGTGCAATATCAGGTGTGATTGCAACCCGTGTTTCGTTTGGCTTGATTTCTTTCACAACCCCAATTTTGCGGTAGGTCTCGAGCTCGGTTTCAAGTTCGGTTGTCTCGAACTCATCAAGATCCACCCAGTCGGTGTCTGTTTTTGACTCTTGATCAACCTTGCATTTGGAATCGAAATCCGCGATCTGGTCAGAATCCTTGACACCGCGCTGCTTTTCGATGTCTTTGATTTTCGAGAGCAAGCAGCTGATCTGTTCTTTTGCATCTCCAAGAAGCATTTTGGTGTTTGGCTTATAAAATAACGGATTCGGGATTCCGGCATAACCTTTGTGACCCATAGTCCGTTTGATCACAACAACTTGTTTTGCTTTCCAGACCTCTATAACGGGCATTCCAGCAATGGCAGAGTGTGGGTCTTCAACCGCAGACGGATTCACAGTATCGTTTGCGCCAATAACAATAGCCAGGTCGTTATCTGCGATTGTCGGGTTGACTTCATCCATTGAGAGAACAATATCGTACGGCACTTGCGCCTCGGCAAGAAGCACGTTCATGTGGCCAGGAAGTCTACCTGCAACTGGATGGATTCCGAAGATCACTTCTTTTCCGCGAGACCGCAAGTGCTTGGAGATCTCAGACACTAAGTGCTGTGCTTGTGAAACTGCCATCCCATATCCGGGCGTGATCAGGATCTTTTTGCTGTCAAGAAGAGTCTGTGCCATTTCGTCAACGTTTGTCTCCACATATATCTCAGGCTCCTTTTCCTTGATCTGCTCCATTCCCTTCTTGGGTTTCTTCGCAATCTCCCCGCCTTTGAACACGTTCAGAAACGATCTGTTCATGGCGCGGCACATGATGTATGACAGAATTGCGCCTGATGAGCCGACAAGGGATCCTGTTGTGATAAGCAGATCATTTGAGACAGAAAACCCTGCCATCACACCAGCCCATCCAGACATCGAATTCAGCATCGAAATGACAACAGGCATGTCTGCTCCTCCAATACACATGACAAAATGGAATCCGTAAAGAGCCGAAAGTGCGGTCACAATTCCAAGTGCCCACATTCCGTTGGGAACATCGTCCATAACGAATGGAACAGCAACGCCGATTATTCCCAGAAGAAGTATTGTGTTGATGAAATGCTTGCCTGGGAGTTGAAGAACGCCCCGGAATCCTGGAAGTCCTTGCAATTTGAGGCAGGCAAATACTGATCCAACAAATGTGATGATTCCGATTGACACTCCCAGAATAAGAAATATTTTCAGCAGAAGCATTTCTGCGCCTTTGAATGTGCTTGAGATGCCGGGATCGAGATACATCGATACTGACGCAAGGAATGCTGCTAATCCTCCAAAAGAGTTTAATATTCCAACCATTTGAGGCATTCCTGTCATCTTCACTCGAATTGCCATTATTAATCCAATAATCAATCCAGGAACCAAAGCTATAACGAAAACAATGTATCCTGATCCTTTGATGTTTTCCGAGAAGAGTAGTGCGACAATTGCGATAACCATTCCTCCCATTCCGTAGAAGTTTCCTATATTATAATGAAATGAATATTTTGAATATTTTGAATATTTTGAATATTGAATATTGAATATTGAATATTTTAAATTGAATATTTTGAATTGAATATTGAATTAAATTGAATATTGAATTAAATTGAATATTGAATTAAATTAAATTGAATTAAATTGAATATTGAATTGAATTAAATATTGAATTGAATATTGAATATTGAATATTGAATTAAATTGAATATTGAATATTAAATTAAATTGAATTATTGAATTGAATTGAATATTTTGAATTAAATATTAAATATTGAATATTGTTAATATTGCTAATGTGAACTTTTAAATAAATAAATAAATAAATCAATAAATAAATAAATCAATCAATCAATATTACAAATGGATCTTTTTTATATTCAATATTTAATTAAATTTAATTGAATTGAATATTGAATTAAATTAAATTAAATATTGTGTTAATATTGTTAATGTGAACTTTTAAATAAATAAATAAATAAATAAATCAATAAATAAATAAATCAATCAATCAATATTACAAATGGATCTTTTTTTATATATCCAATATTTAATTAATATTTTTATTATATCTTTTAAATCTATTATTAAAAATTTTTTTCTTTTATAAATGGCTAATAAATTGAATTGATTAAATTTCACACAAAAAAAAATTTTTTTTTTTCTTTTGTAATAAAAAAATTTCTTAAATGAAAAATTTACCTTTTTTTGATGTTTCTTGATGTCGAAGTCCGTAAAGTGAAAAAATAAAAAGTACTACAAAAACAAAAATAAAAACAAATAGAAAAACAAAAAAGAAAAAAAATTAATTAAAAAAGATCAAATTCAAACAATGACAAATCATTTAAAAATTCTTTAATAAAAATTAAACTCAAAAGTAAAAAAAAAAAAAAATAAATTTTCAAAATCAAAAATCTTTAACTTACATGCTGCTAAAATGTTAATAGTTTCAGTTAATCCTTGAAGTGCATCGCTCACTATTTTTTTTTAATTTTTTTTTAATTTTTCTTTAATTTTTTTTTCAATTTTTTAATTTTTAAATATAATAAATGAAATCAAACAAATTATTTAATTTTTAATTATAATAAAAAAATAAAAAAATTATTTTTTTTTCTATTTTATTTTTAAAATTAAAAATAAATGATTAAAATTTTAAATTTTTATTTTTATTTTTTATTTTTTTAAATCCAAAAAATAAAAATTTTTAATTTATTTTTAATGAAAAATTAATAATAAATTTTTATTTTTATTTTTTATTTTTAAAAACAATTTTATTCGTCATTTTCCAATTTCTTTTCTTTAAAATTTTTTTAATTTTTATTTTTTATTAAATTTAAATTTAATAAAATTAATCATTTATTTTTATTCTTTATTTTTTTAAAATATAAAATTTTAATTTTAATTTTAATTTTAATTTAATTTTAATTTTGATTTTGATTTTAATTTTTAATTTTAATTTTGATTTTAATTTTAATTTTAAATTTAATAAAATTAATCATTTAATTCTCAATTCCACTTTTTTATTCTTTTTTAAAATATTAAATTTTAATTTTAATTTTGATTTTAATTTTGATTTTAATTTTAATTTTAATTTTGATTTTAATTTTAATTTTGATTTTGATTTTTTAAATTTTAATTTTTAATTTTTCATTTAATTCTCAATTCCACTTTTTATTCTTTTTAAAATATAAATTTTAATTTTGATTTTAAATTTTGATTTTAATTTTAATTTTAATTTTAATTTTTATTTTTTTTAAAATATTTTGATTTAATTTTTGATTTTGATTTTTAATTTTAATTTTAATTTAAATTTTTTTAAAATTTTAATTTTTTAATTTTTTTTAATTTTAATTTTAATTTTAAATTTTAATTTTAATTTTAATTTTAATTTTAATTTTTAATTTTAATTTTTAATTTTAATTTTAATTTTATTTTATTTTATTTTGATTTTGATTATTAAATTTAATTTTGATTTTAATTTTAATTTGAATTTAATTTTAATTCTGATTATTAAATTTGTTAATTAATAAATCAAATAAATTTGGATTTGTTTGATTTAATTGAAAATAATCAATTCCAATTTGAATTTCATTAATTATTTCTTTTGTAATTTGAATTTCATCTTTAATTTGATTTGAATAAATCCAATATTCAAATATTTGAAATGATTTATTACTTAATTCACTATAATCTGTAACTTTATTTGATTTATCTTCTGTTACAGATAAAAACATTCCTCGATATAATTCACTTCTCATTATTAATATTAATTTTGGAAATTTATATTGTTTTTCTTTTCTTTCAATAATAAAATCTTTTTCATTTTCATTTAAATAAATTCTTTTCATTGTTTCTTCTATTTTTTCATTTGAATTTATAATTTCTTTAATTTCGGAATATAATTTTGGATTTATTTTGGAATTATTTGAATAAATCATTTCAAATATTTGATTTGATTCTTTAATTGATTTTTTTGAAATAATTTCTTTAAGTTTTTCAATTTGATTTTCAATTTGATTTAATCTATATTTCAATATTAATTTATGAGCTTCAATTATTTCTCCATTTTCTGTTTTAAATGAAATATTACAAAATTCTTTTCTTTCAAATAATTTTATCAAATCTTCTTCAAGATTGGAAAAAGAAAGAGGAGAATAATAAAGAAATGATCTGGAAAATCCACAATAAATATGATAATTAGAAATATTTTCATTAAATCTTAATTCAGGAAGTTCAATTTGAATTGGAATTAATTGATCGTTTGTATCTCCAGTTCCTAATTGACCAAATTCATTATATCCAAATCCAATTAATTTTGAATTGGAAGTTAAAATCAAAGTATGAGAATTTCCAACAGAAAAATCAATAATATTATCATCATTTTCAAATAAAGATGATTTGATTTCAGTAAATTCATAAGTATCTTCTCGATAATTGCCAAGTCCATTGACAAAATAATTTCCACATGAATAAAGTTTTCTTTTTGGATTTTCATTTTGATTTTCATTTTGATTTTCATTTTCAATCAACATTATTGAATGAGCACTTCCAGATTGAATATCAATTATTTTACCTTTTGGAATATTTTGGATTTTGGTTAATTTATGGATTTTTGTTTCTTCTTGTTCTGTTATTGATTCCCCTAATCCAAGTTGTTCAAATTCATTATTTCCGCATACAAATAATTCTTGATTTGAATTTAAAAGAAAAACATTAAATGAAGAATTTCCTGAAAATATTTTAGAAACATTTTTCATCATTAAAATTGGTTTTTCTGTTTTTTGAAGTGTTTCAGAATCAAAACCAAGTTGACCATATTCATTTGAACCAATTCCATAAACATTTTGATTTGAAGTTAATAAATAAATTGAATTAGCTCCAGAAACATTATCTTCAATTATTCTATCGTTTTTATCTTCAATTAATGATGAAATATTGGTAAATTCTTTTGTATTTTTTGGATTAATATTATATCCTTTGGCAAATACATTTCCTTCTTTTGTTAAAATAGCTTCATTTTGATGACCAACAGTTACTTTTTGAATATTTTCTTCAATTTGGATTTTTGAAGGATTTTGTTTTGAATCTCTTTCATTTAAGTATTCTATTGCTTTTCCATTTTCAAAAAGGAAAATTGTTGAAAAAAAACCTGTTGCAATTTGTTTAATTTGTTTTTCATTTTCATTTTCATTTTCATTTTCATTTTGATTTTGATTTTCATTTTCAAATTTAAATTGAATTGGTTTTGTTATTATTTCTGGTTCATTTTTGATAAGTTTTGGATATTTATTTTCACCAAAGAATATAATTTCATTCATTTTTGAAAAGAAAAAAATGAAAAAAATAATTTTTTTTTTCATGATGGTGATTTTAATTTTAATTTTAATTTTAATTTTAATTTTAATTTTAATTTTAATTTTAATTTTAATTTTAATTTTAATTTTAATTTTAATTTTAATTTTAATTTTAATTTTAATTTTAATTTTAATTTTAATTTTAATTTTAATTTTAATTTTGATTTTGATTTTGATTTTAATTTTAATTTTTATTATTAATTTTAATTTTAATTTTTATTATTAATTTTAATTTTAATTTTTATTATTAATTTTAATTTTTATTTATTAATTTTAATTTTAATTTTAATTTTAATTTTATTTTAATTTTTGATTTTAATTTTAATTTTAATTTTGATTTTTATTATTTTTAAATTTAATTTTAATTTTAATTTTAATTTTGATTTTAATTTTAATTTTAATTTTAATTTTAATTTTAATTTTAATTTTAATTTTAATTTTAATTTTAATTTTAATTTTAATTTTAATTTTAATTTTAATTTTAATTTTAATTTTAATTTTAATTTTAATTTTAATTTTTATTATTAATTTTTAATTTTAATTTTGATTTTAATTTTAATTTTGATTTTTAATTTTAATTTTAATTTTGATTTTAATTTTAATTTTGATTTTAATTTTAATTTTAATTTTAATTTTAATTTTGATTTTGATTATTAAATTTAATTTTGATTTTGATTTTAATTTTAATTTTAATTTTAATTCTGATTATTAAATTTGTTAATTAATAAATCAAATAAATTTGGATTTGTTTGATTTAATTGAAAATAATCAATTCCAATTTGAATTTCATCAATTATTTCTTTTGTAATTTCAATTTCATCTTTAATTTGATTTGAATAAATCCAATATTCAAATATTTCAAATGATTTATTACTTAATTCACTATAATCTGTAACTTTATTTGATTTATCTTCTGTTACAGATAAAAACATTCCTCGATATAATTCACTTCTCATTATTAATATTAATTTTGGAAATTTATATTTCTTTTCTTTTCTTTCAATAATAAAATCTTTTTCATTTTCATTTAAATAAATTCTTTTCATTGTTTCTTCAATTTTTTCATTTGAATTTATAATTTCTTTAATTTCAGAATATAATTTTGGATTTATTTTGGAATTATTTGAATAAATCATTTCAAATATTTGATTTGATTCTTTAATTGATTTTTGAAATAATTTCTTGAAGTTTATCAATTTGATTTTCATCTTTTAATCTATATTTCAATATTAATTTATGAGCTTCAATTATTTCTCCATTTTTGGTTTTAAATGAAATATTACAAAATTCTTTTCTTCTAAATATTTTTATCAAATCTTCTTCAAGATTGGAAAAAGAAAGAGGAGAATAATAAAGAAATGATCTGGAAAATCCACAATAAATATGGTAATTAGGAATATTTTCATTAAATCTTAATTTAGGAAGTTCAATTTGAATTGGAATTAATTGATTATTTGTATCTCCAATTCCTAATTGACCTGAATCATTATATCCAAATCCAATTAATTTTGAATTGGATGTTAAAATCAAAGTATGAGAATTTCCAACAGAAAAATCAAGAATATTATCATCATTTTCAAATAAAGATGATTTGATTTCAGTAAATTCATAAGTATCTTCTCGATAATTGCCAAGTCCATTGACAAAATAATTTCCACATGAATAAAGTTTTCTTTTTGGATTTTCATTTTGATTTTCATTTTCAATCAACATTATTGAATGAGCACTTCCAGATTGAATATCAATTATTTTGCCTTTTGGAATATTTTGGATTTTGGTTAATTTATGGATTTTTGTTTCTTCTTGTTCTGTTATTGATTCTCCTAATCCAAGTTGTTCAAATTCATTATTTCCGCATACAAATAATTCTTGATTTGAATTTAAAAGAAAAACATTAAATGAAGAATTTCCTGAAAATATTTTAGAAACATTTTTCATCATTAAAATTGGTTTTTCTGTTTTTTGAAGTGTTTCAGAATCAAAACCAAGTTGACCATATTCATTTGAACCAATTCCATAAGCATTTTGATTTGAAGTTAATAAATAAATTGAATTAGCTCCAGAAACATTATCTTGAATTATTCTATCGTTTATATCTTCAATTAATGATGAAATATTGATAAATTCTTTTGGATTTTTTGGATTAATATTATATCCTTTGGCAAATACATTTCCTTCTTTTGTTAAAATAGCTTCATTTTGATAACCAACAGTTACTTTTTGAATATTTTCTTCAATTTGGATTTTTGAAGGATTTTGTTTTGAATCTTTTTCATTTAAGTATTCTATTGCTTTTCCATTTTTAAAAAGGAAAATTGTTGATAAATAACCTGTTGCAATTTGTTTAATTTGTTTTTCATTTTCATTTTCATTTTCATTTTCATTTTCAAATTTAAATTGAATTGGTTTTATTATTATTTCTGGTTCATTTTTGATAAGTTTTGGATTTTGATTTTCACCAAAAAATATAATTTCATTCATTTTTAAAAGAAAAAAAATGAAAAAAATGAATTTAAAAACAATGAAAAAATAATTTTAATTTTAATTTTAATTTTAATTTTAATTTTATTAATTTAAATTTTAATTTTTAATTTTAATTTTAATTTTAATTTTAATTTTAATTTTAATTTTGATTTTAATTTTAATTTTAATTTTAATTTTGATTTTAATTTTAATTTTAATTTTAATTTTAATTTTAATTTTAATTTTGATTTTGATTTTAATTTTAATTTTAATTTTAATTTTAATTTTGATTTTAATTTAAATTTTAATTTTGATTTTAATTTTAATTTTAATTATTAATTTTGATTTTAATTTTAATTTTAATTTTAATTTTGATTTTGATTATTAAATTTGTTAATTAATAAATCAAATAAATTTGGATTTGTTTGATTTAATTGAAAATAATCAATTCCTCTTTGAATTTCTTTAATTATTTCTTGTGTAATTTGAATTTCATCTTTAATTTGATTTGAATAAATCCAATATTCAAATATTTGAAATGATTTATTACTTAATTCACTATAATCTGTAACTTTATTTGATTTATCTTCTGTTACAGATAAAAACATTCCTCGATATAATTCACTTCTCATTATTAATATTAATTTTGGAAATTTATATTGTTTTTCTTTTCTTTCAATTATAAAATCTTTTTCATTTTCATTTTCATTTTCATTTAAATAAATTCTTTTCATTGTTTCTTCAATTTTTTCATTTGAATTTATAATTTCTTTAATTTCAGAATATAATTTTGGATTTATTTTGGAATTATTTGAATAAATCATTTCAAATATTTGATTTGATTCTTTAATTGATTTTTTTGAAATAATTTCTTGAAGTTTTTCAATTTGATTTTGATTTTGATTTTGATTTTGATTTAATCTATATTTCAATATTAATTTATGAGCTTCAATTATTTCTCCATTTTCGGTTTTAAATGAAATATCACAAAATTCTTTTCTTTCAAATAATTTTATCAAATCTTCTTCAAGATTGGAAAAAGAAGAAGGAGAATAATAAATAAATGATTTGTGGCCACCACAAGAAACATGATAATTGGAAATATCTTCATTAAATCTTAATTCAGGAATTTCAATTTGAAATGGAATTCTTTGATCATTTATTCTATCTCCAGTTCCTAATTCACCATAAGAATTACTTCCAAATACTATTAATTTTGAATTGGATGTTAAAATCAAAGTATGTTGTCTTCCAACAGAAAAATCAAGAATATTATCATCATCATTTTCAAATAAAGATGATTTGATTTCAGTAAATTCATAAGTATTTTCATCTTCATCTTTTCCAAGTCCATTATATTGATTACTTCCACATGAATAAAGTTTTCTTTTTGGATTTTCATTTTCATCTTCATTTTCAATCAGCATTATTGAAAAAGTTTCTCCACATTGAATATCAATTATTTTGCCTTTTGGAATATTTTGGATTTGAGTTATTTTTTGGATTCGCCAATCTTTTATTGATTCTCCTAATCCAAGTTGACCAAATAAATTACCACCACATCCAAATAATTCTTGATTTGAATTTAAAAGAATAACATGATTTGAAGTATTTCCTGAAAATATTTTAGAAACATTTTTCATCATTAAAATTGGTTTTTCTGTTTTATAAAGTGTTTTAAAATCAAAACCAAGTTGACCATCTTCATTTAATCCAATTCCATAAGCATTTTGATTTGAAGTTAATAAATAAATTGAATTAGCTCCAGAAACAATATCTTGAATTATTCTATCATTTTTATCTTCAATTAATGATGAAATATTGATAAATTCTTTTGAATTATTTGGATTAATATCTTTTCCTTTGGCAAATACATTTCCTTCTATTGTTAAAATAGCTTCATTATAACGACCAACAGTTACTTTTTGAATATTTTCTTCAATTTGGATTTTTGAAGGATTTTGTTTTGAATTTTTCATCTAAATATTCTATTGCTTTTCCATTTTCAAAAAGGAAAATTGTTGAAAAAATTCCTGTTGAAATTTGTTTAATTTGTTTTTCATTTTCATTTTCATTTTCATTTTCATTTTCATTTTCAAATTTAAATTGAATTGGTTTTGTTATTTTATCTGGTTTATTTTTGATAAGTTTTGGATAATCATTTAAACCAAAAAATATAATTTCATTCATTTTTAAAAAGAAAAAAAATGAAAAAAATGAAAAAATGAAATTTTTATTTTAATTTTGATTTTAATTTTAATTTTAATTATAATTTTAATTTTAATTTTAATTATAATTTTAATTTTAATTTTAATTTTAATTTTAATTTTAATTTTAATTTTAATTTTAATTTTAATTTTAATTTTTAATTTTAATTTTAATTTTAATTTTGATTTTAATTTTAATTTTAATTTTAATAAAATTAATCATTTAATTCTCAATTCCACTTTTTTATTCTTTTTTAAAATATTAAACAATTTTCTTTTTTACTCTTTCTTTTTTTCTTTTTCTTTGTTTCTTTTTGTTTTTGATTATTAAATTTCCTAATTAATAAATCAAATAAATTTGGATTTGTTTGATTTAATTGAAAATAATCAATTCCAATTTGAATTTCATCAATAATTTCTTGTGTAATTTCAATTCCATCTTTAATTTGATTTGAATAAATCCAATATTCAAATATTTCAAATGATTTATTACTTAATTCACTATAATCTGTAACTTTATTTGAAGTATCATTGGTAACAGATAAAAACATTCCTCGATATAATTCACTTCTCATTATTAATATTAATTTAGGAAATTTATATTGTTTTTCTTTTCTTTCAATTATAAAATCTTTTTCATTTTCATTTTCATTTTCATTTTCATTTAAATAAATTTTTTTCATTGTTTCTTCAATTTTTTCATTTGAATTTATAATTTCTTTAATTTCAGAATATAATTTTGGATTTATTTTGGAATTGTTTGAATAAATCATTTCAAATATTTGATTTGATTCTTTAATTGATTTTTTTGAAATAATTTCTTTAAGTTTTTCATTTTGATTTTGATTTTGATCTTTTAATCTATATTTCAATATTAATTTATGAGCTTCAATTATTTCTCCATTTTCTGTTTTAAATGAAATATTACAAAATTCTTTTCTTCTAAATAATTTTATCAAATCTTCTTCAAGATTGGAAAAAGAAAGAGGAGAATAATAAAGAAATGATCTGGAAAATCCACAATAAATATGATAATTAGAAATATTTTCATTAAATCTTAATTTAGGAAGTTCAATTTGAATTGGAATTGGTTGATTATTTATATCTCCAGTTCCTAATTGACCTGAATCATTATATCCAAATCCAATTAATTTTGAATTGGATGTTAAAATCAAAGTATGAAATTCACCAACAGAAAAATCAAGAATATTATCATCATTTTCAAATAAAGATGATTTGATTTCAGTAAATTCATAACTATTTTGATTTTTGCCAAGTCCATTATATTGATTACTTCCACATGAATAAAGTATTATTTTTGGATTTTCATTTTCATCTTCTTCTTCAATCAACATTATTGAATGCCTCTTTCCACATTGAATATCAATTATTTTACAATTTGGGATATTTTGGATTTGTGTTAATTTATAGATTTTCCAATCTTGTTTTATTATTGATTTTCCTAATCCAAGTTGACGAGATTCATTAGCACCACATCCAAATAATTCTTGATCTGAATTTAAAAGAAAAACATGATTTGAAGAATTTCCTGAAAATATTTTAGAAACATTTTTCATCATCAAAATTGGTTTTTTTGTTTTTTTAAGTGTTTTAAAATCAAAACCAAGTTGACCAAATTGATTTAATCCAATTCCATAAACATTTTGATTTGAAGTTAATAAGTAAATTGAATAATCTCCAGAAACAATATCTTCAATTATTCTATCGTTTTTATCTTCAATTAATGATGAAATATTGATAAATTGATTTGGATTTTTTGAATTAATATTATATCCTTTTGCAAATACATTTCCTTCTATTGTTAAAATAGCTTCATTTTTAAAACCAACAGTTACTTTTTGAATATTTTCTTCAATTTGGATTTTTTCAGGATTTTGATTTAATTCGTTTTCATCTAAGTATTCTATTGCTTTTCCATTTTTAAAAAGGAAAATTGTTGAAAAAATTCCTGATGAAATTTGTTTAATTTGTTTTTCATTTTCATTTTCATTTTCATTTTCAAATTTAAATTGAATTGGTTTTGTTATTATTTCTGGTTTATTTTTGATAAGTTTTGGATAATCATTTAAACCAAAAAATATAATTTCATTCATTTTTAAAAAGAAAAAAAATGAAAAAAATGAAATAAAAAAAAGAAGATTTTTTTTTCACACGTTTCATAAAGGAAGCAATAGAGGATGATTAGTTAAAGCTCAGCTCAACTATCTCATTGCAGATGAAGGCGTTGGGTATTGGCTGCTCCGTGATACCGGCCTGACCAGATCCCCCAATCTATAAAAACCACTTGTCTTTAAAAATTCTTTCGAAAAAGACCCGTTGTTTACCTGGATCTCAATGAGGAAGAACGTCAACACCCAACTAATCATCATATCACTTCTCTGTTATGATTCAATGTGTTTTGTTTCCGTTCCTTTCGGTTACAGACAATCCTAAGAAAGAATTGACCAACGGAGTTATTTATTTTAATTATGTTTTTGTTATTTAATTTTGTTTTTTTTTTTATTTTTCATTTTAAATTATTTATTTTTTTTAATTTTTAATTTTTTTTTTAATTATGGTTTTTTTTTATTTTTTTTCTAATCAATTTAATAATCAATTTAATAATTAATTTAATAATCAATTTAATAATTAATTTAACAATTAATTTAATAATCAATTTAATAATAAATTCAATAATCAATTTCCAAATATTTTCATTATTATTATTATTAAAAAGAAATTCCTTTTTTTTTATTTATTCCACTTTTTTTCAAATTAATTTAATAATCAATTTAATAATTAATTTAATAATAAATTTAATAATCAATTTAATAATCAATTTAATAATCAATTTAATAATAAATTTAATAATCAATTTAATAATCAATTTCCAAAATTTATTTTCATTATTATTATTATTTAAAAATTCCTTTTTATTTATTCCACTTTTTCAAATCAATTTAATAATCAATTTAATAATCAATTTAATAATCAATTTAATAATCAATTTAATAATCAATTTAATAATCAATTTAATAATCAATTTAATAATCAATTTAATAATCAATTTAATAATCAATTTCCAAATATTTTCATTAATTATTATTATTAAAAAGAAATTCCTTTTTTTTTATTTATTCCACTTTTTTTCAAATTAATTTAATAATCAATTTAATAATCAATTTAATAATCAATTTAATAATCAATTTAATAATCAATTTAATAATAAATTTAATAAATTTAATTTTAATAATCAATTTTATTAATCAATTTAATAATCAATTTAATAATCAATTTAATAATAAATAATCAATTTAATAATAAATTTAATAATAAATTTCCAAATATTTTCATCATTTAATAATATTATTAATTAAAAAATAAATTCCTTTTTATTTATTCCACTTTTTCAAATTAATTTAATAATCAATTTAATAATAATTTTAATCAATTTAATAATCAATTTAATAATCAATTTAATAATCAATTTAATAATCAATTTAATAATCAATTTAATAATTTTAAATAATAAATTTAATAATCAATTTAATAATCAATTTAATAATCAATTTAATAATCAATTTAATAATCAATTTAATAATCAATTTAATAATCAATTTAATAATCAATTTAATAATAAATTTCCAAATATTTTCATTAATTATTATTATTGAAAAAGAAATTCCTTTTTTTTTATTTATTCCACTTTTTAATAATTAATTTAATAATCAATTTAATAATCAATTTCCAAATATTTTCATCAATTATTATTATTATTAAAAAGAAATTCCTTTTTTTTTATTTATTCCACTTTTTTTCAAATTAATTTAATAATCAATTTAATAATCAATTTAATAATCAATTTAATAATCAATTTAATAATCAATTTAATAATCAATTTAATAATCAATTTAATAATCAATTTTTAATAATCAATTTTTTAATAATCAATTTAATAATCAATTTAAATAATTAAAAATTTCCAAATATTTTCATTAATTATTATTAAAAAGAAATTCCTTTTTATTTATTCCACTTTTTCAAATTAATTTAATAATCAATTTAATAATCAATTTAATAATCAATTTAATAATCAATTTAATAATCAATTTAATAATAATTTAATAATTTTAATAATCAATTAAATAATCAATTTAATAATCAATTTAATAATCAATTTTTAATTTTAATCAATTTAATAATCAATTTAATAATCAATTTAATAATTTATTTAATAATTTAATTTTAATATCAATTTAATAATCAATTTAATAATCAATTTAATAATAAATTTAATAATTTTAAATATTTTTCATCATTTATTATTATTATTAAAAAGAAATTCCTTTTTTTTATTTATTCCACTTTTTCAAATTAATTTAATAATCAATTTAATAATCAATTTAATAATCAATTTAATTTATCAATTTAATAATCAATTTAATAATCAATTACAACACTTTAATAATAATTTAATATCAATTTAATAATCAATATTTAATAATTAAAAAGAAATTTTTTTATTTATTCAATTTTCAAATTAATTTAATAATAAATTTAATAATCAATTTAATAATCAATTTAATAATCAATTTAATAATCAATTTAATAATAATCAATTTAATAATCAATTTATTAATCAATTTAATTTATTTATTCCATAAATTAATTTAATAATCAATTTAATAATCAATTAATTATTATTAATTTTAAAAAAATTCTTTTTTTTATTTATTCCATCTTTTTCAAATTAATTTAATAATCAATTTAATAATCAATTTAATAATCAATTTAATAATCAATTTAATAATCAATTTAATAATCAATTTAATAATCAATTTAATAATCAATTTAATAATAAATTTAATAATATTTTCATCATTTTATTAATATTATTAATAATAAAAAGAAATTCCTTTTTATTTATTCCAATTTTTTAATAATAAATTTAATAATCAATTTAATAATCAATTTAATAATCAATTTCCAAATATTTTCATCAATCAATTATTAATAATAAAAATTCAATTTTTTAATAATCAATTTATTTAATCAATTTTTCAAATTAATTTAATAATCAATTTAATAATCAATTTAATAATCAATTTAATAATCAATTTAATAATCAATTTAATAATCAATTTAATAATCAATTTAATAATTTAATAATCAATTTTTAATCAATTTAATAATCAATTTAATAAATCAATTTAATAATCAATTTAATATTTAAATCAATTTAATAATCAATTTAATAATCAATTTAATATTAAAAAGAAAATAAATTTAATAAATTTTTTAATCAATTTAATAATCAATTTAATAATCAATTTAATAATAAATTTAATAATCAATTTAATAAAATTTAATAATCACTAATCAATTTAATAATAAATTTAATAATCAATTTAATAAATTTAATAATCAATTTAATAATCAATTTAATTAATCAATTTATCAATCAATTTAATAATCAATTTAATAATCAATTTAATAATTTCATTTTATTATCAATTTAATAAGAAATTTTTTATTTTATTTAATCAATTTTTAAATCAATTTAATAATAAATTTAATAATAAATTTAATAATAAATTTAATAATAAATTCCCAAATATTTTCATCATCAATTATTATTATTATTAAAAGAAATTCCTTTTTTTTTATTTATTCCACTTTTTTTCAAATCAATTTAATAATCAATTTAAAAATCTTTTTATTATTTCTTTTATTCCTCTTTTTTTAAATTTTAAAATAAATTTTTGTAATTTTTTAAATTTTCATTTTTTTTCATTAAAAAAAAAATAAAAAAAATGCTGAGAAAAGCTAGAAAATATCCCCATCAACCACAAAGCAGAAGAATAATGCAATATCCTAGCCATTTACAAACAAAAAAATTACTAGAAATAGATCAAAAAAGATTCAACAACTTTATACAACAAACTGAAAAAAAAACATTCCTAAATGCATCAATATGGACACTCTCGTTTTCAATCATCTTCCAGCAAATCATCCTCTTCATAATCTCTCCAACAAACATCTTCAGGCGAATAATGTCTTTCAAAGCTCTATTCATTATATTCACATACCATTGCGTTTTGTTCATCTTCATTTTCTTTGAAAAAAAATCAATTAAATTAAATCAAAATTTTTCAAATGGAATTTTTACAACAATCAAATTGTTTATTGGAAACTATAAAAAAATGTTTTATTTATTTGAAATTTTGTTGGTCAGTTTTATTCTTGGCAAATCATGGAATTTTCTTCTTAATTTCGAAAATGCAGAAGTTGAAAATATCAACTCACAAAAAAACTTGATTGAAACTCAAGCCAATTTTATTAATATTTTAACCATTTTTATTGGTATTTTTTATTGGTTTCAAATCGAAGTGGTACAAAAAAGATTAATTGAATTCCCACTTATTCAGAAGGAAACAATATATATTGCCAAACAAAAACTTTATCGCAATTTGTTCAAGTCTTTAAACCAAAGCTTGTTTGTTTGGATTGCTGCTTTTGTTTTTTCTTTATTTCTCTTGTTTTTCCCTCAACTCTCAAGTTATTTACTCGTTGGAAAAATATTTCAAATCACAGCGCTATCATCATTCACTCTTCGTTTCCTCATCGCCTCATTTGTGGCTGTATTTGCGCTGCTTCAAACATTAAATTTTGCTTGGAGTTTGCTGGAAATCTTCTTCACAAAACCAGTGCAATTTTCAAGTCAACTTGACAACTCATTTCCAAATCAAACACTTATTTTTGGGCTTTCATGCAAATATCCAATCTACAAAGCCCTTTCCGCGCTTGATTTATGGAATCTCTCCCGATATTCCAAATTGCGACGCGCGGCAATTTTTGCCGATGATGTTAACGATTCTTGGGCTAAAATTTTCAACTCCGCTCAAGAAGTATTCAACAGCTTCCTTCAGCCGTTGTGGAAAAGAATATTCAAAATACACACCCCGCTCCAAGAACCCCCACAAGAGCCTCAAGCGCAAGAAACATCCACGCGCATATACCAACACCAGCATCAATACCAGCAATCAATGCAAGATTATCCTTTTTCCTCTTCTTTTAAAAATCCTCTTCAAAACCAATTGCAAAATCCTTATTTATCAGCCAAATACAGCAAATTTCAACAGAAACAATCGCAACCCCAACTCCCAAAAAAACTCCCCTTCTTAATCTCATTACTTCCTGATTGGCCAATTTTGGATTCCCTCAAATCATACTTCGCAAAATCAGCCAAAAAATCAACATCTCAAACAAACTCGGAAAACAATGATTCTTTTTGCTTACAACAACTTAGTTTTTTTATTGAAAGTTTGGCCAATTTAGTCACTTTTTCTTATGACGAGGATTCCTTCGGTTTGATTCAAAATTCCATTCCAAAAATCCTCAGTTCTTTTCTTGAATCCTTGTTGACAATAGAAGATCTTGAAAAAATTAATGAAAATGAAAATAATTCTTTTTTGAATGAAAATGAACATCAAGTTTTAAAAATTGTTTATGAAATTTTAAAATCTTCCATTTATCAAATAACAACCAAATTTCATTCTTCTTTAACAAAATTTGAATTTGCTTCTGTTTATGCAAAGAAATTACAACGTTTTATTGATTTTCGCGAGTGATTTTAAAAATTAAAACCAATTAAAACAAAAATTTAAAACAAAACTTAAACTAATTTTTCTTTTTAAATTTTTGTTTATTTATAATTTAAAATTTAAATTGTTTTGATTTAATTTCAATTCAATTTTTCAATTTAATTTTGGAAAGTTAATTCACAACTAAAAGAACATAAAAAAAAAATCAAAACAAAAAAACAGAAAAAAAACAGAAAAGGAAACAAATTTAATTTAAAAAATAGTGCATTTCATAGCGCATTTGCTTGTTGATTTTTGGTTTTGATTTTTCCAATATTGTTTTGGATCTGCAATTTGATTTTTAGTTGGTGATTCTTCTTGATTTGAATTTGATCTTTTTTCGTTAGTTTTTTGTCCATATAATTCTTTAAGATCTAAAACTTCATTCATAAATTTTTGAGAAAAAGCATTTTGATTTTGAGGATTATTTGGAAACTGAGAATTAAAATTAAAAACTGAAAGATTTGGGTTTTTATAAGGAGAAGCCCTAATAATAAAAATTAAAAGAAAAAAAAAAGAAGATGAATTTTTTGATTTTTTCTTTTTTGATTTTTTCTTTTTTGATTTTGATTTTGATTTTGATTTTTACATAAAACTTGATACTAAATTATAATCAACACTATTTTTTTCCCAATCAAACTTTAAATTTGGAGCAAATCCATAAGAAACGTATGTATTAATTAATAATTTTTTTAGATAGGAATAATTTGGTTCGTCATTTTCTTTCAAAGCTAAATAAATTGAATAAAAAATTTTAAAATTAAAAATATAAAAAAATTTTTTAAAATAAAAATATAAAAAATTTACAATTTATATATTCAAAAAAAGTTGTAAATTGATGAGGAAGTTCTGATGGAAGTTTTGAAGAATTAAAAACAGTTTTTAAATTTAGAATTTCTTGTTTATCTTTAATATCAGACCACATAAGTTTTCCATATAAAAATTCAATTAAGCAATAAAACAAGGAAATTAAATCATCTTTTCTTCCAAGTTCCTTTTTAAAATTCAATAAAATTAAAATTAAAATTAAAATTAAAATTTAAATTTAAATTTAAATTAATTTACTTTGCCTTCATGTGAAGCAACTGATGCATATCTTGCTGTTCCACGGAATCCAACTGATTCTCTTGACTAATTTATTAAATCAATTTTTTTAATTTTTTAATTTAATTTTTTTAATTTTTTAATTTTTTTAATTTTTTTACTGGTTTCATTTTTCCAGAAGAATCTATATATTTTCTTGAAAGTCCAAAATCGAAAATTGATAAAACAGGTGAAAGATTTGAATAACTTTCATTTGAATCAATATTTTTGATTGCGAAATTTGACTATAAAAATAAAATTTAAAAATAAAAATTAAAAATAAAAATTTAATAAATTTAATTACTGGTTTAATATCTCGATGAATATAACCAAGAGAATGCACAAATTCAATTCCACAAATCATCTAAAATAATTAAAAAAAATTCATTTTATAAATAAATTAATTTATTTATATTAAATAAAAATTATATAATTTACATCAATTGCTAGTTTTATTGTTGTTGGAAGTGAAAAAGTTGATGTTTTTTGTTTTCTTCTTAATTGGGAAAGATTTTCTCCAAGTAATTCCATAACAAGAAAAAAATGAGTTTCAGTTTGCCCACAATAAATGAATTCAGGAATATATTTACTTCCTTTTTTATTTTTTTAAAATGAATAAAATCAAAAAAAAAGAGGAAAAAAAAAATATTTTTTTTAGATCAAATTAGATCACAATTAATTTTTTTAATTTAAATTTTTTTAATTTAAATTTTAATTTAATCGGTTATTTTTTTTTTTTTTACCTTTTGATTGATGAATAACTGCAATATCAAGTTTAATTGTTTGTCTTTGTTCTGTTTTCTTTTCAAATTTAATTGCTACATTCTTTTGTAATTCACTATCATAAGCTTGATAAATCTCCCCTAAAAAAAAAATGTAATAAGATCAAATAAAAAAAAAATAATTATAAATATTATTTAGATTTGTTTTAAGTTCTTATTTATATTTTATATTCTTATTTATATTTTATATTCTTATTTATATTTTATATTCTTATTTATATTTTATATTCTATTAATTGGATTTTTTTGATCATTGAAAGTTTTATTTTATTATTTTTTTCTTTTATTTTCTTTTCTTTGTCATGTTTTTTTAATTTTTAATTTTTAATTTTTTTTTATTTTATTTTATTTTTACCAAAGGATCCTTCACCAATTTTCTTATTTAAAAGCCATCTATTCTTTAAAAATTGAGTCATATTATTTTTAAATTATTATTTTTGTTTTTTAAAAAAGAAATTTAATAAAAGAAAATCGAAAAAAAAAAAAAAATTTTTTATAAGAAAAAATTGAATAAAACACAAAAAAAAAAGAGAAAAAAAAAATGAAAAAATAAAAAAAATAAAAATAAATAAAACTTTTTTCTTTTAAAAGTCAAAATAACAATCTTTTATTTTTATTTATTTTTTATTTTTATTAATTAAAAAAAAAAGATCAAAATTTTTTCAATTAAAAATTTTCCTTTTTTTTTTTTAAAAATTTTTTTTTTGTAAGAATTAAACTTAAAATTAAACTTAAAATCAAAATTAAACTTAAAATCAAAAACAAAAATTAAAATCAAAAATTAAAATAAAAAAGAAAGAAAATGGAAAATTTAAATCTAGCAAATAAACTTTAAAAATATCGTAAATGACTCATTTCTGGAATTCTTTAAAAAAAATAAAATCAAAATTCCAATTAAAATTAAAATTTATTAAATTAAAATTAAAATTAAAATTAAAATTTAAACAAAATTAAAATTAAAATTAAAATTAAAATTAAAATTAAAATTAAAAATAAAAATTAAAATTTAAAATTAAAATTAAAAAAAAATTTAAAATTAAAATTAAAATTAAAATCAAATTAAAATTAAAATTAAAAAAAATTAAAAATTAAAATTAAAATTTATAATTAAAATTAAAAATTAAAATTTATAATTAAAATTAAAATTAAAATTAAAATTAAAATTAAAATTAAAATTAAAATTAAAATTAAAATTAAAATTAAAATTAAAATTTAAAATTAAAATTAAAATTAAAATTAAAATTAAAATTAAAATTAAAATTAAAATTAAAATTAAAATTAAAATTAAAATTAAAATTTAAAATTAAAATTAAAATTAAAATTAAAATTAAAATTAAAATTAAAATTAAAATTAAAATCAAAATTAAAAAAATCATTTTTTCATTTTTTTCTTTTCAAAAATGAATGATTGTTTATTTTTTGGAAGAAATAAAAATCCAATTCTTATCAAAAATGAATCAGATAAAATAAAAAAACCAATTCAATTTAAATTTGAAAATGAAAATGAAAATGAAAATGAAAATGAAAATGAAAATGAAAATGAAAAACAAATTAAACAAATTTCAACAAGTTATTTTTCAACGATTTTCCTTTTTAAAAATGGAAAAGCAATAGAATATTTAAATAATTCAAAACAAAATCCTCAAAAAATCCAAATTGAAGAAAATATTCAAAAAGTAACTGTTGGTTTTCAAAATGAAGCTATTTTAACAATAGAAGGAAATGTATTTGCCAAAGGAATGAATATTAATCCAAAAAATCCAAAAGAATTTATCAATATTTCATCATTAATTGAAGATAAAAATGATAGAATAATTCAAGATATTGTTTCTGGAATTGGTTCAATTTACTTATTAACTTCAAATCAAAATGCTTATGGAATTGGTTTAAATAATTTTGGTCAACTTGGTTTTGATTTTAAAACACTTTATAAAACAGAAAAACCAATTTTAATGATGAAAAATGTTTCTAAAATATTTTCAGGAAATTATTCAAATCATGTTATTTTAAATTCAAATCAAGAATTATTTGTATGCGGATATAACAAATATGGCCAACTTGGATTAGGAGAATCAAGAAAAGAAGAAGAAAAAATCCATAAATTAACCAAAATCCAAAATATTCCAAAAGGTAAAATAATTGATATTCAATATGGATGGGCTCATTCAATAATGTTGATTGAAGATGAAAATGAAAATGAAAATGAAAATGAAAATGAAAATGAAAATCAAAATCCAAAAAGAAAACTTTATTCATGTGGAGATTATGAATATAATGGACTTGGCAAAAATAGAGATACTTATGAATTTACTGAAATCAAATCATCTTTATTTGAAAATGATGATGATATTATTCTTGATTTTTCTGTTGGAAATTTTCATACTTTGATTTTAACTTCCAAATCAAAATTAATTGGATTTGGAGATAATTTATTTGGTGAATTAGGAAATGGAGATACAAATAATCAATTAATTCCAATTCAAATTGAACTTCCTAAATTGAGATTTAATGAAAATATTTCTAATTATCATGTTTCTTGTGGGTATTACAATTCATTTCTTTATTATTCTTCTCTTTCTTTTTCCAATCTTGAAGAAGATTTGATAAAATTATTTAGAAGAAAAGAATTTTGCAATATTTCATTTAAAACCGAAAATGGAGAAATAATTGAAGCTCATAAATTAATATTGAAATATAGATTAAATCAAAATCAAAATGAAAAACTTCAAGAAATTATTTCAAAAAAATCAATTAAAGAATCAAATCAAATATTTGAAATGATTTATTCAAACAGAATAATAAATCCAAAATTATATTCTGAAATTAAAGAAATTATAAATTCAAATGAAAAAATAGAAGAAACAATGAAAAGAATTTATTTAAATGAAAATGAAAATGAGAAAGATTTTATAATTGAAAGAAAAGAAAAACAATATAAATTTCCCAAATTAATATTAATAATGAGAAGTGAATTATATCGAGGAATGTTTTTATCTGTAACAAATGATACTTCAAATAAAGTTACAGATTATAGTGAATTAAGTAATAAATCATTTCAAATATTTGAATATTGGATTTATTCAAATCAAATTAAAGATGGAATTCAAATTACACAAGAAATTATTGATGAACTTGAAACAGGAATTGATTATTTTCAATTAAATCAAACAAATCCAAATTTATTTGATTTATTAATTAAAAAATTTAAAAATTAAAATTAAAATTAAAATTAAAATTAAAATCAAAATTAAAATTCAAATTCAAATTCAAAATCAAAATCAAATTCAAAATCAAAATCAAAATCAAATTCAAATTCAAAAGAAAGAAAGAAAAGAAAGAAAAATGTTTAATTTTTTAATTAAAATCAAAATCAAAATTAAAATCAAAATTAAAATCAAAATCAAAATTAAAATTAAAATTAAAATTAAAATTAAAATTAAAATTAAAATCAAAATTTCATTTTTCATTTTTTTCATTTTTTTTCTTTTTTAAAAATGAATGATTGTTTATTTTTTGGAAGAAATAAATATCCAAAACTTATCAAAAATGAACCAGAAAAAATAATAAAAAAGCCAATTTAATTTAAATTTGAAAATGAAAATGAAAATGAAAAACAAATTAAACAAATTTCAACAGGTTACTTTGGAACAATTTTCCTTTTTGAAAATGGAAAAGCAATAGAATATTTAAATAATTCAAAACAAAAATCTGAAAAAGTCCAAATTGAAGAAAATATTCAAAAAGTAACTGTTGGTGTTGGAAATGAAGCTATTTTAACAATAGAAGGAAATGTATTTGCCAAAGGAAAAGATATTAATCCAAATAATCCAAATAAATTTATCAATATTTCATCATTAATTGAAGATATAAACGATAGAATAATTCAAGATATTGTTTCTGGAGCTAATTCAGTTTACTTATTAACTTCAAACCAGTATGTTTATGGAATTGGTTCAAATTCTTCTGGTCAACTTGGTTTAGATTCTGAAGCACTTAAAAAAACAGAAAAACCAATTTTAATAATGGAAAATATTTCTAAAATATTTTCAGGAAATTCTTCATATTCTGTTTTTCTTTTAAATTTAAATCAAGAATTATTTGGATGCGGAAATAACAATTATGGTCAACTTGGATTAGGAAAATCAAGAAGAGAAGAAACAAAAATTCATAAATTAACCAAAATTAAAAATATTCCAAAAGGCAAAATAATTGATATTCAATGTGGAAATTTTCATTCAATAATGATGATCGAAAATGAAAATCAAAATGAAAATCAAAATGAAGATCAAAATCAAAATCAAAATCAAAATCAAAATCCAAAAAGAAAACTTTATTCATGTGGATATTATCATTATAATGGACTTGATAAAATTCAACATACTGATGAATTTACTGAAATCGAATCATCTTTATTTGAAAATGATGATGATAATATTATTCTTGATATTTCTGTTGGTGAATCTCATACTTTGGTTTTAACTTCCAATTCAAAACTAATAGTATTTGGAAGTAATGAACATGGTCAATTAGGAAATGGAAATACAAAATATCAATTTATTCCAATTCAAATTGAAATTCCTAAATTAATATTTAATGAAAATATTTCTAATTATCATATTTCTTGTGGATATTCAACATCATTTTTTTATTATTCTCCTTCTCTTTCATCTTCTTTTTCCAATCTTGAAGAAGATTTGATAAAACTATTTAGAAGAAAAGAATTTTGTAATATTTCATTTAAAACAGAAAATGGAGAAATAATCAAAGCTCATAAATTAATATTGAAATATAGATTAAATCAAAATGAAAATCAAATTGAAAAACTTCAAGAAATTATTTCAAAAAAATCAATTAAAGAATCTAATCAAATATTTGAAATGATTTATTCAAACAAAATAATAAATCCAAAATTATATTTAGAAATTAAAGAAATTATAAATTCAAATGAAAAAATTGAAGAAACAATGAAAAGAATTTATTTAAATGAAAATGAAAATGAAAATGAAAAAGATTTTATAATTGAAAGAAAAGAAAAACAATATAAATTTCCAAAATTAATATTAATAATGAGAAGTGAATTATATCGAGGAATGTTTTTATCTGTTACTGAAGATACTTCTAATAAAGTTACAGATTATAGTGAATTAAGTAATAAATCATTTCAAATATTTGAATATTGGATTTATTCAAATCAAATTAAAGATGGAATTCAAATTACAAAAGAAATAATTGATGAATTAGAAACAGGAATTGATTATTTTCAATTAAATCAAACAAATCCAAATTTATTTGATTTATTAATTAACAAATTTAATAATCAAAATTAAAATTAAAATTAAAATCAAAATTAAAATTATAATCAAAATTAAAATCAAAATTAAAAATTAAAATTAAAATTAAAATCAAAATTAAAATTAAAATCAAAATTAAAATTAAAAATTAAAATTAAAATTAAAAATCAAAATCAAAATTAAAATTAAAAAATTAAAATTAAAATTAAATTAAAATTAAAATTAAAATTAAAAATTAAAATCAAAAATTAAAATCAAATTAAAATCAAAATCAAAATTAAAATCAAAATTCCAAAATTAAAATTAAAATTAAAATCAAAATTAAAATTAAAATTAAAATTAAAATCAAAATTAAAATTAAAATTAAAATTAAAATCAAAATTAAAATTAAAATCACCACATTTTTCATTTTTCTTTTCAAAAATGAATGATTGTTTATTTTTTGGTTTAAATGATTATCCAAAACTTATCAAAAATGAAACAGATAAAATAACAAAATCAATTCAATTTAAATTTGAAAATGAAAATGAAAATGAAAATGAAAAACAAATTAAACAAATTTCAACAGGTTTCTTTTCAACAATTTTCCTTTTTAAAAATGGAAAAGCAATAGAATATTCAAGATATTCAAAACAAAATCCTTCAAAAATTCAAATTAAAAATATTCAAAAAGTAGCTGTTGGTTATCAAAATGAAGCTATTTTAACAATAGAAGGAAATGTATTTGCCAAAGGAAATAATATTAATCCAAAAAATTCAAAAGAATTTATCAATATTTCATCATTAATTGAAGATATAAATGATAGAATAATTCAAGATATTGTTTCTGGAATTGGTTCAATTTACTTATTAACTTCAAATCAAAATGCTTATGGAATTGGTTTAAATAATTTTGGTCAACTTGGTTGTGATTCTGAAACACTAAAAAAAACAGAAAAACCAATTTTAATGATGAAAAATGTTTCTAAAATATTTTCAGGAAATACTTCAAATCATGTTTTTATTTTAAATTCAAATCAAGAATTATTTGTATCTGGAAACAACAATTATGGCCAACTTGGATTAGGAGAATCAAGAAGAAAAGAAACAAAAATCCAAGAATTAACCAAAATCCAAAATATTCCAAAAGGCAAAATAATTGATATTCAATCTGGATTTTATCATTCAATAATGTTGATTGAAAATCAAAATGAATATGAAAATCAAAATAAAAATCAAAATCAAAATCAAAATGATCAAAATCAAAATCAAAATGAAGATCAAAATCAAAATCCAAAAAGAAAACTTTATTCATGTGGAGATTATCAATGGAATGGACTTGGCAAAAATAGAGATACAAATGAATTTAGTGAAATCAAATCATCTTTATTTGAAAATGATAATATTATTGATTTTTCTGTTGGAAATTTTCATACTTTGATTTTAACTTCCAAATCAAAATTAATAGTATTTGGATATAATGAATATGGTCAATTAGGAACTGGAGATAGAGATAATCAATCAATTCCAATTCAAATTGAAATTCCTAAATTAAGATTTAATGAAAATATTTCTAATTATCATATTTCTTGTGGATATTTCAATTCATTTCTTTATTATTCTTCTCCTTCTTTTTCCAATCTTGAAGAAGATTTGATAAAACTATTTAGAAGAAAAGAATTTTGTAATATTTCATTTAAAACAGAAAATGGAGAAATAATTGAAGCTCATAAATTAATATTGAAATATAGATTAAAAGATGAAAATCAAAATGAAAATCAAAATCAAAATGAAAATCAAATTGAAAAACTTCAAGAAATTATTTCAAAAAAATCAATTAAAGAATCAAATCAAATATTTGAAATGATTTATTCAAACAAAATAATAAATCCAAAGTTATATTTAGAAATTAAAGAAATTATAAATTCAAATGAAAAAATTGAAGAAACAATGAAAAGAATTTATTTAAATGAAAATGAAAATGAAAAAGATTTTATAATTGAAAGAAAAGAAAAACAATATAAATTTCCTAAATTAATATTAATAATGAGAAGTGAATTATATCGAGGAATGTTTTTATCTGTAACAAATGATACTTCTAATAAAGTTACAGATTATAGTGAATTAAGTAATAAATCATTTCAAATATTAGAATATTGGATTTATTCAAATCAAATTAAAGATGAAATTCAAATTACACAAGAAATGATTAATGAAATTCAAATTGGAATTGATTATTTTCAATTAAATCAAACAAATCCAAATTTAATTGATTTATTAATTAACAAATTTAATAATCAAAATTAAAATCAAAATTAAAATTAAAATCAAAATTAAAATTAAAATTAAAATCAAAATCAAAATTAAAACAAAATCCACTTTTTTCTTTTTCTTTTTCTTTTTTCTTTTTTCTTTTTTCTTTTTCCTTTTTTTTTCCTTTTTTTTTCCTTTTTTCATTTTTTTCATTTTTTTTTTAATTTTTTTTTTTAATTTTTTAAATGGAAAATCAAGTTAAAATTTTTTCAAATTTAACAAATAAAAACGAAAAATTCGCAAAAAAATATCTTCGTCGTTTTAATTGGAATCTTGAAGTAAAAAAAATAATTATAATAATTATAATAATAAATAAAAATTCACTTTCCAAAAAGTTTGCAATAGAATATTTTTCCAAAATGGAGGAGAAGAAATGAAAGAGGAAAAAGAAAATCAACCAAAAGATAAGAACTTATTTGAAGCAATTATGAAAAATGACATGAAAACAATCAAGATAAAATCACAAACAATTATGAAGAAATAGTGAATTATAAAGAAGAAGATGGATCAAACCTTCTTCATCAAGCAACACAAAAATTCAAAATTGGATATGATTCGATTACTTATAGAAAAAGTGGAATAAAAATTAATTCACAAAATAAAAAAGGGAAATCACCTTTGCACATTGCTGTTGCAGGAAACATGTATGATATTATCGAACTATTTATTGAGAACAAAGCAGATATCGATATCCAAGATAAGAGTGGCTGTACACCTTTATTTATTGCTGTTGAATTTGGTTTTTATAAAATTGCTGAATTATTGTTGAAAAATAACGCAAATTTTCATCTCTTTTCAAAAAAATTGCTTCCCATTCATCTTGCTGCAAGAAATAACAATTCTTCCTTGGTTGAATTGCTACTCAATCACGGTGCAGATCCAAATACAATTTCCCAAGAAGGAAAAACTGCTTATCATTATACTCATTCAATTTTTGTTCAGAAAATTCTGCGATCCAAAATGAATCCACTTAATTTTCCAAATTATCATTTATTAAAAGATATAGAAATTATAAATGAAGATATAAGTTTTCTGAGTTCAATCATTTCCTCGAAATTCTCAGGCTTAGATCTAGATAAAATTGGAGTAAAAACAAATACATTCATTTTTAAACTGAATTTTTTTAAACTGAATTTTTTTAAACTGAATTTTATAAAAATAGAAATTTTTCCGTTTAGCTTTATCAAATAGATATTTGGGGCAAATCAAATCAATTCTACAAAAATTCCATTTCCAAAATTACAGAGATCAATATGAAAATTCCCTATTATATTATGCTATTCTTGAGAATAATAATCTACTTGTCAAACTTATACTGGAAAATGGAGGAAATCCAAATATAATTGGAGCAGAAAATAAATCACCTCTTCATATCGCAGCAGAATTAGGAAACGTTCCCGCTATACTTCTTCTTTTAAATACGACGCAAATTTATCAGCAAAAAGACTCGGAAAAACCGATTGATTGCGCTCGAAATCAAGTTTCCAATTTTATTCTCAGTCATTTTCAACAGAAAATCATTTTAAAAACAAGAAAAAAATCAAACAAAGATATCTTCAATGATTTAGTTTCCGAATTTAGTATTTTTATAAATTGCTGGATTGATATGAACAAGATCCAAGTTCTTCACCAAATCGGAAAAGGAATAAACGGAAAGAGCTATCTTGGAAAATGGGAATCAAAAGACGTTGTAATCAAAATTGTGGAGGATTTGAGCCAGCCAAATCTCGCATTGGAACAAAAATATTACAACGAACAAATGGAAAAGAATGTCAAAATTAGGCAAAAATCCAACGTTGAAGAAAATATCAATAGCTTCTTTGATTCAAAAAGAAATTTTTCAGGAAAACATTTTTTTGGCACTTTTTACGGATATTTTATTGATCACGAAGAAAATGGAAAAGCGCATTTGTCGCAATTAGAAAATATTATCCTCAAGGAAGTATTCGCGATTGGATGGACAGAATGCAAGCTCAAAACACCAAGTTCGACAGGACAACCTTGCTCAACATCCTCCAAAAAACCGCCGCAGCAATTTCCTTATTGCATTCAGAAAAGGATCTATTACTTCTCACTTTGAAACCTGAAAATGTCATGCTAACTTCAAAATCAAGTCAATTCAAAATTGTTGACATGTTTATGCTTCCCAAAGAACCGTTTACAAAGGATTTCCCCACATAATGAGCATCCATTTCCACCAGGGCTCAGACGTGCATTCCTTTGGTCTTTTTGTCTGGGAATTAATGACCTTCAAACAACCTTATAAAAACATTAACGACCCAAATGGTTCAAAATACAATAACGACGAAATGATCCAAATTTTCGAAAAATCCATTTCTTGCTATTCCTCTCTTCTTCAGTTCGTCATCAGAAAGTTTTTCTATGTTTGTTTTATTAATGGATCCACTCGCGATATGGAATATATTTCTGAGCTTTTGGCTATGCTCGAAACTCAATTCTTAAGTGTTTCTGAAAATGAAAATGTTAACGTTAATGTTTCTCAAAAACCAAAAAACGTTCAAATGATCCAATCAAAAAGAAACTGCCATTTCTTTAATTGCGAAGGAAATGATCCAAAAACTCAAACATTTGAAAATCAACGTTTTTCCATCAACCAAATCGAAATGATTCTGAAGGAATTTTCTTCAAAAGTGATTTTTGTTTTCCTTCAAAATTTGAAAGAGATGAAGATCAGATATTTTTATCAATTCAATCAATTTTAGAAACTCTTCATTGGTTACCTACAGCTTATAAATTTGATTCTTCAGTGAAAAATGTAGACATTTCAAATTTGATTGAAGCTTTTAAAAGCTTCTCTTGATTTGGATTAAAAATTTAATTGATTAATTAATAAAAAAATTTTTTTTCATTTTTTTCATTTTTCATTTTTCATTTTTAAAATGTCTAAAATTAAATTATATTCATCAGATTCATTTAGTGATGAAAAGAGAAAAAGTAAAAGTGATTCAGAAGATTCAAGTGAAATTGAATCTGATTCTGGAGAAGAAATTGAAGGTCAATGTGAATTATGTGGAACAACAACTGAAAAAATTACAATTCATCATTTAATACCAAAATTAATTATAAAAAGAATGAAAAGAAGAAAAAAAAAAGTAGTTCCAATTTTTGCTAAAATTTGTCGCAAATGTCATTCTACTCTTCATGATACTTTTGATCATAAAACTTTAGCAACTCGTTTTTCTTCTATTGAAGAAATTCGGAATTGTGAAGAATTAAAAAGTTATCTTGAATGGAAATCAAAAAGAAAATAATTCTTATCATTTTAAACGAATTAATTTTTTTTTTAAATCAACAAAAATAAAATTTATCAAAAAAAAAAATTTATTTGAAATTTTTTGAAATTAATCCTTATTTTTTTTTAATGAATTGGAAAATTAAAAAAGAAAAAAAATGGAATTAGGGAAAGAAAAAAGAGGAATTTTGGTTTTTTTGAGAACTTATTAGAAAAAAAACAAAAGAAGAGAAAAAAGAAAGAAAAAAGTAAAAGTTTGAATAGATCCAGCTTCAATCTCACTTTCTTTGTAACATTGACCAGGTTGAACATTAGTAATAATACTATTTCCGGTACAATCTTGCGAATCTGGATAGTAATAGATAATAGTTGCTACTGTTGTCTTTAATCCACCTTGACCAGAAGAAACAGCTAAAAGTGTTGATGCTTCACATTGTCCCTCAGTCATATTCATACTAAATAAAAGTTGATTACAACTTTCATCATCATAAAATAATAAAGTTGTGTTGTCTGCAGTCTCGAATGAAAAACAACTTGTCAATCCTAAAAGAATTAATAAAAAGAAAAAGTTCAAATTCATCTCAATTAAAAAATATTTCAAAAAAAAATGAAAAGTTATTTTTTATGATTTTATTTTATTTAAATTTCTTTTTTTTTTTGATCAAATTTTTCACATTATCAAAAATAAAAAAAATTTATTTGAAATCTTTTGAAATTAATCCTATTATTGAATTTGGATTTAATTGATAAAAATCTTGTAAATCATTCATTTCTTCTTTCATTTTTAAATTAATTCTTTTTTCTTCATTAAATTCATCATGATAAAGAAAATAAATAAATTGCTTTATTGTTTCAAATGATTTTTCTGAATAATTATGAACCTGATTTGATGAATCTGAAATATTTAATTGGAACATCCCTTTAAATAATTCACTTCTTGCTAATAAAATTAATTTGTGCACTTTAATTTCTTTTTCTTCAACAATTATTTTGAAATCCTTTGTTGATTCTTGTTGAAATAATTGGTGTAAATCTTTCAATAATCCTTTTCTTCCCTTTTTTAATTCAATCCAATTTGAATCAAATCCAATTTCTTTGAAAAATTCTTGAATTATCTCTTTTTCTTTCTTTTCTTCATATCTGAGAGCTTTTGAAAATGGATCATTGTGATCTCCAAAGTAAAAAAAATCAGAATCAGGAATATTTTGATGGAATGTTTGATAAAGCTTTTCCAAATCAACAAATCCTGTATAAAGGAAATTTAAAGCTGATTCAACATATTCTTTTGATTTTTGAAAACAAATACCGATCAATTTTTGCACAATAGAATCATCATTATTCAATCTGGATAGAAGAATTAATTTGTGAACATGAAATTTGAAAGAATCATTGGATTGAATTGTTAAATCTGAAAAATTTTCATTTGAATGTAATAATTGATTCATATCTTGATTAATTGAATAAATTTGAGAGAATAAATGGAGAAATTCTTTATTCAATTGGTATTTTTTTAAAAGAAACACATTAGCATCATTCATCAATAAAATTTTGATAAATTCAACAAAGCTATTTTTGCAAGCATAATTCAAAGCTGTATCACTAGTATTAGACATTGTATTAATATTAATTCCTTTTGAAATCAAGTATTTAGCAATTTCAAGTTTATTTTGGTTTTGATTTTTCAAAAGGAAATATGAATATTTTTCACTTGGAATTTGGCAAATCAAGTGCAAAGCTGTTTCGTTATTATTGGTTTTTGTATTAATATTAATTCCTTTTGAAATCAAGTATTTAACAATTTCAAGTGTATTTTGATTTTCATTTAAACAAGCACAATGCAAAGCTGTTTCATTATTATTTGAAATTGTATTAATATCAATTCCTTTTGAAATCAAGTATTTAACAATTTCAAGTGCATTTTGATTTTGATTATTTTGATTTTGATTTTGATTTTGATTATTTAGATTTTGTGATTCACAAACAATATGCAAAGCTGTCTTGTCTTGATTTGTTTTTGCATTAATATCAACTCCTTTTGAAACTAAATATTCCATAATTTCTAAAGAATTTGAATTTGGATATTGACAAATTTCATGTAAAATTGTTTGATTGTTGTCTGTTTTTGCATTAATATCAACTCCTTTTGAAACTAAATATTTGATAATTTCTAAAGAATTTGGATTTGGATTTCGGCAAATTTCATGTAAAATTGTTTGATTTGAATTGGTTTTTTCATTAATATCAGCTCCTTTTAAAACTAAATATTTGATAATTTCTAAAGAATTTGAATCTGGATTTTCACAAGCATAATACAAAGGAGTTTCATTTGAATTGGTTTTGACATGAATATCAGCTCCTTTTAAAACTAAATACTTGACAATTTGAAGAGAATTTAAATTTGGAGTCTCACAAGCATAATGCAAAGCAGTTTTATTATAGTCTGTTTTTTCATTAACATCAATCCCTTTTGAAACTAAGAATTCAATAACCTCATACGAATTTGGTGATTTATTTTCACAAACATAATGCAAAGCAGTTTTATTATAGTCTGTTTTTTCATTAACATCAAATCCTTTTGAAATTAGTAATTCAATAATCTCAATCAAATTTTCATTTTGATGTTCGCAAATAAAATGCAAAGCTGATTTGTTTTTGTAATTTGATTTTGCTTTGATATCGATTCCCTTGGAAATTAAATATTTAATCATTGCAAATGAACTATATTTGCAAGCAAAATGAAAAGCTGTTTGATTGTGATTTGTTTTAGCATTAATATCATCAACTTTTGAAATTAGTAAATCAATTATTTCCATTTCGGAATTGTTCATAATAGCTAAATGTAACGCATTTCTTCCCAAATTATCAAATGAATTTACATTTATTCCTTTTCTAATTAAAAACTCAATAATTTCTTTTGAAACTTTTTTTTCTATTGCAAAGTTTAAAATAGGTTTTGCATTTTGTTTTAAATCTGTTTTTGTATTGAAATTAACTTCTTTTAATAATTGAATATTATTTTTTTCAATAATTTTCCAAATATCCATTTTATAAATTTTTCTCTTTTTAAAATTGAAAAAAAAATGAAAAATATTAATTAAAATTAAAAAGTTCCAAATTTAAGAAAAAAACAAAAATAAAATATTTTTCTTTATTAATTGATCATTTTTAATTTTAATTATTTAATTTTAAAAATGAGTAGAGTAAGTAAAATTAAATTTTTAATTCCAATTTTAATTTATTTTATTTTTCCAATTCAATTTTATTTTATTTTTTATTAATTCAAAATAGAAAATGATAAAAAGAGTATTTAAAATATTATTTCATTTTTCTTTTAATTTCCTCATTTTTTGATCATTTTTATTTTTATTTTTTAATTAATTTCCAATCATAAAAAATGTCTAAGAAAGTAAAATTAACATTTTTCATTTTTCATTTTTCATTTTTCATTTTTTTCATTTTTTTCATTTTTATATTTTTAAATGAAGAAATTTACAGGAGCAAGAGATACAGGAAATTTTCGACAAAACATACAATCAGGACAAAAAAGAGAGTAGTGAAATCATCAATAACTTACCATGGATTATTCAATGAATATTATTTCTCAATAGGCGAACCAGAAAATGAAAAATTAATGACAACTCATGATACAGTTGCAATTTCCAAAAATCCATTTACAGGCAACAAAGAATATTTATTTCATATCGGTTTGCAATGAAATCCAAATATGATGGAGAAGGAATCAAAAATTGGGAGACCTCCTTTGAATTGTGCTGTTGTTCTTGATATTTCGGGCTCAATGGGATCAGGTTTTAGAGGAAGATCAAATCAAGAAGAAGAAAAATTAAGCAAACTTGAAGTGGCAAAAGAACAATTCTTGGATTAACAGAGAATTTCCAGAAAAGATGACAATTTTGGAGTAGTTATTTTTGACAACGACGCAGAGGTTCTTTTCCCATTCCAAAAATGGGGGCAAGTGGATCAAGAGCAATTAAAAATCAATTAATTCGTTAAAAAGCCGTGGCGGAACAAATATGTCAGAAGGAATTATAGAGGGGCAAGAATGATCCAAAAATTTCTCAAGGAAAGTGGAACAGATCCGAATGAGATCAGTGATCGAGAAAACCGAATTCTTTTCCTAACCGATGCGCAACCGACAGCGGGAGAAACCAAATCAACAGGACTTTTTTCGTTGGCAAAGGAATATTCTGAACAGCGGATATATTGCACTTTTATTGGAGTTGGAGTTGATTTCAATACCCAATTGCTTGAGGTTATCACAAAGACAAAAGGCGCGATGTACTTTTCTGTGCATTCTGCCTCGGAATTCAAGCGCAGAATGGAAACGGAGTTTGATTACATGATGATGCCTATTTGTTTTGATATAAAACTTCAAGTTGATGGATCCAAAATAAAAAGAGTCTATGGTTCTCCTGATTCGGAGGATAAGAAAGACACAACAATTGCTGATATTTCCACTGCAATGCCTTCACACATGAACGAACAAAACGAGACTCAAGGAGGAATCATTGTTTTGAAAATGGATCCCACTGTTTCAGACGGTTTGCCTCTTAATTTGACACTTTCCTTTAATGATAAAAAGGGAAATCCTTTAAAAGAAGTTGACCAAGTTGTTTTCCCTTCTTTGAATCAAGATCAAGATGAATTTTATCAAGATTCTTCAATCAGAAAAGCTATTTTGTTGATTCGTTATGTTAAGTTTATCAAAAATTTTGAAAGGAATGAAGAAAACAAACAAAAAGCAAACAAACTTATTCAACTTTTCAAATCAGAAATTCCCATTATTGGTGATAAAAAACTTCAAAGAGAAGTAGAAATTCTTGAAGAAATTATCAAATTTTAATTTTTTCATTTTTTCATTTTTTTCATTTTTTTCATTTTTTTCTTTTCAAAAATGAATGAAATTATATTTTTTGGTTTAAATAAATATCCAATTCTTTTCAAAAATGAACCAAATAAAATAACAAAACCAATTCAATTTAAATTTGAAAATGAAAATGAAAATGAAAATGAAAAACAAATTAAACAAATTTCATCAGGACCTTTTGCAACAATTTTCCTTTTTAAAAATGGAAAAGCAATAGAATATTTAAGAGATTCAAATCAAAATCCTAAAAAAATTCAAATTGAAAATATTCAAAAAGTGTCTGCTGGCCATGAAAATGAAGCTATTTTAACAATAGAAGGAAATGTATTTGCAAAAGGAAAAGATATTTATTACAAAAATCCAAAAGAATTTATCAATATTTCATCATTAATTGAAGATAAAAATGATAGAATAATTCAGGATGTTATTTCTGGAGATAGTTCAATTTATTTATTAACTTCAAATCAAAATGTTTATGGAATTGGTGATAATTATTGGGGTCAACTTGGTTTTGATTCTGAAACACTTCAAAAAACAGAAAAACCAATTTTGATGATGAAAAATATTTCTAAAATATTTTCAGGAAATACATCAGATTGCATTTTTCTTTTAAATTCAAATCAAGAATTATTTGGATGCGGATATAATTATCATGGTCAACTTGGATTAAAAGAAGCAATACTACAGGCAAAAGTCTATAAATTAACTAAATTCCAAAATATTCCAAAAGGTAAAATAATTGATATTAAAGGTGGATTTAATCATTCAATAATGTTGATTGAAAATGAAAATGAAAATGAAAATCCAAAAAGAAAACTTTATTCAACTGGAGATTATAAATCTAATGGACTTGGCAAGGCTCAAGATACAAAAATATTTACTGAAATCAAATCACCTTTATTTGAAAATGATGATGATATTCTTAAAATTTCTTGTGGACAATATCATAATTTGATTTTAACTTCCAAATCAAAATTGATAGTATTTGGAAATAATGATTCAGGTCAATTAGGAACTGGAAATACAAATAATCAAGCAATTCCAATTCAAATTGAACTTCCTAAATTAAGATTTAATGAAGATATTTCTAATTATCATATTTCTTGTGGTGCTTATAGATCATTTCTTTATTATTCTCCTCTTTCTTTTTCCAATCTTGAAGAAGATTTGATAAAATTATTTAGAAGAAAAGAATTTTGTGATATTTCATTTAAAACCAAAAATGGAGAAATAATTGAAGCTCATAAATTAATATTGAAATATAGATTAAATCAAAATCAAATTGAAAAACTTGAAGAAATTATTTCAAATAAATCAATTAAAGAATCAAATCAAATATTTGAAATGATTTATTCAAACAATTCCAAAATAAATCCAAAATTATATTCTGAAATTAAAGAAATTATAAATTCAAATGAAAAAATAGAAGAAACAATGAAAAGAATTTATTTAAATGAAAAAGAAAATGAAAATGAAAATGAAAATGAAAATGAAAAAGATTTTATAATTGAAAGAAAAGAAAAACAATATAAATTTCCAAAACTAATATTAATAATGAGAAGTGAATTATATCGAGGAATGTTTTTATCTGTAACAGAAGATAAATCAAATAAAGTTACAGATTATAGTGAATTAAGTGAAGAATCATTTCAAATATTTGAATATTGGATTTATTCAAATCAAATTAAAGAAGGAATTCAAATTACACAAGAAATAATTGAAGAAATTCAAATTGGAATTGATTATTTTCAATTAAATCAAACAAATCCAAATTTATTTGATTTATTAATTAACAAATTTAAAAATCAAAATTAAAATTAAAATTAAAATTAAAATTAAAATTAATATTAAAATTAAAATCAAAATTAAAATTAAAATTAAAATTAAAATTAAAATTAAAATCAAAATTAAAATTAAAATCAAAATTAAAATTAAAATTAATTTATAAAATTAAAATTAAAATTAAAATTAAAATTTAAATTAAAATTAAAATTAAAATTAAAATTAAAATCATTTTTTCATTTTTTTTCTTTTCAAAAATGAATGAAATTATATTTTTTGGTCAAAATAAAGAACCAAAACTTATCAAAAATGAACAAGAAAAAATAACAAAACCAATTCAATTTAAATTTGAAAATGAAAATGAAAATGAAAATGAAAATGAAAATGAAAATGAAAAACAAATTAAACAAATTTCATCAAGTTTTTTATCAACAATTTTCCTTTTTAAAAATGGAAAAGCAATAGAATATTTAAGATATTCAAATCAAAATCCTCAAAAAATTCAAATTAAAGAAAATATTCAAAAAGTAACTGTTGGTGTTCATAACGAAGCTATTTTAACAATAGAAGGAAATGTATTTGCAAAAGGAAGAAATATTAATACAGAAAATCCAAAAGAATTTATCAATATTTCATCATTAATTGAAGATACAAATGATAGAATAATTCAAGATATTGTTTCTGGATCTAGTTCAATTTATTTATTAACTTCAAATCAAAATGTTTATGGAATTGGTGATAATGAATATGGTCAACTTGGTTTTGATTCTGAAACACTTAAAAAAACAGAAAAACCAATTTTAATGATGAAAAATGTTTCTAAAATATTTTCAGGAATTAATTCAGATCATGTTTTTCTTTTAAATTCAAATCAAGAATTATTTGGATGCGGATATAATTTTTACGGACAGCTTGGATTAGGAGAATCAAGAAAAGAAACAAAAATCCAAAAATTAACTAAAATCCAAAATATTCCAAAAGGTAAAATAATTGATATTCAATCCAGTTATTATCATTCAATAATGTTGATTGAAAATGAAAATGAAAATGAAAATCCAAAAAGAAAACTTTATTCATGTGGAAATTCTGTATTTAATGGACTTGACAAAGATGGGCATATTTATGAATTTACTGAAATCAAATCATCTTTATTTGAAAATGATGATAATATTCTTGATTTTTCTGTTGGAGATGCTCATACTTTGATTTTAACTTCCAATTCAAAACTATTTTCATTTGGATATAATTTATATGGACAATTAGGAACTGGAAATAAAAAAGAATATCAATCAATTCCAATTCAAATTGAAATTCCTAAATTAAGATTTAATGAAGATATTTCTAATTATCATGTTTCTTGTGGACATGATAAATCCTTTCTTTATTCTCCTTCTTTTTCTAATCTTGAAGAAGATTTGATAAAACTATTTAAAAGAAAAGAATTTTGTGATATTTCATTTAAAACCAAAAATGGAGAAATAATTGAAGCTCATAAATTAATATTGAAATATAGATTAAATCAAAATCAAAATGAAAATCAAATTGAAAAAATTAAAGAAATTATTTCAAAGAAATCAATTAAAGAATCAAATCAAATATTTGAAATGATTTATTCAAACAATTCCAAAATAAATCCAATATTATATTCTGAAATTAAAGAAATTATAAATTCAAATGAAAAAATTGAAGAAACAATGAAAAGAATTTATTTAAATGAAAATGAAAATGAAAATGAAAAAGATTTTATAATTGAAAGAAAAGAAAAACAATATAAATTTCCTAAATTAATATTAATAATGAGAAGTGAATTATATCGAGGAATGTTTTTATCTGTAACAGAAGATAAATCAAATAAAGTTAAAGATTATAGTGAATTAAGTAATAAATCATTTCAAATATTTGAATATTGGATTTATTCAAATCAAATTAAAGAAGAAATTCAAATTACACAAGAAATAATTGATGAAATTAAAATTGGAATTGATTATTTTCAATTAAATCAAACAAATCCAAATTTATTAGATTTATTAATTAACAAATTTAATAATTAAAATTAAAATTAAAATTAAAATTAAAATTAAAATTAAAATTAAAATTAAAATTAAAATTAAAATTAAAATCAAAAATTAAAAATTCCAAAAATTAAAATTAAAATAAAAATAAAAATTAAAATAAAAATTAAAATTAAAATCAAAATCAAAAATTAAAATTAAAATTAAAATTAAAATTAAAATTAAAATTAAAATCAAAATTAAAATTAAAATTCAAAATTATTTTTTTCATTTTTTTTCTTTTTAAAAATGAATGAAATTATATTTTTTGGTTCAAATCTAAAACCAAAACTTATCAAAAATAAACCAGAAAAAATAACAAAACCAATTCAATTTAAATTTGAAAATGAAAATGAAAAACAAATTAAACAAATTTTTTCAAGTTATTTTGGAACAATTTTCCTTTTTAAAAATGGAAAAGCAATAGAATATTTAGACGAAGAAGATTCAAAACAAAATCTTCAAAAAATCCAAATTAAAGAAAATATTCAAAAAGTAACTGTTGGTCTCGGAAATGAAGCTATTTTAACAAAAGAAGGAAATGTATTAGCCAAAGGAATATATATCAATCCAAAAAATTCAAAAGAATTTATCAATATTTCATCATTAATTGAAGATACAAATGATAGAATAATTCAAGATATTGTTCCTGGATGGGATTCAATTTACTTATTAACTTCAAATCGAAATGCTTATGGAATTGGATTAAATTATTTTGGTCAATTTGGTTTTGATTCTGAAACACTTAAAGAAACAAAAAAACGAATTTTAATGATGAAAAATATTTCTAAAATATTTTCAGGAAATACTTCAAAATCTGTTTTTCTTTTAAATTCAAATCAAGAATTATTTGTATCTGGCGATAATTATCATGGTCAACTTGGATTAGGAGAATCAAGAAGAAAAGAAACAAAAATCCAAAAATTAACCAAAATTCAAAATATTCCAAAAGGTAAAATAATTGATATTAAATGTGGATATAAACATTCAATAATGTTGATTGAAGATGAAAATGAAAATCAAAATCCAAAAAGAAAACTTTATTCATGTGGAAAGTACAAATTTAATGGACTTGGCAAAGATGGAGATATTTATGAATTTACTGAAATCAAATCATCTTTATTTGAAAATAATGATATTCTTGATTTTTCTGTTGGACATTACCATACTTTGATTTTAACTTCCAATTCAAAACTATTTTCATTTGGAGGTAATTATTATGGTCAATTAGGAAATGGAGATACAAATAATCAATCAATTCCAATTCAAATTGAACTTCCTAAATTAAGATTTAATGAAAATATTTCCAATTATCATATTTCTTGTGGTGCTTATAGATCATTTCTTTATTATTCTCCTTCTTTTTCTAATCTTGAAGAAGATTTGATAAAACTATTTAGAAGAAAAGAATTTTGTGATATTTCATTTAAAACCAAAAATGGAGAAATAATTGAAGCTCATAAATTAATATTGAAATATAGATTAAATCAAAATCAAAATGAAAAACTTGAAGAAATTATTTCAAATAAATCAATTAAAGAATCAAATCAAATATTTGAAATGATTTATTCAAATAATTCCATAATAAATCCAAAATTATATTCTGAAATTAAAGAAATTATAAATTCAAATGAAAAAATAGAAGAAACAATGAAAAGAATTTATTTAAATGAAAATGAAAATGAAAAAGATTTTATAATTGAAAGAAAAGAAAAACAATATAAATTTCCCAAATTAATATTAATAATGAGAAGTGAATTATATCGAGGAATGTTTTTATCTGTAACTGAAGATAAATCAAATAAAGTTACAGATTATAGTGAATTAAGTAATAAATCATTTCAAATATTTGAATATTGGATTTATTCAAATCAAATTAAAGAAGAAATTCAAATTACACAAGAAATAATTGATGAAATTAAAATTGGAATTGATTATTTTCAATTAAATCAAACAAATCCAAATTTATTTGATTTATTAATTAAAAAATTTATTAATCAAAATTAAAATTAAAATTAAAATTCAAAATCAGAAAATTTTTTTGGTTGATTTTTATTTTCTGAAAATAATTTTGAGATTAAATTGATTAATAAAAATAATGTCTTTTAAGATAATCAATTTCGAAAATAGAAGCAACAATCAAAATTCCACCAAGGGTAATTATTGAAGGAGTTGAAACAGTTATCCATTCAATAAATATTTTTTGATTTAATTTTAAATAAATTAATAATTCTTGAATAAATAAAATTAACATTGGAATTTGATAAATAAATAATGAAATGAAATTGATTTTAAGATAAGAATCATAGTAAGAAGGTAAATTTCTAACACTTTTCCATGAATCAGTATGTTTACGACAATATCTAAGATAAATAGGCCAAAATATAAATAATGCTGTTGGAAGTATATCAATAATGAATAATGGAATAAATATTGAATTTTGTGTAATTCCTGAAATATTTTGTTTATAAAGAATAAATAATATCATAAAAGTTGTAATTGGTATATGAAATATAAGAATATAAGAAATAATAATGTTTGTCAAATAATCCTCTTCTTCTCTTATTTTCCTGTAAGTTGTTACTGGAAAATAAATCCAAGCTCCAAATGAAGTTAAATGAGGAATTAATATTATAAACCATGGAAATGAATTTGAATATTCTAATTTGATACTTAATAATATTAAAAATATTATTGTACTTATAACTGATATTATCATTGAAATTGTGAAATGATAAGCATGTCGACTATCTTTCATGAAATAGAAACAAAATCCAATATAAAGCAAACAACAGAAAAATATTTCTACAGGAAGAAATATATAAACATAATTTGTTTCAATAATCAAATCAAGTTTTAACATTGATAATATAATTGTAATCAAAATGATAATGAAAATAATATTGGAACAACTCCTCCTTCAAATATTTTCAATGCTTTATCTACTTTTTGAGAATTCGAATTTGGATGTAAGTCATAAAATTTAAAATCTTTTTCCACTAATCGATAAACATCTTCAAATTTCTTAATTTGTTGAACAATTAATTTTTGGATTATTTTCAATTAAATCAACAACTTCTTGGTTAATTTGTAAATTTTCTTTGAAATATTGTTGATATTTATCATGTTTTGATTTTTGGATATAATTTAGATTTTTAAATCTTTATTTTGAGGATTTATATTATATCGATAATTTGGATGATAAAATGTATCATTTTGATTTTTATTCTGATCATAAAATGGATCATAAATCGGATTATTTGGATCAAGAAGTGGATCATAATTTGGATCATTTGGATCAGTAATTGGTTTTTTTTGTTCTTCTTTTTCTTTTTCTTTTTCCTTTTCTTCTTCTTTTTTATCAAAATAAATTTCTTCTTTTTGTTGTTCTAATAATCTTTCATATTCTTCTTCAAAATATTTACAAATCCCAATTACTCCTCTAAATCCAAAATTAAATGATCTTGTTGTTTGATATCTATAAGTATAACTTGTTATAAAGACAAAATCCAAAAAAGGAGCATTTTTCCTTAAAACATTTCTCCATAAAATAGGTTCATTTGAAATTCTTTGAAATTGAGAACAAGTTGCTTCACAAATACAAAGATGACTTGGTTTATCGAAATATTCAAATATCATTAAAATAACTATTAAATTTTTTTTAAAATTATTAAATTAGATTTGAATTTGAATTTAGAATTAATTTTAATTGATTTTTATTTACGTTCTTCAGGTAACCAATCAAAATAACTTTCATTTTCATCTTCATCTTCTTCTTTTTCTTTTTCTGTTTTATTCTCAATAAAATTTAAATTAATATCTGAATATAAATCAATATTCTTATCTGCAAATTCTTCAATAAAATTTGGATTTCGATTTATGTTTCGTTGATAACGTGATGTTTCTTTTCAAGATAATTAATCATTTTATTTGCTTTTTGAAGTTGAATAAATTTGATTAATAAAAGTTGTATAATGTAGATGCACATAAGTTTTAATAAGTTCATAATAAGGTGTTTGTTTATTTTGATTTGAATTCATTTTTGTTTTTCAAAAATTTTTTTATTAAAAGAAAAAAAGAAAGAAAAAATGATTTTTTAAAAAAAAAATATCAAAAAAAATTTTAATTTTGAGATTTAATTTAGATTAATAACCATAAAGATGTCTTCTTTTAATATATTTCACTTCAAGAATTGTCCCAAAAAGCAAAATTCCACCAAGAGTAATTATTGAAGGAATTGAAACAGTTATCCATTCAATAAATATTTTTTGATTTAATTTTAAATAAATTAATAATTCTTGAATAAATAAAATTAACATTGGAATTTGATAAATAAATAATGAAATGAAATTGATTTTGAGATAAGAATTGTAACTTGAAGGTAAATTTCTAACACTTTTCCATGAATCAGTATGTTTACGACAATATCTAAGATAAATAGGCCAAAATATAAATAATGCTGTTGGAAGTATATCAATAATAAATAATGGAATAAATATTGAATTTTGTGTAATTCCTGAAATATTTTGTTTATAAAGAATGAATAATATCATAAAAATTGTAATTGGTATATGAAATATAAGAATATAAGAAATAATAATGTTTATCAAATAATCTTCTTCATCTCTTATTTTCCTGTAAATTGTTACTGGAAAATAAATCCAAGCTCCAAATGAAGTTAAATGAGGAATTAATATTATAAACCATGGAAATGAATTTGAATATTCTAATTTGATACTTAATAATATTAAAAATATTATTGTACTTATAATTGATATTATCATTGAAATTGTGAAATGATAAGTATGCCGATTTGTTCGCTTTAAATAAAAACAAAATCCAATATAGAGCAAACAACAGAAAAATATTTCTACAGGAAGAAATATATAAACATAATTTGTTTCAATAATCAAATCAAGTTTTAACATTGATAATATAATTGTAATCAAGAATGATAATGAAAATAATATTGGAATAGCTCCTTCTTCAAATATTTTCAATGCTTTATCTATTTTTTCAGAATTTATAGGATTTGGATTTGAATCATAAAATTTATAATCTCTCTTTATTACTCGATAAGCACTTTCAAATTTATTAATTTGTTGAACAATTAATTTTTTTGGATTATTTTCAATTAAATCAACAACTTCTTGGTTAATTTGTAAATTTTCTTTGAAATATTGTTGATATTTATCATGTTTGATTTTTGGATATAATTTAGATTTTAAATCTTTATTTTGAGGATTTATATTATATCGATAATTTGGATGATAAAATGTATCATTTGAATCGTTATTCTGATCATAAAATGGATCATAAATCGGATTATTTGGATCAAGAAGTGGATCATAATTTGGATCATTTATATCAGTAATTGGTTTTTTTTCTTTTTCTTTTTCTTTTTCAATTTCTTCTTCTTTTTTATCAAAATAAATTTCTTCTTTTTGTTGTTCTAATAATCTTTCATATTCTTCTTCAAAATATTTACAAATCCCAATTACTCCATCAAAATTAAAATAACAAGAAACTGTTGTTTGATATCTATAACTTGAACCTGCTAAAATTAAGAAATCCAAAAAAGGAGCATTTTTTCTTAAAACATTTCTCCATAAAATAGGTTCATTTGAAATTCTTTGAAATTGAGAACAAGTTGCTTCACAAATACAAAGATGACTTGGTTTATCGAAATATTCAAATATCATTAAAATAACTATTAAATTTTTAAAATTATTAAATTAGATTTGAATTTGAATTTAGAATTAATTTTAATTGATTTTTATTTACTTTCTTCAGGTAACCATTCAAAATAATCTTCATTTTCATCTTCTCTTTTTTCTTTTTCAATTTCTATTTCTATTTCTCTTTTATTTTCAATTTCTATTTCATTTTCTTTCTCAATAAAATCTAAATTAATATTTGAATATAAATCAACATTTTTATTTGTAAATTCTTCAATTTCATATTGATTTTTTTGTGTATATTTTTCAAGATAATTAATCATTTTATTTGCTTTTGAAGTTGGGTAAATTTGATTAATAAAAGTTGTATAATGTAGATGTAAATAAATTTGAATTATTTCATAATAATATAACGGTTTATTTTGATTTGAATTCATTTTTGTTTTTCAAAGATTTTTTTATTAAAAGAAAAAAAGAAAAAAAATGATTTTTTAAAAAAAAAATATCAAAAAAAATTTTAATTTTGATTTAATTTATATTTAATTTTAATTTAATTTTTGATTTAATTTTAATTTATTTTAATTTAATTTATATTTAATTTATATTTAATTTTTGATTTAATTTTGATTTAATTTTAATTTAATTTTGATTTAATTTATATTTAATTTTGATTTAATTTTGATTTAATTTTGATTTAATTTATATATTTAATTTTGATTTAATTTTTTGATTTAATTTTGATTTAATTTATATTTAATTTTGATTTAATTTTGATTTAATTTTGATTTAATTTTGATTTAATTTTGATTTAATTTTGATTTAATTTATATTTAATTTTGATTTAATTTATATTTAATTTATATTTAATTTTGATTTAATTTTAATTTAATTTATATTTAATTTAGATTTAATTTTGATTTAATTTTGATTTAATTTTAATTTAATTTATATTTAATTTATATTTAATTTTGATTTAATTTTTGATTTAATTTTGATTTAATTTATATTTTAATTTTGATTTAATTTTTGATTTAATTTTTGATTTAATTTATATTTAATTTAGATTTAATTTATATTTAATTTTTGATTTGATTTTAATTTAATTTTTGATTTAATTTTAATTTAATTTTAATTTAATTTTGATTTAATTTATATTTAATTTTGATTTAATTTTAATTTAATTTATATTTAATTTATATTTAATTTAGATTTAATTTTTGATTTAATTTTTGATTTAATTTTTAATTTAATTTTGATTTAATTTTGATTTAATTTTGATTTAATTTATATTTAATTTATATTTAATTTTAATTTAATTTTGATTTGATTTTAATTTATATTTAATTTAATTTTGATTTAATTTTGATTTAATTTATATTTAATTTATATTTAATTTTATATTTAATTTATATTTAATTTTAATTTAATTTTGATTTAATTTATATTTAATTTTGATTTAATTTTGATTTAATTTATATTTAATTTTTGATTTAATTTTGATTTAATTTTGATTTAATTTATATTTAAATTTAATTTAATTTATATTTAATTTTGATTTAATTTTGATTTAATTTATATTTAATTTATATTTAATTTTGATTTAATTTTGATTTAATTTTAATTTTTAATTTTGATTTAATTTTGATTTAAATTTGATTTTAATTTTTTTGATTTAATTTTGATTTAATTTATATTTAATTTTGATTTAATTTTGATTTAATTTTGATTTAATTTTAATTTAATTTTGATTTAATTTTTAATTTTGATTTAATTTTGATTTAATTTTGATTTAATTTTGATTTAATTTTTGACAATTTTGATTTAATTTTGATTTAATTTTGATTTAATTTTGATTTAATTTTGATTTAATTTTGATTTAATTTTGATTTAATTTTGATTTAATTTTGATTTAATTTTGATTTAATTTTGATTTAATTTTGATTTAATTTTGATTTAATTTTGATTTAATTTTTTGATTTATATTTAATTTTGATTTAATTTATATTTAATTTTGATTTAATTTTGATTTAATTTTAATTTAATTTATATTTAATTTTGATTTAATTTTAATTTAATTTATATTTAATTTTGATTTAATTTATATTTAATTTATATTTAATTTTGATTTAATTTTGATTTAATTTTTGATTTAATTTTTGATTTAATTTTGATTTAATTTTTGATTTAATTTATATATTTAATTTTGATTTAATTTTGATTTAATTTTGATTTAATTTTGATTTAATTTTTTGATTTAATTTATATTTAATTTTGATTTAATTTTGATTTAATTTTGATTTAATTTTGATTTAATTTATATTTAATTTTGATTTAATTTATATTTAATTTATATTTAATTTTGATTTAATTTTGATTTAATTTATATTTAATTTTGATATTGTTTTTCAATAATAATATTTAGAAGAAAATAATTCCTTTTTAATATAATCAACTTCAAGAATTATCCCAAAAATCAAAATTCCACCAAGAGTAATTATTGAAGGAATTGAAACAGTTATCCATTCAATAAATATTTTTTGATTTAATTTTAAATAAATTAATAATTCTTGAATAAATAAAATTAACATTGGAATTTGATAAATAAATAATGAAATGAAATTGATTTTGAGATAAGAATCATAAGGTTTTGGTAAATTTCTAACACTTTTCCATGAATCCATGTGTTTACGACAATATCTAAGATAAATAGGCCAAAATATAAATAATGCTGTTGGAAGTATATCAATAATAAATAATGGAATAAATATTGAATTTTGTGTAATTCCTGAAATATTTTGTTTATAAAGAATAAATAATATCATAAAAATTGTAATTGGTATATGAAATATAAGAATATAAGAAATAATAATGTTTATCAAATAATCTTCTTCATCTCTTATTTTCCTGTAAGCTTTTATTGGAAAATAAATCCAAGCTCCAAATGAAGTTAAATGAGGAATTAATATTATAAACCATGGAAATGAATTTGAATATTCTAATTTAATACTTAATAATATTAAAAATATTATTGTACTTATAATTGATATTATCATTGAAATTGTCAAATGATAAGAATTTCTATTTGTTTTCATGAAATAGAAACAAAATCCAATATAAAGCAAACAACATAAAAATATTTCTACAGGAATGAATATGTAAATGCAATTTGTTTCAATAATCAAATCAAGTTTTAGCATTGATAATATAATTGTGATCAAGAATGATAATGAAAATAATATTGGAACAACTCCTTCTTCAAATATTTTCAATGCTTTATCTACTTTTTCGGGATATTGATGATGTGACTCATAAAATTTAAAACCTTTCTCTGCTAATCGATAAGCACTTTCAAATTTATTAATTTGTTGAACAATTAATTTTTTTGGATTATTTTCAATTAATCTAACAACGCTTTTTTCGATTTCTAAATTTCGAATAGATTCACTATATCGATCATAAGGAATATTTTGATAAAAAGTTGGTTTTGAAATTTGGTTTTGATAATTTGGATCATAATCTGACTCAAGAAGTGGATCAAGAAGAGAATCTTTATAATCATTATTTAAATGAACAATTGGCTTTTTCTTCTTTTTCTTCTTTTTCAATTTCTTCTTTTTATCAAAATAATTTTCTTCTTTTTGTTGTTCTAATAATCTTTCATATTCTTCTTCAAAATATTTACAAATCCCAATTACTCCTTTAAATGAAAAATAACAAGAAACTGTTGTTGCATATTTTGAAACAGAACTTGATACCATTAAAAAATCCAAATAAGGAGCAGTTTTCCTTAAAACATTTCTCCATAAAATAGGTTCATTTGAAATTCTTTGAAATTGAGAACAAGTTGCTTCACAAATACAAAGATGACTTGGTTTATCAAGATATTCAAATATCATTAAAATAACTATTTAATTTTTTTTAAAATTATTAAATTAGATTTGAATTTGAATTTTGGATTAATTTTATTTGATTTTTATTTACGTTCTTCAGGTAACCAATCAAAATAATCTTCATTTTCATCTTCATCTTCATCTTCTTTTTCTTTTTCATTTTCTTTCTCAATAAAATTTAAATTAATATTTGAATATAAATCAACATTCTTATTTGTAAATTCTGGAAAACTTTTTTTGTATCTATTTCCTTTATATTGATGAATAGAATCATAATCATAATCATATTCGTCATCATAGTCATAATCATAATAATTATAATTATAACTATTTTTTTCAATTAAACTAATCATTTTATTTGCTTTTGAACTTGGATAAATTTCTTGAAGGAAAGTATTATAACTAATATTTGGAAAAGTTTCAATAATTTGATAATAAGGTGTTTTATTTTGTTTTTGTTTTTGATTTTGATTTGGAATCATTTTTGTTTATTAAATTATAAAAAGTAAAAATGAAATTTTTAAAAAGGAAAATTCAAAAATAAAAATAAAATATTTTAATTATTTAAACCAATTTTTGCTTCTAATATTAATTCACTAATTTTTTGGATTTAATTTTGATTGTTCTGAAGAAAATCTTTTTCAATAAATTTTTCAATTGCAAAAATTCCATGTCTAAAAATTAATTTAAAAATAGAATCTTTAAGTGAACGAACCAAAAGTATACTTTCCTCAAAAAGAGAATTTTTCTTGTAAATATGTTGATATTCTATCTGCATTTACGATCACTTCTGAAATTGTTCTCTTTTAACGTTCATTTCTAATAATTTTCTCCAAATGTTTCCTATTTTTCCGTTTTAATTTTATTTCCTGATTTTTGGATTGCAAATATATAAGATTTTTGCTATTCTGTAATTTTAAATCTAACAGCTAAATCTCCAAATAATTCAAATTCTTTTTGAAAAACTATTTTTGAAATTTGCTATTTCTTGTTTTTGATTTTTCTTCCAAAACCAAAAAGAGTTAAAGCATTTTGAATCTTGATAAAGTATTTGAATGAAGTTATCTAACCAACTTCGACAATGAATTTTAATATAATATGGGACTATTGGTGAAAAATGGAGCTCCAATTCTTTTTGGAATATTTTTGATCTTTTTGTTTTGAGAAAATTTCATCGAATTCTTTTTGATGAATTGGAGATATCGGTTGTAAATCCGCAATGATTTTCTTGATTATTAATATTGATATTAATATGATTTTCTTGATTATTATTATTTTCTTTATTATTTTCTTGATTATTATTATTTTCTTGATGATTTTCTTGATTATTTTTCTTCATTTGCTTTTTTTTTTTAATCGCATTTTTCTTTTTCTTAATTTCTTTTTCAATTTCCTTTTTCTTCTTCAGATAATTCATTATTAATTTGTTCTGAATAATGAATACATTCCCCAAAATATTGTTGATATACTTGTGATTTAATATTTCCTGAATTCCGAATATTTCTATCAAAAACCTCTGTTCTGCATTCTATCATTTTATCCATCCATAAACATTAACAAAACTAATTAAAATTTTGTAAACTTTCTTTTCCAAATGAGTTTCAAAATTCCAACTTTTAAATTAAATATATTTTTATGATCATTCCCTTTTTGGAATAGAAATTTTAGGGATATTTTGATTTTTTTGAGGAATTTTCTTATTGAAAGAATCAATATTCAAATGGTTTTGTTTGTGATCTGAAGCAAATATTTTTGCAGGTTTTGGAAATAAATCATCTAAATTTAAAAGTGGAAATTTTTGACATTCTTTGTTTGAAGAAAATGGAATATTATTAATAGTTTCAAAAACTCCATGAAAATTTTTGTCTTTCAATCTTGCCTTTGCAAGAAGAATATACGAATAAGGACAAAAAGGAGCAAGTGATACTAATCTGTTTGTTAATTTGATTGCTTGTGCTATTCTGTTTGATCGAAGAAGTGATTTTACTAATTGTGATATTATTGGTATTGAATTTGGTTTTCTTGTATAATTTTTAATCAAAATATCATTAGATGATTTATAGTCTCTCAATTTACAATAGGCTTTACTAATTGGAACCGACATTTCTGGATCTTGATCAACAAATGTTGAAAAAAAATTAATTGCAAGTTTGAAATTAAAGTTGATGAAAAAATATTTTAAAATAGATTTTGTAAAAAAGTTTTGTTGATTTGAAACTAATCTTCTTGATTTTGAAGAACCTAATTTTTTGCCTTCCCAAAAAAGAAATTTGAAAGTATCTAAAATTTTATTTTGGATTGGTTTTTGATCTAAATCTTGAACTTTCTTAATAATTGGAAGAGGACGAAGGATATTTGAATTTTGAACAATGATAGTTCTTAAATAAGATGAGATGAAAGTTTCAATCCAAATTTTTGTTTCGATTGAATTTAAATTTTGATTTATATTTTGATTTTGATTTATATTTTGATTATTTTGATTTTGATTATTTTGATTTTGATTATTATGATTTTGATTATTATTATTATTTTGATTATTTTGATTATTTTGATTATTATTTTGATTTTGATTATTATTTTGATTTTGATTTATATTTTGATTATTTTGATTTTGATTATTATTATTATTTTGATTATTTTGATTATTTTGATTTTGATTTTGATTATTATTTTGATTTTGATTATTATTATTTTGATTTTGATTTATATTTTGTTTTTGATTATTTTGATTTTGATTATTATTTTGTTTTTGATTATGATTTTGATTATTATTATTATTTTGATTTTGATTATTTTGATTTTGATTATTATTATTTTGATTTTGATTATTTTGATTATTTTGATTTTGATTATTTTGATTTTGATTATTTTGATTTTGATTATTTTGATTATTTTGATTATTTTGATTTTGATTATTTCGATTATTTTGATTATTTTGATTTTGATTTTGATTTATATTTTGATTTTGATTTTGATTTTGATTTAAATTCAAATTTGAAGTTATTCTTGATTCTAAATCAATTTTAACACCATCTTGATCAACTAAACAAAAAGTAAATTTTCCAGGAAGATAAAATTGAACATGAAGATCCAATTTTGAAAAGGCATTAAAAGAACAAAAAGTACCAGAAATAATATCCCATTGTTTATTATTAAAATGAGAAGATTTTTGTGAACTAACCAAACGAGCAAAATAACTTGCAATTGAAGAAATACTTGAACAATCAACTCCAATAACATGATGATAAAAACCATAAATAACAACTGGTTGATGTTTTTCTTTTTTGATTTAATATTTTCTCTTTTCATTAAATGACAAAAATCAAGCGGTCCAAGTCCAAATTTACTCATTTTAATTTGTATTTGTCTTGTAAGTAATGACTCTCCTAAATCATTTTCCAAATATTCATTTGTAAATATAAAATCCATTTTAAGATGTTTTTTTTTTTATGTTAAAAAAAAAGAAATTTAAACTGATGAATTTTTTTTTTTTTTAAATTAGAAATGAGAATAAAAATGAAAAATAAAATTAAAAAATAAAAATTTAAATTAAAAAAATGTTTTTTTGATTTTCATTTTTTTCATTTTTTTTTCTTTTTTCTTTCTTTTAAAAAAAATGTCTTATCAATCACAAAAACTTTCACAAAAACAAACAAGAATCAAAACATCTACAAGTTCTTCTTGTAAATACAAAATATAAATACAAAATACAAACAAAATATAAAATATAAACAAAATATAAATATAAATAAAATATAAATAAAATATAAATATAATATAAATAAAATATAAATATAAATACAAATAAAATATAAATAAAATATAAATAAAATATAAATAAAAAATATAAATACAAAATATAAAATATAAACAAAATATAAATTAAAATATAAACAAAAATATAAAAACAAAATATAAATAAAAATAAAACAAAAAAAACAAAATATAAACAAAAATATAAAAATAAAATATAAACATAAATAAAATATAAAATATAAAATAAAAATAAAAAATAAAAAATTGAACTGAATTAAAAATTAAAATAAAATAAAAATATAAAATAAAAATATAAACAAAAAAATATAAATAAAAATATAAATAAAATATAAAAAAAAAAATAAAATAAAAACAAAAATAAAACAAAAATACAAAAAAATAAAATAAATATAAATAAAATAAAACAAAAAATAAATGAAAATAAATAAACAAAAACAAAAAACATAAATAAAAATACAAAAAAAATACAAAAAATAAAATAAAATAAAATAAATAAAATATAAACATATAAAATAAAATATAAATAAAATATAAATAAAAATATAAAAATACAAAATATAAAATAAATAAAAAAAAATAAAAAAATAAAATATAAAACCAAAATATAAACCAAAATAAAAAAAATATAAAATAAAATATAAAATGAAATAAAACATAAACAAATAAAAAAAAAATATAAACATAAACCAAAAATAAAAAAATATAAAATAAAAATATAAACAAAAATATAAAAATAAAAAACAAAATATAAAAAAAAATAAAATAAAAACATAAAATATAAACAAAAATATAAACAAAATATAAAATAAAAAAATATAAAATAAAATATAAAACAAAATATAAAATGAAAATATAAACAAAACATAAATAAAAACATAAAATAAAACAAAAAATAAACAAAAATATAAAATAAAAACATAAAATAAAATATAAATAAAAATAAAAAAAAAAATGCAAAACAAAAATAAAATAAAAAAAAATAAATACAAAATAAAAATAAAATACAAATAAAAATAAAAAATAAAAAAAAAATAAAATATAAAAATAAAAAAATAAAAATCATAAATAAAATAAAATATAAAATAAAAATATAAATAAAAACATAAAATGAAAATATAAATAAAAATAAAAATTAAAATAAAAAAAAAAAAATAAAAAAAAAAAATATAAAAAATAAAAATAAAAACATAAATAAAATATAAACAAAAATAAATATAAATGGAAAAATAAAATATAAATAAAAATAAAAATAAATAAAATATAAATAAAATATAAATAAAAATAAAACATAAATAAAAAACATAAAAAAAAACAAAAAAAAAAAAATGAAAATATAAATAAAAAATAAAAAATAAAAAAAAATAAAACATAAAAAAAAACATAAAATAAAAATAAACAAAAATATAAAATGAAAAATAAAAAAATAAAATAAACCAAAACAAAAAAATAAATATAAAACATAAATATAAACAAAAAAATAAAAAAAAATAAAACAAAATAAAAATAAAAATATAAAATAAAATATAAATATAAATGAATAAAAAATATGAAAATATAAAAATATAAAATAAAAAAAAATAAAATATAAAAATAAAAATATAAACAAAAATATAAAAAACAAAATAAAAAAAAAAAAAAATAAAACATAAAATAAAATATAAATAAAAATAAAATAAAACAAAACATAAAATAAAAAAATATAAACAAAAATATAAAATAAAAAAAAACATAAAAATAAAATAAAAAAATAAAATAAAAATAAAATATAAAAAAAAAAATAAAAAATAAATAAAATATAAAAAAAAATAAAAAAAACAAAACAAAAAAAATATAAACAAAAACATAAAAAAAAAACAAAACATAAAAATAAAATATATAAAATATAAAACAAAACATAAAATATAAACAAAAAAATAAAAAATAAATAAAAATAAAAATAAAAAATAAAAATAAAAAATAAAAAAATAAAATAAAAAAATATAAATAAAAATATAAATGAAAAATAAAAATATAAATAAAAATAAAAAAAATAAAAAATAAATATAAATAAAATAAAATAAATAAAATAAAATAAAAAAAAAATAAACAAAAAAAAAAAAAAATATAAAAAAATGCAAATATAAATAAAACATAAACAAAAATAAAATAAAACAAAAATATAAATATAAAAAAAAAAAAAATCAAAAATAAAAATATAAAATAAAATATATAAACAAAAAATAAATAAAATATAAAAAACAAAATACAAATGCAAAATACAAAAAAAAAATACAAAAAATAAAAAAACAAAAACAAAAATAAAATATAAATAAAAATAAAAAAATAAAAAATATAAATAAAAATATAAATAAAAAATATAAATAAAATATAAAATGAAATATAAAACAAAATATAAAAACAAAATATAAAACAAAAAATAAAAAACAAAAAAAAATGAAAACATAAAACAAAATATAAAAAAAAAAAATAAAATAAAAATAAATAAAAATATAAATAAAATACAAAACAAAATATAAAAAAAAAACAAAACAAAAAAAATAAATAAAAATATAAAATAAAAATAAATAAAAAAACATAAAAATATAAAACAAAATATAAATTAAATATAAACAAAATATAAACAAAAATATAAAACAAAAAAAAATAAACAAAAAAAATAAAATACAAAAATAAAAAAAAATATAAATAAAAATATAAATAAAAATATAAATAAAATATAAATAAAATATAAATAAAATATAAATAAAATATAAATATAAAATATAAAAAAAAAAAAAAAAATATAAACAAAATATAAACAAAATATAAACAAAATATAAATTAAATATAAACAAAATATAAATAAAATATAAATAAAATATAAATAAAATATAAATAAAAATAAAATATAAATAAAATATAAATAAAATATAAAATGGCAAATTGAATTCAAATTAAAAATTAAATATAAAATTAAATATTAAAAATTAAATATTAAATTAATAGCAAAATCCCAAAAAGAAAGAATGCTAATCATTTGGATCGAACATTTAATTAAAGAACAATTCAAAGAAAAAAAAATATTGGAAATTCTTAAAGATGGAGTAGTTTTATGCCATTTAGTATGCCGAATAAGGAAAAAGAAAACACCCAAAAGAATAGTACCAACTGATTCAATAGTCAAAATAAGAAGCAATATTTCATATTTTCTTGATCAATGCAAACAACTTGGAATTTTACAAAAAGATTTATTCACAACTATTGATTTTGTTGAAAAAGACATCCAAAAAATTTTATTAACTCTTGATACCTTATCAGCAGTTGCTGAAGGATTGGGATTTGAATCCCCTCAAGATTTAACTTTAAAAAAGAAAATGAACGAAACTCAATCAAAACAAAAAAGTAGAATGCAAAAATCAAATCAAAAAAAGAAAACCAAAAAAAATGATTTGAATGAAAATGAGGATAAAAAAGAAAAAAAAATCAATGGAAATGAAAAAAAGAATTCACAGAAAATGGATATTGATAATGATGAAAACGATGATGATAATAATGATGATAATGATGATAATGATGATAATGATGATGATGATAATACTGAGCAAATTGATATAAATGAAAATATTTTAATATCGGAAGATCCAAATGATCAAGGAATCCTTTCAACACAACCACTTGATGAAGGAATAAAAAGAAAAAACAGCAAAAAAATCATCAAAATAAAGCCAGATGCACACAAAAAGAAACAAAATGAGGATAAAACAAAATTATTAACAACTGCAGAAAAAATTAAATTAAGAAGAGTTGAATCAACTAATAATGAAAAGAGGCTAAAGGATAAAAAAAAGCCAATCAGAACATCTCTTTCATATTATGGAAAACCAAATATTCATTCGAATAAGAAAAATCAGGGAAAATCTAAAAATGAAAAAGTGAAAACTTCTTTATCACCAACAAGAACACCAATCAGTCCATCTTTATCATCACCTTTAGTATCAACAAAAGTACCATCAAGATTATCATCGAAATCACCAACAAGAACACCAACAAAAACACCAACAAAAACACCAACAAAAACACCTACAAAAACACCTACAAAAACACCTACAAAAACACACACAAAAACATCTCTCACACATTCTCATCCATTAAAAACAGACGAAAAATCACATTCAAAAGAAACTAGAAATAGAGGATCAACTTTTGATTTCAGATCAAATAAATCTAATTTAGCTGATGATAAATCTTTTGAAAAGGAATATTCACTTAAAATTGCAAAAGCAAAACATCAAATTCTTGAAAGTTTTTTGACAATTGAAAATACAAGTAAAACAATTAAGGAAATGAATGAATTTAAAAAGAAAATTGTTGAAAATACAGTAAAAGTTAATGAAGACGATGAATTTGAGAAACTGACAAATTTATCAAATGAAAATATTCAGAATGAATCTTCTCAAAAAGCGAAGAAATTAAGTATAAAATCTGTTTCTTCTTTCAGTGATTTTCAAGAACGTAATCGTTCTGGAACTCGAAATGAAGAGAGATTTGTTGATTTTAAAAGAGAATCTGTTGATAGTCATGGAAAGTATTATCCTCGTGAAACTTTACAAAAATTATTAAGAGATAATTCAGAAAATTTTATTGAAATTTGCAAGTGTCCTGAAGATATCAAGCAAGGTTTAATTCAATATTTAATTTAATATTTAATTCAATATTTAATTTAATATTTAATTTAATATTTATTTTAATATTTTATTTATTATTTAATATTTAATATTTAATTTAATATTAAATTAATATTTAATTTATTATTTAATATTTAATATTTAATATTTAATATTTATTATTTAATATTTAATATTTAATATTTAATTCAATATTTATTATTTAAAAAGAAATTTGGATCTACGAAAATCTCCGACAATTTATAATTGAATTAACAATATTTATGGGGTTTGTCTTAGAAGAAGAAGAAGAAAATAAACCAGAAACAGAAATAGAAACAAAAACAGAAAAAACAGAAACAAAAGAAACAATATATTCTGAAGCATGGAAAACACCAGATGATATTTTATCAATTCTTGAAAACACAAATGAAATTTTAGGTGATTATGAAAAATTCCCAATTCATTTAAATTATATTCCAAAACAATCTCAACGTTCATTTAAAACTCTTTCAAGAAGATTATATCGTTCTTTCATTTATGGTTATTTTCATAAACAAGAAAAATTTAATAGTTTTGAATCAGAAACTAATTTGTTAAAAAGATTCTCAACTTTTGCTACTTATTATAATTTGATTCCTGAATCTATTCAAAATATAATTAAGATTAATTAAAATTTGAAAAAGAAATTTGAAATGAAAGCAAAAAAAAAAAACGGAAAAATTTTTGTTCTTGTTTTTGTTTTTTTTTTTCGAAATAAATAAAAAGCAAAAATAATTTGAGAAAAGAATAATTTTTGATCTAAGAAAAAAATAAAAAGCAAAAAAAAACAAAAACAAGACAAAAAGAGAAAAATTTTTGTTTCATTTTTCTTTTTTTCTTTCATTTTTGTGTTTTTAAATTTTCCAAATTTAACTAAATTTAAAATGAATCCAAATGATAATGTAAAAAAATAAAATAATTTTCAAAATAATAATTTCTATTTATTTCTAAATTTAAAATTTTAATTTAAAAATTATGAAATAAAAAGATAACTTGGATTGAATTAATATGTAAAAAAACAAATAGTTCTTATCCTGAAACATTAAGAGGAAAAGAAACATTGATTTCAATTGAAGGTGAATAGAAAAATTTATTCAAAATGAGAAATTATATTTAAAAACTTTGAAGGAAAATGAATTCAATTAAATTAATTTTTTGAAAAATTTTTTTAAATAAAAATAAAAGGGAAAAAATATCTTATTCGATCAAATGAAGATTCAATTCCATTTTGTGAGAAAATTGATGGTGAATGTTGGCTTTTTGCAAAGAATTTAAATGTATATGGTGAATTAATTAAAGAAGGTTATATTCCTGCTTCTTCTTTTGGTATTTCTGAGTAAGGAAATTTGATACAAACATAAATTAAATTTAAAAATGAAATTAAATTTAGAAATGAAATTAAATTCAGAAATGAAATTAAATTCAAAAATTAAATTAAATTTAGAAATGAAATTAAATTCAAAAATGAAATTAAATTTAGAAATGAAATTAAATTCAAAAATGAAATTAAATTTAGAAATGAAATTAAATTTAGAAATGAAATTAAATTCATAAATGAAATTAAATTCATAAATGAAATTAAATTTAGAAATGAAATTAAATTCAAAAATGAAATTAAATTCAAAAATGAAATTAAATTCAAAAATGAAATTAAATTCAAAAATTAAATTAAATTTAGAAATGGAATTAAATTCAAAAATTAAATTAAATTTAAAAATGAAATTAAATTTAGAAATGAAATTAAATTTAGAAATGAAATTAAATTCAAAAATGGAATTAAATTTAGAAATTAAATTAAATTCAAAAATTAAATTAAATTTAGAAATGAAATTAAATTCAGAAATGGAATTAAATTCAAAAATGAAATTAAATTTAGAAATGGAATTAAATTCAAAAATGAAATTAAATTCAGAAATGAAATTTAGAAAAGGAATTAAATTCAAAAATTAAATTAAATTCAAAAATTAAATTAAATTCAAAATCAAATTCAAAATTAAAATTAAATTCAAAAATGAAATTAAATTCAAAAATTAAATTAAATTTAAAAATGAAATTAAATTTAAAAATTAAATTAAATTCAAAAATGAAATTAAATTCAAAAATGAAATTAAATTCAAAAATCAAATTAAATTCAAAAATGAAATTAAATTCAAAAATGAAATCAAATTCAAAAATGAAATCAAATTCAAAAATGAAATCAAATTCAAAAATGAAATTAAATTCAAAAATGAAATTAAATTCAAAAATGAAATCAAATTCAAAAATTGAATTAAATTTAGAAATGGAATTAAATTCAAAAATGAAATTAAATTCAAAAATGAAATTAAATTTAGAAATGAAATTAAATTCAAAAATGAAATTAAAATCAAAAATCAAAATCAAAATCAAAATTAAAATCAAAATCAAAATCAAATTCAAATTCAAAATCAAAATCAAAATCAAAATCAAAATCAAAATCAAAATCAAAATCAAAATTAAAATTAAAAAAATCAAAATCAAAATTAAAATAATTTCAAAAATCAAAATTAAAATCAATTTCAAAAATTAAAATTAAAATTAAAATTAAAATTAAAATTAAAATTAAAAAAATTAAAAAATTGAAAATTAAATTTAAATTAAAATTTCTTATAAAATAATTTAGAAAGGAAACAACACAAATTATAAAAGTTAGAAAAAATCCACAAGATAGAAAAATTCCATTAATTTTATTTAAATCAACAGCCCAAAAAAATTTAACAAATCCAGAAGATGAAAAAGTTTATTTCCCAAAAGAAATTCCAAATGAAAAAAATTCTTCTGATGAAAATTTTCCAAATTTTCAATTTCAAAAAATTGAAAGTTTCATCAATTCAGAACAAACAGAAAACTCAGAAAAAATTCAACAATTTAACAAGAAAAATGAATCAAGCCAAAATTCAAATTCTGAAACAGAAAATATGAGCAATTATGAATTTCATGAGGAATCACATGATCAATTACATGAAAAAGTTTTGGAACAAAAAGCAAAAGTTGCAGATTTGAAAAAAAGAATCATGAACACAAGAAATGCAGAAATAATGGAATTACCTCTTTTAACAAAAATAGCAAAAGAACGCAGTTTGCAAAATTTAATTGATGACAAAAACTCGCAAATAAATATGTTGAAAAACCAAGAAAATTCTCAAAATCAAAATCCACTTTTGAAAAATACAAAAGATCAAGAAGAAATGCAAAAAAGAATACAAATTCTTTTACAAAAAAAACAATACCAAGAAAAGAAACAAAAAGAAGAAGAATTAGAAAACGAAAGAAAGGAAAACCAAGAGGAAGAATCAGAATTTGAAAGATTGAGGAAAATTGAAAAAAGAAAGAAAATCGATGCAATTGTCCAACAAAGAATGCGAGAGAAAAATAAAGAGATGGAAAACAAAAAAAACGAACAAGAATCAAATTATGATCTGCAAGAAGTTACTGAAAGTTTAGATATACAGCGTGTTTGGTCTCAAGACTCTTTTAGAAGCAATATTTCGAAACCAAAAAACACGATACAAAACGAGAAAATACAGCAAATTCTTGCAAGAAAAATACAGAAAGAGGAGAAAAATACGGAAAAAACACCGAATAAAACAATCGCAATAAATCCGGTAAATTCGGATCCAATTCTCTCAATAATGAAAAAGAAACATAAACAACAAGCAATAAAAGAAAATATTTTTACCCGAATTCCGTTTCTAAATTACAAAATCGAGCACAAAGTACAAATTTTTTTTCAGATGAAAGTCCATTTATAGATAAGCAAGACTCTCTTCTTTTGCGACAAGGTTTGCAGATACTTTACAGAGGCATGAACTCAGAGAGTCTTGTTGTTTATAAAAGCACTCAAATAACAAGGGAGATGATGAGGAGTTTTTACGAGAAGGAATCATTTCCCGAAGAAATGGTTCGACTTTATATCAACTCGCTCAACAAAAGATTCTTTCAAAGTTCGAATCTCTTTATTTTTGATATCGACTTCTACCCCAAACTCATCTCAGAAGGACTTAAGTCTGACTTCGTTCTTCAGCAATTCAGCATTCTTGAAGATAAATTGTTCAAACTTGATCAGGCCATAATCCCGATCAAGGAAATATCCGTCAATAATCAGTCTTATACGCTCCCAAACAAAACGGAAATAAACTGGTCATTAGCTGTTGTGAATTTTAATCGTCGAGTAATTGTTCATTTTGATTTGTTCCCAGAATCGGACAAACTAAGAATTCTTCATGATTTAATGAATGTTTTGCAGTTTTTCGCAAATATTTTTGATTCTCAGATATTTCGCTCTCATGGTGAATGGACATGGTTGACAAGAATGGATTTAGAAAAGAATTATAAATATTTACTTCCTTCAAAAAAATCAACTATTAATAATTTAAGTGGAATTTTTATGTTGAATTTTCTTCAAATGGTTTTAAAACCGGATTTTATTAAAAAAAATGGGAAAATTGATATTGGAATTTTAAAAGAACTGAAACTAAAAGATGATGCAACATTTAGACTTTCAATTATTAATGATTTAATTTCTTTTTATAAAAATCAAGCTTTGAAATGAAATCCAAAAAAATTCAAAACAAAATAAAAAATTTTTTTGAATATTATCTTTTATCTTTTAGTTCCATCAATTTCAAATTTTTTTGCTAGTTCAATTAAATCTTTTAATTTTGGATGAATCTTATTATCTTTTTCATTGAATCTTTTTGAAATGAAACTATTTAAAGAAACCAAACCATTTCTGAAAATAAGTTTAAATATAGATTTTTCAATAGTGTTTTTAAACAAAAACTCTTCTTCATAAGGAAGTATTTTCTTATCAAGATAATAAAGCAAACGATTAGCAGTTACCAAAACCTCATTTAAGGTTCCTCTTTTGATATTCATTTCCAATAATTTCAAACAAATTTTGCGATTGACTTTTTTGATACGATTTCCTGAAAATTGAATTGCTAAAATATAAGAATTTTTTGCAACTCGGAAATTTTTCAATTTTCTTGCTAAATCTCCAATTAAATCAAAATCGGAATAAGAATATTTTTCAACTTCGCTTTGATTTTCGTAATTCTTTTTTGTTTTCTCTTCGTTTTTAAGAAAAGTGTTGAAACACTTGAGATCAGAATAGAGATATTGAATCAAAATATCCAACCATTTCTGGTATTCGATTCTGACATAATAGGGTTTGATTTGCGCTTCAGGAGCACTTCGTAGTTTTAAGATTCTTTTGGTTGATTTTTCTTGATTTAATTTAATATGGTCTTCGCAAAAAAATGCATTTGATTCATCAGCAAATTTTTCATTTAAATTTTCATTTGCATTTTCGTTCCAAAAATTTCTTGCAAAAGAATCTTCTGTTGATATTTCTGTTGATATTGAGTAACTGTTTTCTTGGTTATCAATCAATGTGTCTTTTCCTTGATTTGATTTCATATTTTGGATATTTTTGAGGTTTTGCATTTTTTTAAGATTTTGGATTTTTTTGATATTTTTCATATTTTTCATGTTTTTCATGTTTTTCATGTTTTTGGCTTTTTGGATCATTTTGCTTTCGTTTTCTTCAATAATCTCAATAAGTTCATCTTTTTCTTTTTGAGTGATTTCGGAAAAATTCTGGAAATTATAATCAATGATTTCTCCAAAAGGAACTCTTTTCTTTTTTTTGTTGCCAACAAGACTTCGTATATTTTTTTGGAAAACTTCAACACGCGATTCCATCATTCGCTCCCAGCCATATTCATTTGAGAAGTCGATGAGAATTTTGTAAATTTTCTTTTCCAACGGATTTTTAAGAGATAAACTTGGAAGATCTGAAAATTTTGATTTTGATTTTTCTTTGATTTCTGGGATTTTGCCTGATTTTTTAAGAAAAATAGGATCTTCAAAATTTTGAGAACAAAGATATTCAAAATTTGCTTTGAATTTGGACGAATTTGGAATTGTTATTCTTGCTGGAGTGGGAAACATTTCATCGAAGCAAATAATTGAGTTTCGTGAGCAATTGTTGTTTGTTTGAAAAGGAATATTATTGAGATTAACAAGAACACTGTGGAAGTTTTTCTGTCGTAAATGAGCCTTTGCGAGAAGTAAATAAGGCTTTGGATAGAAAGGCACAATTGAAGTTAAATGACGTGCTAATTTGACAGCCTTGTTTATTTTGTTTGAAACAAGAAGGGTTTTGATAAGTTGGGAAATCAACGGAACCGAATTGATTTTTTTTTTGTATTGATTCGTCAAAACCGTTAATGCGCTTTTAGCATCTTTCAGTTTTAGATATGCCTTGCTAATTGGGATGGCAACTTCTGGCTCTTCATCAAGAAATTGAGTGAAAAATTTGATGAATAAGTTGAACCGATATTGCCCAAAAAGATATCTTTGAACCAATTTAACATAAAAATTATATCCATTTGATGGGACTATTCTTGGTTGTGAACATCCGAGTTTTTTTCCTTTCCAAAAAACTGCTTCCGTTAAATTAAACAATTGGTTTTCATTTTCATAATCAAATTGGTTTTCGACAATATTGACAATCGGAATTTTTTGGAAAGGATTGATATAATGGGAGATGACTTTCCGAAAGAACGAAGATATCAGTGTTTCGTCCCAAACTGTTGCTTGTTTGCGATACTTGCGAATTTTTTGGGATGATTGATTCGCATTGATTCGAGTAACTGTATGCTTGTTTATTCTTGATTTTTCCAAATTATCTTGTGAATTGTAATTATCATTATTATCAGTAATATGATAATCATCATAATCATAATCATCATCATCGTTTTGACTGATTTTAATATTTTTTTCATCAGAAATACCGAAATTATCACTCATTAAGAATTTTTTATCATCTTCAAAGTCTTTTCCACTGCTAATTTCAGTTGTACTAAAGCTTTTATCATTGGTTTGTTCAAATTTTGAATTTCGGAAATTTCTGTTTCTGAATTTGATATTTTTCTGGTTTTTGAATTTATTTTCATTTGAATTTTTTTCATTTAAATTTTTTTCATTTGAATTTTTTTGATTTGAATTTTTTTCATTTGAATTTTTCAATTTTTTTTGATTTGAATTTTTTTCATTTAAATTCTCTTCATAATTCAAATAATCCTCATCAAAAGTTGATTCATTTAATCCATCGTTTTCTGTTTTCAAGGCATTTGGTTTTTGAACTGAGCTGATAAGACTTGTGATATGGGGTTCAACATCGACACAAACACCACCTCTATCAATAAAAAAGAATTGCAATTTATTTGGAAGAGTGAAATGAATATGAAGGTCAATTTTAGAAAAAGCGTTAAAAGAATAATAAGAACACGAAACAATCGACCATTTTTTCTTTAAAAAACGTGCATTTTCTTGAGATTTCAACAATAAATGAAGATATTTCACAATTGATCCAATATTTGAAGTATCAACTCCAATTACATAATGATAAAATCCAACTACTTTATGTGCTTTTTGATTTGTTTTCGTTTTTTTTTTGTGATTGAATGATTCTGTTTTGATTACGTGACAAAGATCAAGTGGTCCAAGTCCTGTTTTGATTAATTTTAATTGGATTTCTCTTGCTAATAATGATTCTCCAAAAATAGCTTCTTCTGCTTCATGTGTTAAAGAAAGAACGTCTGACATATTTTTTTTTTAAAACAAAATAAGATAAAAAATGAAAAAAATGAAAAAAATGAAAAAATAAAAATTAAAATTAAAAATTAAAATTAAAATTAAAATTAAAATTAAAATTAAAATTTAAAATTAAAAAAAAGAAGAAAAAAAAAAGAAGAAAAAAAAAAAAAAATTCCACTTTTTAAATTAAGTTTTGTTTATTTTTTTTTTTTTTTTAATTTCATTTTTTTCCTTTTTTTTTTATTTTTTTTTATTTAAATTTTTGTTTTGATTTTTATTTTTAAATTAATAAATGAACCAAAAAAGTGAAAAAGCAAAAAATAAACACAAAAAAAACGAAAAACACAATAAAAATAAAGAAAAACATAAAGAAAAAAATAAAGAAAAAAATAAAGAAAAAACAAAAAACAAAAAGAAACAAGAATATGAAAGAACTAATGAAGAGGAAAATGAAGATATTTTCAAATTTATAAAAAAAATACCAAATTCAAATTCAAATTCTGATTCTGATTCAAAATTAAAATCAAATTCAAAATCAAAATCAAAATCAAAATCAAATTCAAAATCAAAATCAAAATCAAAATCAAAATCAAATCAAAATCAAAATAATAATGATACTGATAGTGATAATACAGTTAGTGAAGATGATAATGAAAATCAAAATCAAAATCAAAATCAAAATCAAAATCAAAATCATAATGATACTGATAGTGATAATACAGTTAGTGAAGATGAAAATCAAAATCAAAATCAAAATCAAAATCAAAATCAAAATCAAAATCAAAATCAAAATCATAATAATAATAATAATGATAGTGATAATACAGTTAGTGAAGATGATAATGAAAATCAAAATCAAAATCAAAATCAAAATCAAAATAATAATGATACTGATAGTGATAATACAGTTAGTGAAGATGAAAATGAAAATGAAAATGAAAATGAAAATGAAAATGATTCTGAAAATGATTCTGAAAATGAAAATGAAAATGATGATAATGAAGATAAAAATGATTCTGAAAATGAAGATGAAAATGAAGATGAAAATGATTCTGAAAATGATTCTGAAAATGAAAATAATAATGATAATGATAATGAAAATGATTCTGAAAATGAAAATGAAAATGAAAATGAAAATGAAAATGAAAATGAAAATGATTCTGAAAATGAAAATGAAAATGAAAATGATTCTGAAAATGATTCTGAAAATGAAAATGAAAATGATTCTGATAATGAAAATGAAAATGAAAATGAAAATGAAAATGAAAATGAAAATGAAAATGAAAATGATTCTGATAATGAAAATGAAAATGATAATGAAAATGAAAATGAAAATGATTCTGAAAATGATTCTGAAAATGAAAATGAAAATGATACTGAAAATGATACTGATAGTGATAATACAGATAATGAAGATGAAAATGATTCTGAAAATGATTCTGAAAATGATTCTGAAAATGATTCTGAAAATGATTCTGAAAATGATAAAATTCAAATAGCTTTGCAAAAAAAGAAGCAAAAAAAGAAGCAAAAAAATAAAGATAAAAATAAAGATAAAAATAAAGATAAAAATAAAGATAAAAAGAAACAAAGTAAAAGTGATAATGAAGAGAAAATAGATAATCAAAAACAAAAACAAAAACAAAAAGGAGATCATAAATCAAACGATCTTGATAAAAAACATTCAGGAAAAAAAGATAATAATAAAAATAATCAAAATGAAAATGAAAATGAAAATCAAAAAGGAGATCATAAAAATAAAGATAAAGATAAAAATAAAAATAAAGATAAAAAGAAACAAAATAAAAGTGATAATGAAGAGAAAATAGATAATCAAAAACAAAAACAAAAACAAAAACAAAAAGCAGATCATAAATCAAATGATCATGATAAAAAACATTCAGGAAAAAAAGATAATAATAAAAGTAATCAAAATCAAAATGAAAATGAAAATCAAAAAGGAGATCATAAAAATAAGGATAAAGATAAAGATAAAAATAAAAAGAAAGATAAAAACAAAAAAAATAAAAGTGATAATGAGGAGAAAATAGATAATCAAAAACAAAAACAAAAAGCAGATCATAAATCAAATGATCTTGATAAAAAACATTCAAGAAAAAAAGATAATCATAAAAGTAATCAAAATCAAAATGAAAATGAAAATCAAAAAGGAGATCATAAAAATAAGGATAAAGATAAAGATAAAAATAAAAAGAAAGATAAAAACAAAAAAAATAAAAGTGATAATGAAGAGAAAATAGATAATAAAAAACAAAAACAAAAACAAAAACAAAAAGCAGATCATAAATCAAATGATCATGATAAAAAACATTCAGGAAAAAAAGATAACAATAAAAATAATAAAAATCAAAATGAAAATGAAAATCAAAAAGGAGATCATAAAAATAAAGATAAAAATAAAAATAAAAATAAAGATAAAAACAAAAAAAATAAAAGTGATAATGAAGATAAAATAGATAATCAAAAACAAAAACAAAAACAAAAACAAAAAGCAGATCATAAATCAAATGATCATGATAAAAAACATTCAGGAAAAAAAGATAATAATAAAAGTAATCAAAATCAAAATGAAAATGAAAATCAAAAAGGAGATCATAAAAATAAGGATAAAGATAAAGATAAAAATAAAAAGAAAGATAAAAACAAAAAAAATAAAAGTGATAATGAGGAGAAAATAGATAATCAAAAACAAAAACAAAAAGCAGATCATAAATCAAATGATCTTGATAAAAAACATTCAAGAAAAAAAGATAATCATAAAAGTAATCAAAATGAAAATGAAAATGAAAATCAAAAAGGAGATCATAAAAATAAGGATAAAGATAAAGATAAAAATAAAAAGAAAGATAAAAACAAAAAAAATAAAAGTGATAATGAAGAGAAAATAGATAATCAAAAACAAAAACAAAAAGGAGATCATAAATCAAACGATCTTGATAAAAAACATTCAGGAAAAAAATATAATCAAAATGAAAATGAAAATGAAAACCAAAAAGGAGATCATAAATATAAAGATAAAAATAAAAAGAAAGATAAAAAACATTCAGGAAAAAAAGATAATAAAAATGAAAATGAAAATGAAAATGAAAAAGGAGATCATAAAAATAAGGATAAAGATAAAAATAAAAATAAAGATAAAAACAAAAAAAATAAAAGTGATAATGAAGAGAAAATAGATAATCAAAAACAAAAACAAAAACAAAAACAAAAAGGAGATCATAAATCAAACGATCATGATAAAAAAAATTCAGGAAAGAGCAATAAAAATAATAAAGATAGATTTGAAAATCAAAATCAAAACCAAAAAAAATCAAATGAAAATAAGCAAGAAACAAAGAAATCTCAAAAATTAGAAGAAAATAAACAGGAAAATACAAATCAAATTGCTCCAAAATTGAAAAAAACAGAACAATTACCAATAGGGACAAGAATTTAAAAAGCAATAAAATTTCTTGAAAAGGAAGTTTTAGTTATGTTTTTCAAGGAATAATTTTGTCTAACAACAAATATTGTGCAATAAAAAGCAATAAAATCAAAAATTGAGAAAGCATTCAACAAAAGTTTTTCAAGAAATTGAAGTGATGGAAAAATAAAGCATAGAAATATTATCAAATTATATTGTGTTGAGCCTAAGGATTATAAAAATGTATATTCAATTTACTTCAAAAACAAAAAACATTTTTCAAAATGATTTAAAAATTCAAATTTAAATTAAAAATAAAAAAGTCACAAAATATTTATATGATAATGGAATTTTGTAATATGGGCACTTTAGCGAGCTATTTAGAGAAAAACAAAAGAGAAATAACTATCGAAAAAATTAAAGAAATATTTTCACAAATTTGTATTGATTTTTAAATCCAAAAAATTCCAATTCCAAAAATCAATGCTTGTATTTTTATATTTTTATATTTTTATATTTTTATATTTTTATAGTTCATGGATTAAATTATTTGTTCAAAAAAAATATGGTTCATCGAGATTTGAAACCAGATAATATTTTATTGAAAAGATCATCAAAATCCAAGTTAGGATTTGTTATAAAATTAGAGATTTTGGATTCGCAAAAATAGCAAGAAAAGAATTTAAAAAGGAAGATGTTTTAATGACAATTTGTGGAACTCCTTTATATATGGCACCAGAAGTATATTTAGATATAATTTTATCTTGTTGAAACAAATAAGAAATGATAAAAAATTTTTCAATTTTCAATTTGAATAGGTTTTGCGCGAAGATTCTTATAATTATAAAGCAGATTTATGGAGTTTGGGAGCAATTTTATATGAAATGATTACTGGTTATGCTGCTTTTAATGAAGCACCTTCTTCAAAAGCAATTAGAAAAATGCATGAAAAAAATACTGTTAAAGAACTTCCTCAAAAATTAAAAGTAAAGAAAGAAAAAAAAAATTTTTTTTTGAGAACTTTTTTTGAACAAGCAAAAAAAACAAAAACAATTTTATTCTTATTTCTTTTTTAGATGGATGTTCCTCAAGAATGTAAAGAATTGGTTAAAAGTTTATTAACTGTTGATCCAAATAAAAGAATAACAAGACAAGAAGTTAAAAACCATCCTTTTGTTCTTCCTTATCTAAATGTATTCATTCCAAAAAAAAATTTAAGAATTTAATTCTTTTTAATATTAATTATCAATTTTTATTTTACTTTAGAAAAAGGATGAAAAAAGAAGAAAATGAAAATTTAATATGAATTAATTTCCTTTTTTTTTTTCAGAAAGAAAACAAAATCAAAAGAAAATTTATTTTTAATTCAATTCCTTTTTTTTTTTTTGAAATTTTTTTAAATAAAAAAATTTTTATCCGATTTAATAATTTTGAAAAATTAAATTATAAATTAAATATTATAAAATAATTTAATTAAAAATAATTAAATTAAATAATAGAATAAATTTAAAATAATTTAATTAAAAATAATCTAATTTAATAATTAATAATTTTATTTATTTAATTTAAAAATATTAATAAAAAAATTTTTATCCGATTTAATAATTTTGAAAAATTAAATTATAAAATTAATAATAAAATTAAATTATAAATTATTAAATTGAATAATAGAATAAATTAAAAATAATTTAATTAAAAATAATCTAATTTAATAATTAATAATTTTATTATTTATTTAATTTAAAAATATTAATAAAAAATTTTTATCCGATTTAATAATTTTGGAAAATTAAATTATAAAATAATATTATAAAATAATTTAATTAAAAATAATATATTTGTTGTTTTTAATTTTTTAATAATAGAATAAATTTAAAATAAAAAAGAAAGAGAAAATTAAAATTGACCTTCTTGATAAGCTTCAATTTGTAAAGATAATTCCCACATTTGATCTTCATTTAAAACAGGTTCTCTTTCAAAAAATTGTTTAATTTCACTTATTAACATAAAATTATATTCTTTTGATTGAAATTTTTTAATTTTCTTAATAACATCAAACATTCTTCTTCTTTTAGCCCAATTAATTAAATTATTTTCAATTCGATTTGGAACTTCATCAATATTAGTTAAATCTGATAAATAAACTCCAAGATATGGAATTGTTGGTAATTCTGCTGAATCAACTAAATTTCTCATTTCTTTAAATCCTCCTAATGCACTTGTTATTGAATTGAAATATTCATATCTTTCTCGAATCTTTTTTGGTATTTTCTTCCATGTTTTTGTTAATCTTGAAATTGATGAATTTTGAATTCCTGCTACAAAACACATTACATCATTATAATTTCGAATCAAAAATAACTCTTCAATAATTTGAATCATTTTCTTCATAATTTTTACTCTTTTATTCATTTTCTTTTCTTTTAAAATTTGACTAGAAACCCAATCAGAAATATAATTAAATCTTCTAATTAATGAAGTAATATTTGGACTAAGTTCTTTTTATTTTTCTTTGTCCAAGAATGATTAAGTAATTCTTGTGTTTTAATTTTAGTGAATAAATTATGTGTATGAAGTGTTATTTGTCTTGCAATTTCAATATCTTTAATTTTCATTAATTGAATTTTCATTGGATCAATATTTTTGGGTATTTGAGGTTTTGGTGCTAATTTAAATTCTTCATTGCTCATTCTTCTTCTTATTATTTTATCATTATCATTATCATTATCATTATCATTATCATAAGTCATCCATACTGTTTTTTTTCTTGTTTTTTCTTTATGTTCTAATAAATCTTTAATTTTTCTTCCTTTCATTATAATTTTATCATTTTGATTTTTATCAACAATTTCATTTATAAAATGATTTATCATTGATTTAACTTCTTTTAAAACATGATAAGGATTCATTTCAATCTTATAACAAATTACTTCCATAACTTTTTCTTGAATAATATTTTCTTCATTTTCTTCTTTTAATTCTATTGGAATATTATATCTTTCAAATAATTTTTGAATAAATAAAACTTCATTTGTAATTGTTGGAAGAAGTTCTAAAAAAATATCAACAAATGTTGATGCAAATCCTTTTTTAGATGTTAAAAGTTCAATAGATTTATTTAAACTTGCTCCTCTAATTTTCTCAAATAAATATTTTCCTTTTGTTTCTGCTTCCCAAATGATATTTTCAATATTATTTCCAATTTCTTCCCAAAATCCTAATTCATCATTAACTTTTCAAAAACAAATAATAAATTTAATAATAAATTTAATAAATTTAATTAATAAATAATTTTTTTTTGGATTCTTTTTACTTTTTTCTTTCATTTTTGTTTCATTTGGATTATCATTTATTTCTATTCTTTTTTCATTCTTATTTTTTAATTGATTTGGATCTATAATTGATTTATGAATTGGAAGTAATTTTAAAACAGTTCCCAATTTAACTCCTTGAATTGCAAGTGTTAATTCTTCATCTAATAAACTTAATTCAGTAATTTCTCCATATATTTTTCATTTTTCTTGATTTTTATTTTTTTCATTTTCTTGATTATCTTCTTCATAAATTACAAAATCTTCAATTTCAGAAATAAAATCTTCACTTTTAAATTCATCATCTTCATCTTCAATTATTATTTCTTCTTCTTTTTTTTCTAATTCTTCTCGATAAAATAATGATATTCTTTTTATATGATGAATACTTTTCTTAAAATGTATTAAATATAATGCATATTCTGTTTCTTTTTTGCATTTTAATTCATAATTTCTGCAAAATTCTTGAATAAGAGTTTTCACTTTGATTGTAAAATCAACAATAATATTCACTTCTTTTTCTGATATTTTTTGATTTGTTTTCAAATCATAAGTTGGATAAATTATTGTTATTGGTGCTGGTTTAGGTTGTAAACTAATAAATAAATATCCATCAACCTATTTTTAATTTATTTTTTGATTTTTGATTTTTAATTTTTTATTTTTAAATTTAAATTTAAATTACATAATATTGATAAATATAATCATATAAATATTGTTCATCATTTGTATCCATCCAAACTCCAAAATGTTTTTTAGATTTAATAGTTTGAAAATTAGTTTCTTTGTTTATTGGAATAAATGAATATTGATTTGGATCTTTTTCTAAATATTCATTAAAATTTTTTGAATTTGAAATTGAATTTAAATTTGGAATTGAAATTGAATTTGAAATTAAACTTGATTTGGATAATGATAATGATGTTGATATTGATATAGATTTTGATATTGATATTTGTTTGGATAAATTAATTGGATTTTCTAATTTTAATCCATAATCATCATAATTTGGGAATGATAATTCTTTGCAAGTATCTATTATTAAATCTTTTATTTTTTGATAAATTGAAACTGATTTCCATCTTGGTGTTAAATCATTTGGATTTTGTGGTAAAATTAAATCAATTTTGTTTTTGGGTTTTTTTCGAATTTCCAATAAATTTTCTTTATATTCTTTAATATATTCTTCGTTTTTTAAAAATTTATAATTATTTCCTTCTTTTTTCATTTTTTTTGGTTGATAAAATATTCCATATTCTTGATTTTTTATTAAATATTTTTCATTAAATTTTTCGATAACTTCTGAAACTTTTAAATTTTTAAGCATTTAAATAGTTTACAAAAATTAGAGTTAACATTTAAAATATAAGTTTCTTGTTTTAAAATATTATTTTCTTTTTCAAAATAATATTTTCTTTTCTTTCTTCTTCTGGAAATTTTTTTAATTTTTCTTTGAATAAATTAATCAAATTTAAAATTAATTCATCTTGAAAATTTGAATAAATAAAATTAAGAATATAAGAAAATAATTGAATTGTTTGAATATGAATTTTTCTTGAATAATCTAATTTATCTATATTTTGTATTATAAATTCAAGATATTTATCATTTTCTTCTTTTATAATTTCCAAAAATCATATCATTTACACAAATTGGAATTATAAATTTGATTAAAACAAAAACAATTAATTTTTCATTTTCATTTTCAAATTCAAATTCGTTTTCAAATTCGTTTTCAATTTCAAATTCAAATTCAATTTCATTTTGATTTTGATTTTCATTTAATTGAATTTTTTTTAATTTTTGAATTGGATCTTGAATAAATTGAATAAATCTATTTAAAATTATTTCTTTTTCTTTTCTTTTTGAATTGAAATTTTTCATTCATTTCTGAAAAAAATAAATTTTGAATTAAATTAAATCCTTTTGAAGAAATTAAATTGATAATTTTAAAAATAGAATTTGGACTAAAAAAGTTTTTAACAAATGAATTAATTTCAAATTCTTCATTTTCATTTTGATTTTCATTTTGATTTTGATTTCTAAAAAAAAAATAATTAAAAAATAAATTAATTTTAAAATAAATTTAAAAAAAGAAAACTTACAAAATGAAGTAAATAATTCATTCTTTTAAATTTTAATTCAATTTCATTTTGATTTTTAAATAATTCATTTATAATTTTTGAAATAATATTGTTATTATTTTCTTCTTTTGATTTTTTTAGAATTGATTTTTTTATAGAATTTAAAATTGGTTCTGAAAAAGTTCTAATTGAATTTTCTTGTAAATCTGTTTTTATAATTGTTTTCTATTTTATTTTTTAATTTTTTTAGTTTTTTTTAATTGAAATTTATTATAAAAATAAAATAACAAACATTAATTGGTTCTGTATTATTGCTTTCATTACTTTCTTCATTTTCAATTTCATTATAATTAAAATTAAAATTATTTTTCATTATAGATCTTTTAAATAAAAAAAAAAGGGATAAAAAAATAAAAATGAAAAAGAAAAAAAAAATGAAAAAATTTTAATTTAAATTTTTTTCCCTTTATTTTAATTAAAATTTAATTAGGAAAAAAAAATTTTTAATCAATTTCTAATTTCTAATTCTAATTTAATTTTTATTTAAAAATATATATTTTTTTAATGATATTTTTTTTTAAAATAAAAATTTAATTCACAATTTTTTATTCCAATTTTTATTCCACTTTTTTCAATCAATTTTTATTTCAATTTTTTAAAATAAATTTATAAATAATTTTGTAAATAATTTTGTAAATAAATTTATTCCAATTTTTATTCCACTTTTTCAATTAATTTTTATTTCAATTTTGTAAATAAATTTGTAAATAATTTTGTAAATAATTTTATAAATAATTTTGTAAATAAATTTATAAATAAATTTGTAAATAAATTTGTAAATAAATTTGTAAATAAATTTGTAAATAAATTTGTAAATAAATTTGTAAATAAATTTATAAATAAATTTGTAAATAATTTTATAAAATAAATTTGTAAATAATTTTGTAAAATAAATTTATAAATAAATTTGTAAATAAATTTGTAAATAAATTTGTAAAATAAATTTATAAATAAATTTATAAATAAATTTGTAAAAAATAAATTTGTAAATAAATTTATAAAATAAATTTGTAAAAATAATTTTATAAATAAATTTGTAAAATAAATTTGTAAATAAAATTTTTAAAATAAATTTGTAAATAATTTTGTAAAATAAATTTATAAATAATTTTATAAATAAATTTGTAAATAATTTTTTAAATAAATTTATAAATAAATTTGTAAATAATTTTGTAAATAAATTTATAAATAAATTTATAAATAATTTTATAAATAATTTTATTCCAATTTTTATTCCACTTTTTTCAATTAATTTTTATTTCAATTTTTAAAATAAATTTGTAAAATAAATTTATAAATAAATTTGTAAATAAATTTGTAAATAATTTTATAAATAAATTTGTAAATAAATTTATTTTTCATTTTTCATTTTTTTTCTTTTCCAAATTTTTTATATAAAATGAAAACTTATTCAAATTTAGAAAAACTTTCAAATGATTTAAAAAATTTATTTCAAAATCAAAATCAAAATGAAAAAGAAGAAGAAAGTTATTTTGATTTTGAAATAATTTGTGAACAAAATAAAACTTCATTTAAAACTCATAAATCAATTCTTTCTTCAAGAAGTTATTATTTTAAATCTCTTTTTAAATCTAAAATGAAAGAATATCAAGAAAATAAATTAATTCTAAAAGATGTTTCAAGTTCAATTCTATTTCCAATTTTGAATTATTTTTATTCAGGAAAAATTGAAATTAATTTAGAAAATGCTATTGAAATTTTAATTTTTTCATCAAAATATTTAATTGATGAATTAATTGAAATTTGTTCAAATTTTATCAAAAACAATTTCCAATTTGAAACTATTGTTGATATTCTTAAATTATCTGAATCAATGGACTTCAATCAATTAATAGATTTTGCTTATAAATTTATTTTAGAAAATTTTGAAAAATTTATTAAAACTTCATTTTTTCTTGAACTTGAAGAAAATCATTTAAATTCAATATTATTAAATGATTTTATTCCAACAAATGAAATTGAAATTTTTCAATCAATAATCAAATGGGGAAAACATAAATCAAATATCAAGAAAATCAAGAACTTGAAAAAGAAGAAAAAGAAAAATTACAAAATCAAATTTCCAATATTATTGAAAAAATAAGATTTATTGATTTCTCAAAAAAAGAACTTGAAAATACTTTGAAAGAAGATTTAATTCCAAATCAAATTTCACAAAAATTAATTCAATTCCAAAAATTTCAAGAAGAAAATGAAAAAGAATTAAAAGAATTTATTGAAAAAGAAAATCAAAATTCATTCATTTTCAAAACAAGATTTCATTTTAAATCAACAATTATTGAAGAAGGAAAACATTTCAATCTTATAAAAGAATGGATAAACGATGATAATTTCTTTTTCAAAATGAAATTAAGATTTTCAACAAAAAAAGAAGAATTTGATTGTAAAAAATGGCATTCCAAATGTGATGATAAAGGAAAAACATTAATTATTATCAAAACCAAAGATAATTATATTTTTGGAGGATTTACTTCAATTGGATTTAAAAAAGATAAAAGATGGATTTATGATTCAAATTCATTTATTTTTTCATTAAGAAATGATAAAAACGATAGAAAACCAGAAAAACTTTCAATTAAAAAAGGTCAAGAATCAAATGCAATTTATTCACATTCAGATTATGGTTTATTATTTGGAAATGATATTTATTTACTTTCTAATTTACAACCTGGTTATTCAAATACTGGTGTTTATTATAATATTCCTAATGAAATTACTCCCAGATCAAATGAAGCTAAAAATTATTTAACTGGTTCTTATAATTCATGGGTTGTTGATGAACTTGAAACTTATTTCATTTAAAAAATTAATTTAATTTAAAAATATTTATTTTCTAATAATGAATCAAAAAAATTAATATATGAATTTGTTTTTTCTGTTCTATCTTCAATCATTAATTTTAAAAATAATTTTTCATTTTTTGAATTTCTTGAAATTATTGAGAAATTTAAATTTCTTGAATTTTCTTTATTAATTTCTTGAATTAAATTTTGGATTGTTTTTGAAATATTCCATTCATTTTCATTTTCATTTTCCTTTTTATTTTTTTTTATAAAATTAAAAATTTAAAATTAAAAATTTAAAATTTAAAATAATTTGATTTTTTGATTTTACAATTAATTGATTTTTTGATGGAATATTTAAATGTTCTTTTAAAAAATCATTTGAAATTTCTTTTCCAATCCATAAAATAGTATTTAATCCATTATCAATTAAAAATGCTTCTTTAAGTTTTAAACTTCCACTTGAAAGTCTTAAATTATTTAATATCATTAATTGATTTTGATTTTCATTTTGATTTTCATTTTGATTTTCATTTTGATTTTCATTTTGATTTTGATTTTGATTTTGATTTTGATTTTGATTTTCATTTTGATTTTGATTTTGAAATTCAATTAATATTGGATAAAGAAATTTTAAAATTAAATGAATTGGTGAAGTTTTAATATAAAGAATAATTGAAATTATTTTATCTTCTGTTTCTTCTCTTTTGTTTTTTAAATAATTAAATAATTAAATAAATAAATTAATAAATATAATAAATAAATTAAAATTGATACAAATCTAAAAGTTGATTTTTTAATAATCCAAAACAATAAATTGGTAAATATTTTAATTTTTTTGGAAGTTTGAAATTTTTGATTTGTTTTTCTTTTTCTTTTTCTTTTTCTTTTCGATCTAAACAAAATTGTTGATAAAATCCAATTATTTTTTCACATTTTTTAATTATTCTTTTTTTGATTTCTTCAATTTTATAATTTTTGATTTCTTTTGCTGTATTTTTTGATAAAATACTAATAATAACTTCTTGATTTGCTTTTTCAAATATTTCTTTTAAATTTGATGAAGTTTTCAATTCAAGATTAAATATTCTTATTCTTCTTTTTCTTTTTTCATTATTTTGTTTATTATTTGAATAAATCATTGCAAATTGAATATAAATATTTGTTTGATTTTTTAATCTAGAATCATGTTCTAAAAGAAATGTTATTGATTGATCACAATCTATTGTTGGTAAAAATATTTCTGAATTTTGATTCATAATAACTTCATCCATTCCATATAAAACATTTGATATTTTGATTCCTTTATTTGTTTATTTTAATAAATAAAATATTAAATAATTATTTTAATAAATAATAAAAATACCTTGACTTGTTCTAAGTCTCATAATTACAAAAAATCCTTCTTCTTTATTGATTAATTTTTTAATTTCATTTTCAATTCTTTCTTTTCTTTTTCATTTTCTTTTTGAAAATTTTTGATTCCATTATAAAAATCATAATAATAAACATTTCCTCCACTTATTTCATTCATTTTTACTTTTGTTTTTTAATAATAAAATAAATAAAATAAAATATTTATTAAATTGAATTATTTTTGAAAATAAATACTTAAAGTTGAAAGATTAATATTATTTTCTCTAAATATAAATGAATCAATTCTTATTTTATTTTCAAAACAAAATTTTCCAATTTTTTGATAATGTTGATTTTCAATTTCAAAATTAAATTTTTCTTTTTCTTTTTGATTTGAATTTGAATTTAAATTTAAATCTAAATCAAATTTTCCTTTTCCATAATTTGGTAATGTTGAATTAAATGTGATAATTTTTCCTCCACTTTTTTGCTTTTTTTTTATTTAATTTTTTTATTTTAATTTTTAAAAAAATTTTAAAAATGAAAATAATTTACAAGAATTAAACTTCCTAATTCAATAGCAACTCCAAATGAAGAATGATTTGATTTATCATAATCATCAATAAAATTATTATCATTTTCATTTTCATTTAAAGAAGAAGATATAATTATATTTAGATATTCTTTTAATTTATTTTTATTATCTTCATTTTCATAAATATCAATAAATATTGATGATTCTGGAATTGGAATAAAAATATCATCAATATCTGTAATAATTTCACTTTCAAATCTTGAATTTTGATTGAAATTATAAATTTGAATTGATTTATTAAATGTAATTAATCCAATTTTACATTTTGGTTTTTTTGGAAACAGATCATTTTCATTTTGATTTTGATTTTGATTTTGATTTTGATTTTGATTTTGATTTTGATTTTGATTTTGATTTTGATTTTGATTTTGATTTTGATTTTGATTTTCAATAATTTTTAAAATAGATGAAATAATTAAATTGAAAATATTTGATTCAATCATTTTTTGGGTTTTTTCAATAATAAATAAATATTTTAATTCATTTATATTTTGATTTGAATTAATAATAATTTCAATTAATTGATTTGAAGTTATTTGATGAATATTTTGATTTAAAATTGAAAAATAATAAGAAGGTATTGAATTTAATGTTTTGCATAAAGAACATTCCCAATTATTTTCAAATTCATTAATTTTTGAAAATGGTGATAAATATCCTCCACATCTTCTACAAATTATTGGTTCATTTTCAAAAAAATCAATAACTGGAATTTTATTTTGATTTTGATTTTGATTTTGATTTTGATTTTGATTTTGATTTTGATTTTGATTTTGATTTTGATTTTGATTTTGATTTTGATTTTGATTTTGATTTTGATTTTAGATTTTCATTTTGATTTTGATTTTGATTTTGATTTTGATTTTGATTTTGATTTTGAATTTGATTAAATTGTGCAAAAGGTTGAATAGATATTCCAAATGGAAGATGAGTTGAATTAAGAAGTTCTTTTGATATTGGAATTAAATTTAATGAAGAAGAAATAAATTTTTCATTTTGATTTTGATTTTGATTAAATTGATTTTTTTGCAATTTTGGAAAAGGATATTTTGTTTTAATTTTTGATTTTGATTTTTTATTATTTTTATAATGATAATTTTTATTATAATTTAAATAATTTTCAATTTCATAATCAAATCCAATCATTTTTATTATTTATTTATAAATTAAATTATAAAAAAATTTATGTTTTTTTCTTTTTCTTTTTTTCAAAATTATTTATTTTTAAAAAATGAAAAATGAAAAATGAAAAAAAAATGATTTCAAATTTTTAATTTTGTAAATTATTTTTGTTGTTCTTTTTGTTGTTTTTCAATTTCATCAATTAATTTTTCTAAATCATCAATTCTACTTGTCATTGAATCAACTTTTTTTTTTGTTTAAATTTATAAATAAAGTTATAAATAAAGTTATAAATAAAGTTATAAATAAATTTATAAATAAAGTTATAAATAAAGTTATAAATAAAATTGTAAATAAAATTGTAAATAAAGTTATAAATAAAATTATAAATAAAGTTATAAATAAAGTTATAAATAAAGTTATAAATAAAGTTATAAATAAAGTTATAAATAAAGTTGTAAATAAAGTAAAATAAGTTTTTGTAAAAATAAAAGAAATAAAAAGAAATAAAATAAAAGATTAGTTAATAAAATTATTATTAAAATAAAATAAAATAAAATTAAAAAAGAGAAAAGGGAAATTAATTAATTACTTTTTTGTAAAATTTGTTCAGATGTTTGTTCAAATTTAGTTTGAAGACTATCAACCATATTTTTAATAAGTAATCCAACATCTTCTACACTTTGATTTTGTTGTTGATTTTGTTGTTGTTGATTTTGTTGTTGATTTTGTTTTGGATCCATTTTTAAAAAAAAGAAAAAAATGAAAAAAAAAATTCGTTAAAAATAATAAAAAAAAAATTTCGTTAAAAAAAATAATTAAAATTTAAAATTAAAAATTTCATTTTTTTCCTTTTAAATTTATTTTAAATTTATTTTTTATTTAAAAAATTTAATAAAAAAAAATAAAATGAATAAAGAAGAAAATCAAGAAAAGAAAAATGAAGAAGAAATTATTTTTGAAGAATTTATTCAAAAAACAAAAGAATTTATAAATTTTTTCAAAAAAAAAAAAAAAAATAAAACAAAAAAAGAAGAAAAAAAGAAAATTAAAGTAAAAACCAATTTATAATATTAAATATAATATTAAATATAATATTAAATATAATATTAAATATAAAATTAAATATAATATTAAATATAATATTAAATATAATATTAAATATAAAATTAAATATAATATTAAATATAAAATTAAATATAATATTAAATATAAAATTAAATATAAAATTAAATATAATATTAAATATAATATTAAATATAATATTGAATATAAAATTAAATATAATATTAAAATAATTATTTTCTTGATTTTATTTTTAAATAGGAAATTGAAAAAATAATTGAAAAAATCAATAAAAGTTCAATTAAAACAATTTCATCAATTATTTATTCAATTAAAAAACTTATCAAAACAATTTTAGAAACAGAAATTATCAAAAATAAAAATTCAGAAGAAAGAATTTTAATGGAAATAATTATTATCAATTTATTCAAAACACTTTCAATTTTTGAAATTGAAGAAGAAATTATTGAAAAAGAAAAAATGAAAAAAATAAGTAAATTGATAAATAAAGAACTCAAAAAAATTACAGAAAAAGAAATACCAGATTCAAATCAAATCAAATTTATTGAAGCACTTAGTTTTGCAAAATATATTTATAAAGAAATTGAAGATGAAACAAAAATAGAATTTTTAGAAATTGTTTTGAAAATGATAAATTTAGAAAATATTGAATTACTTTTTAAAATAAATTCACAAATAATTGTGAATTGTATTGAAAGTATTGAATTAATTCCTTCAGAAACATTTAATTTAATTATTTATCAATTTAAAGATTCAATAAAGGTAAATTCAAAATTTAATTAAAAATTAATTAAAAATTAAATTTAAAAATATTTGGAAAAAAAAAAGAAAAAAGATAAATTATATGAATTTTATAGACAAATTATAAGTAGTTCAGGAAAATCATTTGAACAACCAATTATACAATTTCTCAAAAATGAAATTACAAAATTAGTTACAATAGAAAAAGAAAAAGAAAAAGAAAAAGAAAAAGAAAACAAAAAAAAGAAAACAAAAAGAAAAACAAAAAGAAAAAGTGGAAAAAAAGAAATTGAAATGATATATGAATTAATAACATTAAAACAAACAAGTGGATTACAAATACTTCCACTTCTTGTTCATACGCTTTCAACTGATGATGATAATAAAAGAAAACAATTTACAAAACTTCTTTCACGTTTATTTACTTTCAGAAATTGTATTTTTGCAAATTCTTATTCAAAATTATTTCATGAATTTTTAGGGAGATTTGTTGATAAAAATCCAGAAATTAGAAGAGAAATGATTGATTTTAGCAAAAATTATATTTTAAATTCAAATTTAAATATAATTTCAAATCAAAATTTAAATGAAAATGAAAATGAAAATTTAAATTTAAATTCAGAAAATATTGAAAATTATCTTTCAGAAAGACTTAATGATCCAGATGAAAAAACAAGAATGAAAGCTATAAATAATATTTGTGATATTGCAAATCAAAATATTTCTAAAATTTCATTAAAATTAATTGATGAATGTTCAGATAGAATATTTGATCGAAATTATCAAATTCGAGAACAATCAATTTTAAAATTAAGTGAAATATTCAAGAAAAATATAATTTATTCTCTTAATCAAAATGAAAATGAAAATGAAAATGAAAATGAAAATGAAAATCAAATTGAAAATGAAAATCAAATTGAAAATCAAATTGAAAATGAAAATCAAATTGAAAATGAAAATGAAAATCAAAATCAAAATCAAAATTATTCAAATTTATCATTTATTATACCTAAAATTATCAATCTTTTTATACAAAAAGAATCTAAAACCAAATATTTAACACATAAAGCAATTTGTTCAGTATTAATTCCTGAAGAATTAACAAAAAAACAACATTGTAATTTTGTATTGAATATTCATATGTTTCTAAATTATCAAAAATTTACAAAAGAATTTAACAAAAACACAAAAGAATTATTTTGGAAAATGATTAAAACACAATTTACATTAATGCAACTTATTCAAGAATTTTCACAAAAATCAAATAAAACAATTTCACAACAATTAATTTCAATCCTTGAAACTAATTTACCTGAATCATCAAATATTCAAGAAGCTCTTTATTCAATTTTAAAAAGTAAAAACAAAAATAAATTCAAAAAACAACTTGAAATTATTTCATCACCTTTTTCATCAATAAATACTATTCATGAATCAATTAAAAAATTAAATCAAATTAATGAAAATGAAAATGAAAATGAAAATGAAACAAAAATCAATGAAAATATTAGACAACTTTTAAATTATTTATCAACAAGATTAATTTTATTTTCAGATATTAAAAATATTACCAAAAAATTACTTAATTCAAATCAAAATCAAAAACAAAAACAAAATTGTTTAACATTTTTGAAAAAAATAACAGAAATATTTCCAGCATTTTTTGAAGATTCAATAAATGAATTAACAAAAATTATCATTAAAGAAATTGAAAATAAATTAAATCAAGAAAAAGAAGATGAAAAAGAAGAAGAAAAAGATTATTTGAAAGAAATACTTAAAATTATTGAAAGAATTGGAAATATATTTAAACAAAATCAAAATGAAAAAATGAATTTATTGAAAAAACAACTTGAAAAATTAATAAAATCCAAATATAAAAACAAAAACAAAATTACAATAAGAAAACAAAAAGAAATGAATAAATATTCCAAATTAAGTGCTAAATGTATTCATAAAATATTTCCAGATTATGAAGAAATTTTTTTGAAAATTACTGAAAATGAAATTAAACCAAAATTAAAGAAAATTGATTTAAAGAAAATTGATAATAATTTAATAAGTTTATTAAAAGCATTTTCATATATTTCAAGTATTGGAATTGAAAAAATAAACAAAGAAGAAGAAGGAGAAGAAATTTATGAAATAATTGAACAAAGATTAATAAATTGGAAAAATGAAAATGAAAATGAAAATGAAAATGAAAATGAAAATGAAGATGAAAATGAAAATGAAAACCAAAAATTAATAACAGAAATTAAAATGATTGGAATTGAAATATTTGTTTCAAAAATAATTGGATTAGAAAAATTAAATCAAAAAAACCCAACAAAAGAAACAATAATTAAAATTGAAAATCAAATCAAAAATATATTTAAAACCAAATTATTTAATATTATTGAGAAAATAAATCAAGAAGAAGAAAATAAAGAAAATAAAGAAAATAAAGAAAATAACAATAATAACAATAATAATCAAGAAAAAATGGAAATTGAAATTGAAAATGAAAATGAAATTTTTGAAAAAAAATCATATAAACAAATTACATTCAGAATAATAAAACAAATTTTAAATGTTTGCAAATTAAGAAATACTGAACGTATTTTAACACCAAAACAATTTCAAGAAATAATATGGAGTATTAATAAAATCAAAGAAAAAGAAGAAAAAAAGAAATTAATCAAATTTATATTTAATAAATTAATGAAGTATGAAATTTCAAGTAAATTTATGATAATTTATATTGAAATGATGAATAAAGAAGCTAAAGAAGAATATTTAGATAAAGAAGAAGAAGAAATCAGAAAAATAATTGAAACCAAATTTCAAATTATAATCAAAACACGAGAAGAATATATGGAATATTTAAACAAAACAATGAAAAAGAAAGATAAAAAAGAAAATAATAAATATATGATGATCAAATATTCAGTTATTCCAGAATTTGTATTAGCACATTTAATACACACAATTTCACATCATAGAAAATTTGAAGAAGATTCAAAAAACAAATATGAAATGATTAGTGAATATTTGAAGATATTTTTTGAATTTGTGAAGAATAATTATCAATTAATGAAAAATATAATTTCAACAATAATGATGATGAAAGATTCACAAGAAAAAGAAAATCATAATATTCATATTGTTAGTGAAATTTGTTCAATTATTCTTGAAAAGAAAACCAAACAAAATCAAAGAGATTTAAATTCTGAAAGTGAAATTATTGCATTACCTAAAAATTTATTTGAAAGATCAGAAGAAATTATTCAAAGATATTTACCAAATAATTTTATTTTGAAAGAAACAACAAGTAAAAAATTTACACCAAAAAATTCAGCAATTAAATCATATTTAAAAACACCATGGGAAACACCATTAGAAACACCAGCAAAATTATCTCCTTTTAAATCTCCTTTTAAATCATTATCTAAATCAAAATCTAAATCTAAATCTAAATCCAAATCAAAATCAAAATCAAAATCAAAACCTAAATCCAAACCTAAATCCAAACCTAAATCCAAACCTAAATTAAAATCTAATTTAAAAAAAAGAAAAAAATCACCAAAAAGAAAAAAAATTAAAAAAAATAAAACAAAAAAACAAAAAGAAACATCAAGTGAATATTCAAGTGAAATATCAAATGAAAAATCAAGTGAAAAATCAAGTGAAAAATCAAGTGAATATTCAAGTGAAAAACCAAAAAAGAAATCAAAAAATAAAAATCAAATCAAAAAAAATAAAACAAAAAATAAAAAAGATGATGAACCAAAAAATGCAATTAGATTAAACAAAAGATCAAAAAAACAAAAATAATTCAAATTTCAAATTTAATTTAATTTACAATTTTAATTTACAATTTAATTTACAATTTAATTTACAATTTAATTTACAATTTAATTTAAATTTAATTTTACAATTTAATTTACAATTTAATTTACAATTTAATTTACAATTTAATTTACAATTTAATTTACAATTTAATTTATAATTTAATTTAATTTACAATTTAATTTACAATTTAATTTATAATTTAATTTACAATTTAATTTACAATTTAATTTACAATTTAATTTATAATTTAATTTACAATTTAATTTACAATTTAATTTAATTTACAATTTTAATTTTTAATTTAATTTACAATTTAATTTACAATTTAATTTATAATTTAATTTATAATTTAATTTATAATTTAATTTACAATTTAATTTATAATTTAATTTACAATTTAATATCAAAATATTTTCTTTTTATTTTTTATTTTAATTTTTAATCAAAAAATTTAATAAAAAAAACAAAATCAAAAAAATTAATTTTTCTTTTTTCATTTTTTCATTTTTCATTTTTTTCATTTTTTTATTATTTCTTTTATTATTTCTTTTATTATTTTTTATAACAGAAACACAAAACAAAACAAAACAAAACAAAAAACAAAAAATAATTTAACGATCTTTTATTATTTTTAAAACAAAAACAAAAAACAATTTATTAAAAAAATTTGAAATAAATAAAATTAAAAAGATAAAAATAAAATAATAAAAAAGAAATGGGAAATAAAGTATTAAAAAGAAAAGAAACCAAAATATATTATTCAATGGTTCAAAAAAGTAAAGAAGCAATAACAATTATAAATTTAGATGGAACATTTAATTTTGCAAATGAATCAGCAATTAGATGTTTTTGTGTTCCATCTTTAGAATATCTTTTTAATCATGATATTTATACAATTTCTCCTAAAAATCAACCTTTTCTTTTAAAAGATTCACAATCAACATTTGATTCTATTTTACAAAAATTAAATTGTATTAATAAACAATTTAATAAATAAATAAACAGATTAATAAATAAATAAATAAATAAATAAATAAATAAATAAATAAATAAATAAATAAATAAATAAATAAATAAAAATAAATAAATAAATAAATAAATAAATAAATAAAATAAATAAATAAATAAATAAATAAATAAATAAATAAATAAATAAATAAATAAATAAATAAATAAATAAATAAATAAATAAATAAATAAATAAATAAATAAATAAATAAATAAATAAATAAATAAATAAATAAATAAATAAATAAATAAATAAATAAATAAATAAATAAATAAATAAATAAATAAATAAATAAATAAATAAATCAATCAATTAATTAATTAATTTATTAATAAATAAATAGAACTCAAAAAATAAGATTTATTTGGGTAACATTAACAGCAGAAAATGAAGAAAATTGGCTTGATTGTTCAGCTATTAGTTTAACAATCAATAATAAACAAGTTATACAAGTTTTATTAATTGAAATATTCCCAATGAATCAAGAAAAATTAGAAGAACTTAGAAAAGATTTCGAATTAGGAATTTTTAATCAAGAAATTGAAGATTTAATTAGATCATCTTTTTATCCTCTTTTAAAAAATAATAAGAAACAAAATTCCACACCTAAAATTGCTAAAAAAAGATCAGTTTCAGTTGCTTATCCATCAAATCAATTACAATCAAAATCAGATTCAAATATTAATTTTAATTTAACTCAAATCAAAATGATAATGAAAATGCTAATTATTTTGAAATTGAAAATGATAAATATATTTCTAAATCAACATTTAGTTATCCTCAATTTGAAACATTAAATAATCAACAAAATCAAAATAATCAAAAATCTGGAAAAATCAAAAAATAAAAATCTAAAAACAAAAGATCTCAAAAATCAAAAATCAAAAATCAAACATTTTATCATTCAAAAAAAAGTCCAAGTTTACAAGCATTTAGAACATTTCAAAATGAAGAAGAAAAACAACAAAAAAGTAAAATGATTTATGGAGAAAATTTAATAAGTGAAAATGATAAAAATATTTGTGATAAAATTGAAGAAATAAACAAAATAATTCCAAAAGAAAAAAGTTTAAATGAAGAAGAAAAAGAAGAATTAATAAAAAGTATTTATAAATTAGAAATAGATTATATCAAAGGAATGAATAAAAAAGATGAAGAAGAAAGACAAATAAATCAAAATTTTAATAATGAAAGAAAAAAAAATACAATTATGTATAAAAGACTTGAAGATCAATTAGAAAGAGAATTAAGTATTATTGATGAAGAAAAAGATAACAAACAAAATATGATTGGAACAACAATGTTCTTAAAAAAACAATATCAAAATTTAATTAAATGTATTCAAAAACAAAAAGTTATTACTGATAAAGTTCGAATTTGCACTCAAGAAATAATAAAATCAAATAAATTTAATATTAATAATAATAATAATGATATTAATGTTAATAATATTAATATCAATAATAATAACAATAATAATAATAATTTTTTTGATTAAAAATTAAATTAAATTAAATAAGTAAAATTATATTTTGTGATTAAAATTTTTTTAATATTTTTAAGTAATTTAATTAAAAAAATTCCAAAAAATTTTAATTAAACTTTTTTTTTTGGACACTTTCTTTTTCATTTTTTTTTCATTTATTTGATAAAAAAAAAAGTAAAAATTTTATTTTATTTAATTAATTTTAATTAATTTTATTTTTCCTTTTTCTTCTTTTTTTTTTAAATTAGAAACAACAAAAAACTTTTTATTTTTGATAATCATTTTCTTATTTTTTTAATTAAAATGGAACAAATCCAAAAACAAATTCAACAACTTTTAACAAAAATTAATGAAAAAGATGAAAAAATTGAAGAACTTGAAAAAAGATTAAATGAAGTTACTAGAAAATTTGAGAATCAAAAAACAAAAACAGAAGAAGAAAAAAAAGCAGAAAACTTTTTAGAATCATTTTTAAAAGGAAAAGAAAGTAAAATTTAATTTAATTTTTAATTTAATTTAAATTTTAATTTTTGCTTTTTCACTTTTGCTTTTTAATTTAGAATCAACTTCCATTCAAGAAATTATAAAATCTATGAATCAATTTTCGTTAAATGAAAAAATTCAAGAAAATGGATGTTTTGCTTTAAACAAGATGATAACAGAAAATAAAGGTAAATCTATTTAATATTCCGCAAATTAAATTAAATTAAATCAAATCAAATCAAATCAAATTAAATCAAATCAAATCAAATTAAATTAAATCAAATCAAATTAAATTAAATTAAATCAAATCAAATTAAATTAAAATCAAATTAAATCAAATTAAATCAAATCAAATTAAATTAAATCAAATTAAATTAAAAAATTAAATCAAATCAAATCAAATCAAATCAAATCAAATCAAATCAAATTAAATTAAATTAAATTCTCATTTTTTTTATCATCTTTTCTTTAAATAAATAAAAGAAGAAGAATATCAAAATTTACAAGGAATACATACTATTATTAAAGCAATAAATAATTTCCCAAATAATCAAATTATCCATGAAAAAGCCATTTCAATTTTGGATGTTATTGCAATTAATTCAGGTAAAGTTTGGTTTTGTTTTTGTTTTCTTTTCATTTAAATTAAAAATAAATAAATTAATAAATAAAAGAAAACAAAATAGAAATTCGAGAAATGAAAGGAATTGAAGCAATAATTAATTCAATGAACAGTTTTCCAAATAACCAAAACATTCAATATCAATCGATTCGAGTTTTAAATAAACTTAGTTTAAATCAAGGCAAATCTTACAATTTTCAATTCCATTACTTTAATCAAATTTTAATAAATTATTTATTAATCTTTTCTTATTTTTATTACTGAAAAATCAAAAATAGAAAATGGAAATGAAATTAGAAAATCCAAAGGAGTTAACCCAATCATTCGAGCGATAAACAATTTCCAAAATAATCAACAAATCCAATATGAAGGATGTGGAATTTTATGGAATATTTCTATTAATGAAAGTAAACAATGAATTGTTTTTTTTTTCATTTATTATAATTATTTCTTCATTTTTTTATATAAATACAAAAAATAGAAAATCAAATCAAAATAAGAGAATTAAAAGGAATTGAATCTATTATTAAATCAATGAATAATTTTCCAAACAATAAAGATATTCAGAATAGTGGATGTGGAGCTTTATTAAATTTAGCTATTAACAAAGGTAATTAAATAATATTTTGATTAAATTATTGATTTTCTAAATAAATATCAAAAAAAAAATATAGACAATAAAATTAAAATAAGAGAATTGAATGGAATTGAATCTATTATTAAAGCAATGAATAATTTTCCAAATGATCAAAATATTCAAAATAACGGATGTGGAGCTTTATTGAATTTAGCTGTTAATGAAGGTAAATCAATAATATTTTTATTATATTTCTTCAATTTTTTAAATAAATATCAAAATCAAAAAACAAAAAATAGAAAATCAAATCAAAATAAGAGAATTAAAAGGAATTGAATCTATTATTAAAGCAATGAATAATTTCCTGAATGATCAAAATATTCAAAAACAAGGATGTTGGGGTTTATTGAATTTAGCTGTTAATGAAGGTAAATCAATAATATTTTTATTATATTTCTTCAATTTTTTAAATAAATATCAAAAACAATAAAAATAAAATAGAAAATCAAATCAAAATAAGAGAATTAAAAGGAATTGAATCTATTATTAAAGCAATGAATAATTTCCCAAATGATCAATTTATCCAAAACAATGGATGTTGGGCTTTAAGGAATATTTCTGTTAATGATAGTAAAAAATGATAAATAAACCAAAAATTTCAATTTAATTTAATTTCCATTTTTTTAAAAAAAATAACAAAAATAGACAATAAAATCATAATAATGGAAATCAACGGAATTGAATCTATTATTAAAGCAATGAATAATTTTCCAAATGATCAAATTATTCAAAAACAAGGATGTGGAGCTTTATCTAATATTTCTACTATTAAAGGTATAATAGTTAATATTTTAGTAATGAAACTATTTTTTATTCATTTTTCTAAATAAATATCAAAATCAAAAAAAATAAAATAGAAAATCAAATCAAAATCAGAGAATTGAAAGGAATTGAATCTATTATTAAAGCAATGAATAAATTCCCAAATAATCAAATTATTCAAAAACAAGGATGTGGAGCTTTATTGAATATTTCTGCTATTAAAGGTATAATAGTTAATATTTTAATAATGAAACTATTTTTTATTCATTTTTCTAAATAAATATCAAAAACAAAAAATAAGAAAATAAAATCAAAATCAGAGAATTAAAAGGAATTGAATCTATTATCAAAGCAATGAATAATTTCTTGAATGATCAAATTATCCAAAAAAGGGGATGTGGAGCTTTATTAAATTTAGCTGTTAATGAAAGTAAATCAATAATATTTTGATAATCAAACTATTTTTTATTCAATTTCTTAAATAAATATCAAAACAAAAAATAAGGAAATAAAATGAAAATATCTGAATTAAATGGAATTGAATCTATTATTAAAGCAATGAATAATTTCTTGAATGATCAAGATATTCAAAAAAGGGGATGTGGAACTTTATCTAATATTGCTTTTAATAAAGGTAATTAAATAATTCAATTAATTTTAAATAATTTAATTTCCAAATTTTCTAAATAAATATCAAAAACAAAAAAATAGAAAATCAAATCAAAATCAGAGAATTAAAAGGAATTGAATCTATTATCAAAGCAATCAATAATTTCCCAAAAAATCAAAATATTCAGAATAACGGATGTGGAGCTTTATTAAATTTAGCTGTTAATGAAGGTAAATCAATAATATTTTGATAATCAAACTATTTTTTATTCATTTCCAATTTTCTAAATAAATATCAAAATCAAAAAAAAGAAAATCAAATCAAAATCAGAGAATTAAAAGGAATTGAATCTATTATCAAATCAATCAATAATTTCCCAAACAATAAAGATATTCAGAAACAAGGATGTGGAGCTTTATCTAATATTGCTTTTAATAAAGGTAATTAAATAATTCAATTAATTTTAAATAATTTAATTTCCAAATTTTCTAAATAAATATCAAAAACAAAAAAAAGAAAATCAAATCAAAATCAGAGAATTAAAAGGAATTGAATCTATTATCAAAGCAATGAATAATTTCCCAAATAATCAAAATATTCAGAATAACGGATGTGGAGCTTTATTAAATTTAGCTGTTAATGAAGGTAAATCAATAATATTTTGATAATCAAACTGTTTTTTATTCATTTCCAATTTCTAAATAAATATCAAAATCAAAAAAAAGAAAATCAAATGAAAATATCTGATTTAAAAGGAATTGAATCTATTATCAAAGCAATGAATAATTTCCCAAATAATCAAGATATTCAGAAACAAGGATGTGGAGCTTTATCTAATATTGCTGTTAATAAAGGTAATTAAATAAATAATTCAATTAATTTTAATTAATTTAATTTCCAAATTTTCTAAATAAATATCAAAAACAAAATAGAAAATCAAATCAAAATATCTGAATTGAAAGGAATTGAACCTATTATTAAAGCAATGAATAATTTCCCAAACAATCAAGATATCCAAAGACAGGGATGTGGAACTTTAATATATTTAGCTGTTAATGAAGGTAATTAAATAAATAATTCAATTAATTTTAAATAATTTAATTTCCAAATTTTCTAAATAAATATCAAAAAATAAAAAATAGAAAATCAAATCAAAATATCTGAATTAAATGGAATTGAACCTATTATTAAATCAATGAATAATTTCCCAAATAATCAAGATATTCAATATAACGGATGTTGGGCTTTATCTAATATTGCTGTTAATGAAGGTAATTAAATAAATAATTTAATTAATTTTAAATAATTTAATTTCCAAATTTTCTAAATAAATATCAAAAACAAAAAAATAGAAAATCAAATCAAAATATCTGAATTAAAAGGAATTGAACCAATTATCAAAGCAATGAATAATTTCCCAAATAATCAAGTTATTCAAAAACAGGGATGTGAAGCTTTAATATATTTAGCTGTTAATGAAGGTAATTAAATAAATAATTCAATTAATTTTAAATAATTTAATTTCCAAATTTTCTAAATAAATATCAAAATCAAAAAAATAGAAAATCAAACCAAAATATCTGAATTAAATGGAATTGAACCTATTATTAAATCAATGAATAATTTCCCAAATAATCAAGATATCCAAAAACAAGGATGTTGGACTTTATCTAATATTGCTGTTAACAAAGGTAATTAAATATTTAAATATTTAAATATTTAAATAAATATTTTTTAAAAAACAAAATATCAAAAAAAAAAAAATAGAAAATCAACTCAAAGTTGCAGAATTTAATGGAGTTGAACCTATTATCAAAGCAATGAATCATTTCCCTTTTAACCAAGATATTCAATATTGGGGAATTGCTGCCTTATCCAATATTTCTTCTATTAATCGTACATAATTATTTTGATAATGATCTCAATTTTTAATTATTTTCATTTCTTGAATAAATATTCAAAAAAAATAATAATAATAATAATAAATAGAAAATCAAATCAAAATCGGAGAATTAAATGGAATAAAACCTATTATTAAAGCGATGAACAATTTCCCAAACATTCAAGATATTCAAAATAATGGATGTTCGGTTTTAAGGAATATTTCTGTTAATGACAGTAAAAATTTTAGTTAATCAACTCATTTCTTTAATAAACTATTTCCATTTTAAAAAAACAAAATAACACAAATAATAAAAAATAGAAAATCAAATCAGAATAAGGGAACTCAATGGAATTGAACCTATTATTAAATCAATGAATGATTTCCCAAATGATCAAGTTATTCAAAAACAAGGATGTTGGGCTTTATTGAATTTATCGATCAATAAAGGTAAATTATTAATATTTTGATAATGAAAATAATTATTTTTATTCATTTTCATTTTTGATTCAAATAAAACAGAAAATAAAACCAAAATAAGAGAATTGAAAGGACTTCGCGCTGTTATAAAAGCAATGATTAATTTTTCAGATGATCAAGCCATTCAAAAATTAGGAGTTGAAACCTTATTCAAGACTTCTGCTATTAATAATGGTAACAATAAATGGTTATTTCTTTTATTTTTTATTCATCTTAAATTATAAAATAGAAAATAAAATCAAAATAAGAGAAGCAAATGGGTTTGAATCTGTTATTAAAGCAATGAATAATTTCCCAAATGATCAAGTTATTCAAAAATGGGGTGCATCAATTTTATCTAATATTGATATTAGTAATGGTAAATTAATATTTTAGATGTTTTTTTGAATTTGATTTCTTAATCTTATTAAAAAAAAATTTTTTTGATAAAATAAAAGAAATTATAATCAAAATATCTGATTTGAATGGAATTGAACCTGCTATTAAAGCAATGAATAATTTCCCAAACAATCAAGATATTCAAAAACAAGGATGTGGAACTTTATTGAATATTTCTATCAATGAAAGTAATTAAAAATAACTAAAATAATTAAAAATGACTAAAATAAATCAAAAATAATAAAAATAACAAAAATAAAGTAATTATAATCAAAATTAGAGAATTAAATGGAATTGAACCTATTATCAAAGCAATGAATAATTTTCCTACTGATGAAGATATTCAATATTGGGGAATTGGAGCTTTATCTAATATTTCTTTGGATGATGGTAAATAATAATCATTTTATTATTTTTTCCTTAAAATTTATTTTCAAAAACAAAAAACAAATCAAATCAAATCAAATCAAATCAAATCAAATCAAATCAAATCAAATCAAATCAAATCAAATCAAATCAAATCAAATCAAATCAAATCAAATCAAATCAAATCAAATCAAAACAAATCAAATCAAAAGAGAATAAAATCAAAATCAGAGAATTCGATGGAATTGATAGAATAATTAAAACAATGAGTAAATTTTCCAATCGTGAAAATCTTCAACAATTTGGATGTTGGGCTTTAAACAATCTTGCTTTCAATCCTGGTAAAAAAAAAAGCAACAATTTTTTTCAATTCATTTTAAATTTAAATTATTTTTTTTCTTCAAATTTAGAGAATAAAAATATAATCAAAAAATTAAAAGGAGTTGAATTAATCAAACAAACTATAAAGAATTTTCCAAATAATCAATCTATTAAAGAATGGGGAAAAGCTACATTAAAAAACTTTTAAGAAATCAATTTTAAATTCAAATTCAAAATTAAATTTAAAATTAATTTTAAATCAAAATCAAAATCAAAATCAAAATCAATTTTAAATTTAAATTCAAAATTCAATTCAGAATCAAATATGAGAAAATCCACTTTTTTTTTTTGACAATTTTTTGATTTCATTTTTTTCTTATTTGATTTTCTCTTATTTGATTTTATTTTCTTTTTTTTTTAATTTTAATTTTAAGCAAAAAACAAAAACAAATTTAATTTTTTTTATTTTTTATTTTTCATTTTTCATTTTTCATTTTTTTCTTTTCTTTTTTAAAAACAATAAATAATAAAAATGAGTAATGAACGAGCATATAAACAAATTTTAAGTCAAACAACACTTAAAAACCTTAACGATCGAACATATGAAAAACGTAAGCAAGCAGCATTAGAGATACTGAATCAAATGCGCCAACTCAAGCAAGGAAAATGGAAAGAATTGATAACAACAACAATAAACACATTAAAATTAAATTACATTCGATCTCAAAATTCGAATTCAAGAAAAGGGGGATTAATTGGATTATCAGCAATAGCAATAGGACTTCAAAGAGAAATTTCGCCGTATCAAAGTTTACTGATTAATCCTGTCTTTGAATGTTTTGCTGATCCAGATAGTTCTGTCCGTTTTTTGGCTTGTGAAGCCTTTTATAATATCTCTAAAGTTGCTAAAGGAACTATTCTTATTCTTCTTACTGAATCCTTCCAGAAAATTTGTACCCTTGTTAATGATTCTGATGATAGTGTTAGGCAGGCTGCTTATCTTATGGATTCTATTCTCGTAGAAATTGTTAAAGACCATTCAAAAACTGCAAATTTTTCTGCTCAATCTTTAATTCCTGTTTTGAAAGATAAAATTGGAAAACAGAACTTGTATTTATAATTAAAATTCATTTATAAAATCAAAATTATAATCAAAATTTATAAAAATTAAAATTAAAATTAAAATTAAAATTAAAATTAAAATTCAAATTAAAATTCATTTATAAAATTAAAATTAAAATTAAAATTCATTTATAAAATTCAAATAAAAATTCAAATTAAAATTAAAATTAAAATTAAAATTAAAATTAAAATTCAAATTAAAATTAAAATTAAAATTAAAATTAAAAATAAAATCAAAATTAAAATTAAAATTCATTAAAATTAAAATTCATTAAATTAAAATTAAAATTAAAATTCATTTATAAATTAAAATTAAAATTAAATTTAAAATTAAAATTAAAATTAAAATTAAAATCAAAATTAAAATTAAAATTAAATTTAAAATTAAAATTAAAATTAATATTAATATTAAAATTCATTTATAAAATTAAAATTAAATTCATTTATAAAATTAAAATTCAAAATTCAAATTCAAAATTAAAATTAAAATTAAAATGGTTTTTTTCAAAAAAAAAGAAACATTAAAAGTTTGGTTTTAAATTGGATTAAAACTCTTGATGTTGTACCGAATGTTGATATGCTACAATTTCTTCCTAAATTTTTAGATGGGATATTAGGAATGCTTTCTGAAGATAATATAGAGATACGACAACAAGCATCATCAATATTAAGATATTTCTTAGACAAACTAAACAATAAAAAGGATAAAAATTATGAGATTGAATATAAAAAGTTATTAAAAATATTAGTTATTTATTGCAAATCAACTGATAATGAAACTGTTGAAACTGCTATTGAATGGATTGATGTTTTGATTTCTATTGGAAATGAACGCGTTATTCCTTCTATTTATTTAATCATTCGTTCAATTCTTCCTTGTTTATCTCATGAAAACTCAAATATTAGAAATGCTTCCCAGAAAGTTAATAAAAGTTTGATTGCTTTACGTCAATCTTCTGATAATTCTTCTCCTGACCAATCAATTATTTTTCAACTTCCCTTTCATTTTTTACATCGGTAGTTGAATTTAAAATTAAAATTAAAATAAAATTCATTTATAAAATTAAAATTAAAATTAAAATTGAAAATAAAATTAAAATTAAAATTAAAATTAAAATTGAAAAATTAAAATTAAAATTAAAATTAAATTAAAATTAAAATTAAAATTAAAATTAAAATTAAAATTAAAATTAAAATTAAAATTAAAATTAAAATTAAAATTAAAATTAAAATTAAAATTAAATTTAAAATTAAAATTAAAATTAAAATTAAAATTCATTTATAAAATTAAAATTAAAATTAAAATTAAAATTAAAATTCAAATTCAAATTCAAATTAAAATTAAAATTAAAATTAAAATTAAAATTAAAATTAAAATTAAAAATGGAAAATAAAGATATGTTCAAACAAGAATTGCAGCACTTAGATGGATAATAATTATACATCAAAAAAATCCAGAAATTTTCGAAAGTTTTTCAGAAGAATTACTTTCAGCACTTTTAAAGAATTTTACTGATCCATCTAACGATGTTGTATTAGCAAACATTGAAGTATTATGTGAACTATCAAATAATGAGAAAGATTTCAATCGATTTATTTCTCAATTACTCAAAATGTTTGAAGAGGATTCAGAACTTTTTGAAGTTAAAGTGAATGTGATTATCAAAGAAATTTGTAAATTACTTGATGCTGAAAAAGTCTTTCGTACTTTTGCTAAATTGCTTGAATCTCACAATAATATTGAATTCGCTCAACTTATGATTCGTAATCTTAATTTGATTTTATTGACTTTTCAAGCTTTGGATCCTCTTCGTGATAAATTATTACTTTGTTGTCAAGTACTTTTCAAATTCAAAATTTATTAAAATTATAATTAAAATTAAAATTAAAATTAAAATTAAAATTAATATTAATATCAAAATTAAAATTAAAATTAAAAATCAAAATTAAAAATTAAAATTAAAATTAAAATTAAATTAAAATTAAAATTAAAATTAAAATTAAAATTAAAATTAAAATTAAAATTAAAATTAAAATTAAAATTAAAATTAAAATTCAAATTAAAATTAAAATTAAAATTAAAATTAAAATTAAAAATTAAAATTAAAATTAAAATTAAAAATATTAAAATTAAAATTATTAAAATTAAAATTAAAATTAAAATTAAAATTAAAATTAAAATTAAAATTAAAATTAAAATTAAAATTAATATTAATATTAAAATTAAAATTAAAATTAAAATTGAAATTAAAATTAAAATTAATATTAAAATTAAAATTAAAATTAAAATTAAAAAAGAGACTTGGATTCAATTCCAATAACGAAAAAGAAAAAGAAGAACACAAAGAAAAAGAAATCGAAACAAATGAAAAAGAAGAAAACCTATTCATTGTACTTTTTCGAGCATGGACATGTTGTCCAATTGCAGTATTAAGTTTATGCCTTGTTTGTCAAGCATATGATTTATCAAGCATTTTAGTAAAAAGATTTACAAATCAAGATATAACTCAACCAGTTTTAATTGAATTGAACAATTTAATAGACAGAATTGAATCACCAATTTTTACAAACACTAGAATTCATTTACTTGAACCAAATAAATATCCAAATCTATTTAAAACTCTTTATGGAATTTTAATGATTCTTCCTCAATCACCTTCTTTTGATTCTTTGAAAAATAGACTTCATAGTGTGACTAATATTGCTTTTCTTATTCAATCAAATAAATTCATCCAAAAACAAAATCAATTTGATAATTCTGAAATTTCTATGTTAGAATATTTCGATTCAGTTCAAAAAAAATATCATGAAAATGATCCAAAAAATTCAAATCATTTAAATAAATCAAATAATTCAAATAATTCAAATAATTCAAATAATTCAAAAAATTCAAATCAATTTAAAATTCAAGATGTTCAAGATTTGGATCAAACAAAAGATTTTCAATTCAAAGAAAATTCAAATGATTCAAACAAAAATTAAAAACAAGAAAAAATTATTTTTTTTTTTAATTTTTTTCCATTTAATTTTATTTGCTAGATGGAAAAATTTTTCTTTTTAAATTTTTTTTTTCTTTTTCTTTTAATTTTCTTTTCAATTTTAATTTTTTTTTTAAGATGATTCACGTTGATCAAAATCAATTTTCTAATTTAAATTTAATTTAAAAAAATTTAAAATAAAAAATTCAAAATAAAATTTTAAATTAATAATCATTATTACCATTTTGAAAAGTTCAAACCCTTTTGAGAACAATGTTCAATCATTTTTTTCCTTTCATCAAAAAAAAATTATTTTTAGTTTTTTGTTTTTTGTTTTTTGTTTTTATTTTTTTTTGGAAATTTTAACAATGGGATCTCTTTTAAGATCAAAAGAAATGAAATTAATTAGAATCTTAGTTCAACCAGAAGCAGCTCATGTTTCAATAAAAATGCTTGGAGAAAGTGGTTTTGTTCAATTTAATGATGTAAAACTACATAATTTCCAAAAATGAAAAATTAAAATCAAAATCAAAATTAAAATTAAAATCAAAATTAAAATTAAAATCAAAATCAAAATCAAAATCAAAATCAAAATCAAAATCAAAATCAAAATCAAAATTAAAATCAAAATCAAAATTCAAAATCAAAATCAAAATCAAAATTCAAAATCAAAATCAAAATCAAATCAAAATCAAATTCAAAATCAAAATCAAATTCAAAATCAAAATTAAAATTTAAATTAAATTTAAAATCAAATAGTTAAATAGCCACATTAACTCATTTCAAAGACCTAAAGTTAATGAAATCAAAAAATGTAATGATATTGAAAGAAAAATTGGTTTTTTTGAATCACAATTACATCAAGAAGAAAATGAAATCAAACTTGTTGAACTCCCAAAAGAGAAAATTCAAGAAATTGAAGAAAAAGAAATTGATTTTGTTGATGTAAATTATTATTATTATTAATTTAATTTGATTTGATTTGATTTGATTTGATTAATTGATTTGATATTTTTTTTTCAATTTAGATCCAAACTGAACAATTTGTTGATGAATTAAAACAATCCATTGTTAGTAGAGAAGATACTTTAGCTCAATATGTAGATTTATTTCAATTATATAAATCTTTAGAAAAAGCAAATGAATTTTTTGCTCAAGATGTAAATTTTCATTTTGATTTCAATTTATTCTTTTTTTAAAATTGTTTTTTTTTTCAAAATGAACAAAAAATTAGACTTTAGAAAGTGAACTTGAAAAAAATAAAGTTGGAGATCTTGATTTTGTTTTAGATGATAATGAACTTTATAAAGGATTTGGAGAATTAAGGTAAAAAATTCAAAAAATTCAAAAAATTCAAAAAATCAAAAAAATTCAAAAATTCAAAAAATCAAAATAATTAGACATATTATTGGAGTTATAAATAGAGATGATATGTATAGTTTAGAAAGAATTTTATGGAGATTAACAAGAGGAAATTGTCTTATTAAACATACAGAGATTGAACAATTAATTCCAGATTTGATAACTGTTTGATTTTAATTTTAACTTTAAAATTTTAAATAATTTTTTTTTCCTTAATTCTCAAAAATTTCCCAAAAACCAAAAATAATAATTTAAATTGAAAAAACAAACTAAATAGAAAAAAAAAGTTGAAAAAAAAGCTTTTATTATTTTTTACAGTGGAGATCTTCTTGGGGAAAAAGTGGAGAAATTTTGTCAAACAATGGGAGCAAAACTATTTGAAATTTCCAATTCTTTAAAAGAAAGAAATGAAATGATAGAAGAAACAAAAGGAAAACTTGAGTAATTAATTTTGAATTTTGAATTTTGAATTTTAAATTTAATTCTAATTTGATTTCTTTTAAATTAATTCTTGACTTTAAAAGTGAAATGAGATTTTTATTAACTAAAACAAACACTTATTATTTGAAAAATCTGGAAACAATTAACTCACATTTGGCTCATTGGAAAGCCAAAACAAAAAAAGAGAAATCAATTAATCATATCATTAATATGTTAAACTTTGATACAACTAGACAATGTTTAATAGCAGAAGCATGGTGTCCATATGATCATATATTTGATGTTCAAAGAATTTTGAAAGAGGCTAGTGTATCAAAATAAATATAAATATCAATATCAATATCAATATCAATATCAATATCAATATCAATATCAATATCAATATCAATATCAATATCAATATCAATATCAATATCAATATCAATATAAATATCAATATCAATATCAATATCAATATAAATATAAATATCAATATCAATATCAATATCAAATATCAAAATCAAATATCAATATAAATATAAATATCAATATAAATATCAATATCAATATAAATATCAATATCAATATCAATATCAATATCAATATCAATATCAATATCAAATATCAATATAAATATCAATATCAATATCAATATCAATATCAATATCAATATCAATATCAATATCAATATAAATATCAATATCAATATAAATCAATATCAATATCAAAATCAAATATCAATATAAATATCAATATCAATATAAATATAAATATCAATATCAATATCAATATCAATATAAATATCAATATCAATATAAATATCAATATCAATATCAATATCAATATCAAAATCAATATCAATATCAATATCAATATAAATATCAATATCAATATAAATATCAAATATCAATATCAAAATATCAATATCAATATCAATATAAATATCAATATCAATATCAATATCAATATCAATATAAATACAAATATCAAATTCAAAATCAAATATCAATATAAATATCAATATCAAAATCAAATATCAATATCAAATATCAATATCAATATCAATATCAATATAAATATAAATATCAATATCAATATCAATATCAATATCAAAATCAAATATCAATATAAATATCAATATCAATATCAATAGGAAAACTCTGGAGCATTAGTTCCTACTATTCTTGATGTGATAGATTCAGAAAATCGTCAAAAACCTACTTATTTTGAAACTAATACATTTACTAGAGGATTTCATCAATTAGTTGAATCTTATGGAACAGCACTATATGGAGAAGTAAATCCAACTCCTTTTACAATTATCACATTTCCTTTTTGTTTGCAGTTATGTTTGGAGATACAGGTCATGGATTTTTATTATTATTAACAGCTCTTTATATGATTGCAAAACAAAAGAAATTTGCAAAACAAAAACTTAATGATGTAAACAAAATCAAAATCAAAATCAAAATTAAAATCAAAATTAAAATCAAAATCAAAATCAAAATCAAAATCAAAATCAAAAATCAAAATCAAAATTAAAATTAAAATCAAAATCAAAATCAAAATCAAAATCAAAATTAAAATTAAAATCAAAATTTAAATCAAAATAAAAATAAAAATCAAAATCAAAAATTCAAAATCAAAATCAAAATCAAAATCAAAATCAAAATCAAAATCAAAATCAAAATCAAAATCAAAATCAAAATCAAAATCAAAATCAAAATCAAAATCAAAATCAAAATCAAAATCAAAATCAAAATTAAAAATTAAAATCAAAATCAAAATCAAAATCAAAATCAAAATTAAAATCAAAAATTAAAATTAAAATTAAAATCAAAATTAAAATCAAAATCAAAATTAAAATCAAAATCAAAATTAAAATTAAAATCAATATCAAAATCAAAATCAAAATCAAAATCAAAATCAAAATCAAAATCAAAATCAAAATGAAAATCAAAATCAAAATCAAAATCAAAATCAAAATCAAAATTAAAATCAAAATCAAAATCAAAATTAAAATCAAAATCAAAATTAAAATCAAAATCAAAATCAAAAATCAAAATCAAAATCAAAATCAAAATCAAAATCAAAATCAAAATCAAAATCAAAATCAAAATTGTGTTTTATAGTTGGTTGCTGTTGTTTATGATGGAAGATATATTATTCTGTTAATGGGATTGTTTAGTTTATATACTGGTTTACTTTATAATGAAACTTTTGCTCTTCCTATTGATTTTTTTGGAACTTGTTGGAAACCACAATCAAATAGTACTGATTATGAACTTGTGAGTCCAAATTGTGTTTATCCATTTGGAGTTGATCCAAGTAAGTGATAAAAAAAATCAAAATATTTTCAAATCAATTCATTTTAATTCATTCCAAAATTTTTTAGCTTGGCAAAACAAAAAAAATGAACTTTTATACATGAATTCACTTAAAATGAAATTATCGGTTGTTTTTGGAGTTAGTCATGTAAGAAACAAAAAATCAAACGATTAAACCAAACAAAAATTCATAAATAAATTCATTTCAAAAAAAAAATTCAAAATAAAAAAATCAAAAAAAAGATGACACTTGGGATATTTTTGAATCTATCAAACGCAATTCATTTTAAAAGATATGTTGATGTTTGGTGTGGATTTATTCCCCGATTCCTCTTTTTCATGTCTTTTTTTGGTTATATGGTGTTTTTATTGTTCTTGAAATGGTCTATTCGATGGAATGAAAGAACAATTCAATCTCAAAAACATGGAATTCTGTTAATTAACACATTGATTAAATTTGTGATATCTCCTGGTTCTGTTGCAAAAGATGTTGAGATTTATCCAAATCAAGGACTTGTTCAATTGATTTTAATTTTGGTACTTGTTTTCTCGATTCCTTGGATGCTTCTTCCAAAACCTTTCGTTTTAAAAGCAAATGCTAAAAAAAAAGAAAGGAAATTGAAATTAGAAGAAAATCTTAATACTCAAGAAAATTGGGAACCGATTGATGAAGAAAAATTTGTTGATAAAAGTGATAAAAGTGATAAAGGTGATAAAGGTGA